>OY755252.1:30440577-30672928 GCA_963576725.1 Azorinus chamasolen
TCCAATAACAACCGTCTGGTCAAAGCCAGCTCTGTTTCTTTTGTTGTTATGAATCACTTTATTATACTGTTCACATCTATAATTCATTAAGTAAAATAATATTTATCGTGGGCAGGCTATTGTTTTCATATTCAGAAACTATTCATAAACATATATTGAAGAACCAGGGGGCTATAGAGGAGTCCTTTATATCATTTCACTCCTTTTCAAGGCATCCATGTTAAGAACGACTTATTTGATAAATACCAATTAATTTCAACCTGATATTAATAGTATGTTTAACCCATAAACTATTGCACAACATGCTAAATGCTAAGAGTTCAAGCAAGTGTGAACGGTGTGATCATAATTTTGCAGTTCAAAGATTGTGTATATGCCGTGCGTGTATGGTTAATCCTTGCCTCACATATTGACGTACTTTATGCCTCTGTAAAAGTGTTTTAAACCACTGCGATAAATAGAGAACAAACATGCTCTCTTTAACACAATGGTTTCAAAACTAAAAACAAAAGCTATTTTTTCCGTTTCTCTAGATAATGCCCCTTTTCGGTAGATTTATTAAAAAAGGTTGGATCTTAAAATAGCCTATGATGCACAGAATATTAAACCAAACAACTGCAATCAGTACTCTGGACCGAAGACGACAATATCGATATACGAACTAATTGTCGACAGAGTTTTGAGATGTTTATGATAAAGTAAAGTACATAGTTAAAGTCTACTTTCAATTCGAATGACCGCTCAGCCAACTGTTCATTTAATCATCTGGCCATTGAGCCATTCAATATTGAGCACTGCTAACATATGGCGCGATTACGCAGCCGCAGTAACGGTTAGTGATCCCGACAGGTAACAGTTTTAACCCCTGTGTAGAGAGGATACAATCTCTTGGGGTTCTAAATGTCGATGACCTCACCGCACGCCAATATGACGTCACGCACTTGCATGTATTTTCATGCAGCGACGGAAGCGCAATCTTTTTTTTTTCTTCATTTTTTCCATTTTTCTTTGTGTTGCATGGTAAAAGAATTACTATGCTAGTAGTTTTGAAGTTAAGCTGTATTTTGGCTCACCAAGGTTCGCATTATCTACTTGTCTAACTCGCCAAAATACAGCTGAACTTCCGAACTACTAGCTTAGTAATTCTTATGTATAATATGATGCTTGATTTCTTTGAAATAAGCATTTATCTCATTTACTTTTTTACCGAATGATTTAACAAAATTGGTTTGCAGATGACAATTAAGCATTTGGCGCTGAAATGGTTCGGTGTCTCTGTTGGCTGCTTAGCTGAGCGATGGTACAGTACAATTTATCTAAACTTTCAATGAATAAATATTGATATATATCTTAGCTCCAGATGGTTACTGTGTCCTGTGTTATATATTAGAATTTCACACTATATTATTTAAGCCGTCACCTGTTTTATACTTATCTGAGAGATTGGTTAAGGAAAATGTTTCATGTATATAAATGTGGTATAATAATAATAATAAATTTCAAATTGTTAAAGTGTAACGCAGTTCAGTCCATGAACATACAAAAAATATTGTCAACTGTCAATTTAATGTCTAATCACTGTAGTATTGTAGGATGATTCGCTGTTGTGATACAAACTAAACCGTTTTCGTCGAATCAAAAAAATGTTTGGCCTATTTCTAACAGTTTCGAAAGTACAACGCAACCCAAACAATACTATTTATTACCTAAATAACGACACTACTAGATAGGAAACTACTAGATAGGAGTGTCGAAAAATGGCACTAGTTTTATTTCATGTCATTCTCGCAGAGTTTCCAAACAAAAGGGGGGAACTGATTACTCCATAAATACACCTTTCTACGCCTTTGAAAACAGAGTATAACCAGATCAGACGTCTCATACACGAGCCGTTTGATCAGAGTTTGCTCTGTTTCCGTATGATATGATAACGATCCGATTCTAACGTTTCTGCAATGGTCTGTAATTATAATGCCATATAAGAAATCAACTCATTAATATTCATGATATTACATTTCTTAATTGAATATTCATGGAGTAAAGTGATGCAAATATGCGATTAGATGGATTGAAAAAATATCGATTTGAGCCTTCCTCAATGAATATTCATATAAGAAATAATGGCGTCATAAATATTAATTAGATTTATTTGTGTCTATTTAACCCGTTCCATATGCTACGTGAATTCCAAATTCAGTATCTGCTGAATATTCATGGGCAAAATAGTTATAATGAATATGTAAGAAATTAAAGAAATAGATCTATCAAATTCCATTAGCAAATAGAGCAGACCCTGCTGAGAGTGCTCCTATAGGAACCGTCTGATCTGGTTCTTGTCTGTTTGCAAATGCGTGAAAACACGTTTATATGGAGGAAAGGGTTAAGAAACATGAAATGTAATATATTTATCGCTTAATTCTGATTATTTCGATTGTCAGAAACTACCGACCAGTCGTCAAACAGCATGGATTCCGACGATGTACCGAGTAATTCGGCGTCTCATCTGAAACCTCTGTTTGCAATTGTTAGTCAGCACGTGCGTAGGAAATAATGACGTCATAAATATTAATAAGATTATTTTTATAGTGACTTATGAACACACGACACATTGGTTCAGGAAGAAGCTGTAGAACCATATTTATATTACACCACAAGCAAACAGAGCAGACCCTGATCAGACGCCGTCTGATCTGGATCTACTCTGTTTGCAGATGCGTCAAAATGCGTCTACATAAGGGAATGGGTTAAATTTTATTAGTATATAATTTATACGTCAAGAGTGTGAAATGCAAAAATATGTTGAGAACGAAGAAAGTACGTACAATTATTGACCTGTAACACAGGTGGCAGCTTAATGCAGGTTGAAAGTCATGCAGAAAACGCCTCCAGGAGTCTTAAGCAGCCAGCTGCCTACAAAGACATAAATTCGTCATTACTAAAATTTCGTAATATCGATTTTTTACTGTAAGCTCATTCTACAAACAAGAGTCACAGAACGAATATGCGTAAACAATTTGCTAAACAAGTAACCATGATTTATGTCATCTGTCTGTTCTGCTATATTTAAGTAGAATATAACTTGAGGTACATGTAATTATTTTTTAAACAGCATTTTAACCGACGCCCTAAATCTAGTGTCCAATAAACCATACACGACTGGGTTAGTTACTGATTTTATAAAGTACGATCTTAAGCACAGATCGTATGCCACATACTGAGGATTTGTCATTGTGTTCTCAAAATTGGCAATGGGAGCCCTCATTGATGAAAGGGTAAGGTACGGTATAAAACTAAACACGGTGGAGACTGTCACCACAACGTTCCTAGATCGTGATTTAGATTGTACCTTTTTGCTCCGGATCGACTTCCGTTTGTCAAGTTTTGATTTTGATATACGCATTAGACGCAGTCTGTTCCATATGTACTTTGATTTCTGAGGCAGAGAGGCGTGTGTGTCCTCTTCATCGCTGTGTCCATGGTTTCTGATTGACGATACGCTTAGTCCAGAGCCAAATAAACCATCAGTTATTCCATCTGCTTCATTGCTGCTAGGTGCATTGACCCCGGATTCTCCTGTGTGCATGTTATTCATCTTTCCATGGTCGTTTAATGTACCCCGTTGACATTTGCATGTACTCTCGATTGTCACGAATTCAACATCTAGTTGTTCCTTCCTTAATTCGCTTTTAATATCTGTGTTTTCATGGAAACCATTCGGCCCCACTAAACAGGTCTCTGTTTCCTCTTCCTCGTCAAAACTGTCGCAAATTGGTTGCATATTACAAGCTGTCTTTCCTTCTCTCTTTGGAGAGTCACATTCCATATTGTAAAGGTCAATAGACTCCTGAATAATAAATCTTTGCTGTTGTCCTTCTCGTTTGCTTTCGGGTAAATTGACCTTAAACTTATTTTCCTGTCGCTTTAAAGTTTTTACTATTGCCCAATAAAACAGGGATATCGTTGTCACTCCAATTACTACCATTATCCAGAAGGACACCACGTACAATTCAGGATAGATATTGCCTAGAGCAATGTTTGTAGAGCACTTATAAACAGTAATATCCGTCAGCGTGCTGGTCCTGTTTAAATAACATTCCTTGTCCACCGAGGTGTTTGTAACTGTGTGCGGGTTAGAGGAGTAAACAACGAGACTTGGCAGTGCAACAATGAAACCGATGATAATTAGAGACACTAGCAATACCTTGGACAGTTTCAGTGACAGTTGCCACTTAAAAGGGCGACAAATCTTCCGCCATCGATCTAGAGCTATAACAATCAATGTCGTTGAGCTGGCGTGTACCTGCCAAATGCTTGTAAACATGAGAGAACGGCATTTTTCATTTCCGTATCTACTTTCAAAATGATTCACTAGCGTGTATATTTCCATAGGTACAATACTTAGGCTAGAAAACAGCTCCATTGCTGACAAGAATATAAAAAAACATCTTGAATTTGATTGTTTGAAATTGGTAGAATATATAAACAAAGATAATCCGTTTCCTAGACAATCGATTCCGAAAATCACTCCAGGGTAAACCAGCACTGGTAATAAATTGAAAGCCTCTTCTGAATTTAGATTATGAAGAACACATTTTTTCACGACATCCATGTTCAGAAATAAAACGAGTTTCAAATATATATGTTGTACATTCTTGCAAACTGCAATAACGAGTTGTGTTATCATTTTCTATGTAAAAGTTGTTCCTTGTCATTTTATTTTTTATCACCAAGCCACCAGACATAATATGCGATAAACGATAGAATCACTGTTTGGGCATATATTCACATTCCATTCTCAATAGTGTTTGTGAAAAGTTTCCTCTGCGCATGCGTGCCTTCAGAACTAACTGTAACCAGGTGGATCACAAAGCACGTAAACAACAATTCCAGGGAAACCTGCGATATTCACAAAGCTATATCCCAGAGAATTAATTATTGAGTCATGAGTAACTTCCCCCTCGAATGTCACCATAATTAATTGATAGACCTGCGTATGACTTCATGACAGAACGATAAAACTAAGATACCCACAGAGTGCTCACAATGAAAGTTTAAATACGTGAAGTTTGACGTACTGTTTTGCATTTGAAAAAAACAACAACGAAAAAAAAAAAAAAAACAACCAGTGACATGCATATATATTTAAGAAAAATGAATATTATCTAAATATTGATTAGCTTAATATCAGAAATACCATGTAAACTAAAAAAAAGATTTTGACCCTGTTAAATTTGTAGAAACTGATCTCGAAGACCCTATGGTTTGGTGGAGAAATGACGATTTTATTATTTGAGTACGCATCTTTATATGTTGCTCTGAACTGATTGAATCAAAGTTTCCATAGGAACAAAGCACTGTGGATATATTTTCGAAACGTAACTTGACTGCAGTGCAGACCTCTGCGAGAGGGCTCCTTTAGCAACCCCCTTCAGATTCAGATTAAAATTTTATTTAGAGTCGGTTTGACAATCACAACATGCAAACATTATCTTGGTATCTACGCTTTGCAAACAATATCAAAATAAGTGACACGTGCCCCGCAGTGAAAGGGTTAACGATTATCATGCGCATGTTTCGTATAATTCAATCTAAATCAGAAGTTGAAAATAATGCTTATAACCCATTTTCTGACAGGATATATTTATTTAGCTAAATAGTATCTCTATCCGAATACTGTTAAATATCTCTAAAGGAGCCTCTTTTTTAGACACGGGAATTTTGTACGGAAATCAGCGGACATATTCGGCCAAGTTCCGAATGATTCCGAGTGACAAAAGGGTATTTCCGGTATACAAACTTGAATCTTACGACAGATTCCGGTCAACGGCGAACGTTCTTCCACTGGTTGCCATATGAATCCAGTTTTCGGGTTAAGATTCCCTTATCTGTAACACGTGTAAAGGTACAAAAATGAGTCATGCAGGAAACACCACATACAGAACAAACAGTTGCCCGAACAGCAACACAAGGAAACAGCAAATGTACATAACTATAAAAGCACCAAGAGACGCACAAAGACAATACAAACATACAATAGGGGGAAGATTGAAGTACCGCCTTGGAACGGTAAGCGACAAAAGTCACTGGGGGGGGGGGGGTTAAACCGGTTTATGGGCGCCCAACCTCACACTTATTCCATCCCCGCCCTAAATGCCAAACAGTGTAAATAAACGTATCCCCTCTCCGACTAATCTACAACAACCGCGATGGCAAATACAGTGGTAAAGTGCATGTATAACGAAAACATTTAAGTGAACAAACTGTATCCACCTATCGCTAGTGTACTCAATGATTGAGCTGCAAACAGAGTAACTGTAGAAAAGCAATAAAGGGTACGACAAAAACGAAATAGTACAGATATCCGACGTTCTCCTTCCGTTTCTGGATTTAAGAGGTCGCCTTCATAGATTATTAAACCTTTCTTGTCGGCGTACATGCAAAGAGGCCAGTATGATTGCCAACTGTAAAAGGGTTGACAACCAAACATGCAGTATGTTGTAGTACTACAGGATCATATCCCTTTTTAATGAATTTTTTAACATATTTTATGAACAAAGTGAGAAAATGGGTATGTCCAATAAATGGAAACGTTGTAAAGTCAAGCAGGCAAAGCCACATACAAGACGCAACCACCGCCAAAACACCGATAGACAGCATGACACACACACACACACACACAACATCACACCCAAACGCACACTCACACACGAAATGAACACAGAAAACACCAAAAGACACACAAGAACCAGAGACAAGCATTCCACACATGAACAAATTCACAAGCACAAAGACGCAAGGCAAACAAAAGGAAGGGTGACAAAGAGAGTACCGCCTTGGCATGGTCAGTAGCAAAACACCACTGGGGGTTTAAACCGGTTTACGGACGTCCTAACCTCACACTTCTCTCAAAGTCACCCTAGCTTTACAAATATTGTAAATAAAGGTATCCCCGCTGGACTTACCCACAACATAGACGACGGTGAACACAGGACAACATGTAAAACATAGCATAATAACTGTGACAATCCGTCAAATATGTACTCAATGACTTTGCTGAAGTCAGAGCACCTGTAGGTAAGCCGTTAAGGGCACGACAGGGAAAAGGTAATACATGAGTATGGTAAGCTCATCCCGTATCCGAGTATAATAGTATACCATCATAGAGTACTACCCTCGGCCTGTCATCGCGTAAGCAAAGAGGGAAGCGTATCTACCGACTGTAAGAGGTTCGATAACCAAACATGCAGTGCGTTGCAATATAATAGGATCATTACCTTTCTTCTTAAATGTTTTAATGCGTTTTATAAACAAATCATAAAAATGGATATGACCCAAATTTCCCTACGTTTGTAGATAATATCCCCATAAAAGTCTGGTTGATTTCTTATAAAACGGCTAACATCACAGGGTATTATTATCCACACACTGTGAATAATTGTTTCAGATGTACAGAGTATTGTTGCTTGCACCATTGCGTGTGGTTTTCTTATAGTCTATAATAAACAGGTGCATATATATCTGAACTCTATTCAGATAGTGATAAGTCTACAAATTGATGATATTCATTAATGTAACGATTACGGTTCCAATATGCGAAAACTTACAGGTTGTCAAAACTGGTACGCTCGTGAATGGCCAACACACTTTTTATCATTTTGGACTGAATTCCGTGACTCAAAATGATAAGCGCAAGGTATATAATTCATTCCGAAAGGATAGACGCGCAGTCTTTATCTGAAGAGAGTAAAGCGATGCCACAACTCGGAAAGATGAAAGTCCTGGTGATCTTTGCAGCTATTATGGGTAATGTAAATCTAAAATTCCAATTCTTACTGGTCCTTCGGGATCATTAGTTTTTATGTTATAAGTTCTGAACGCCGGGGCTAGGCGTGAGTAGTGTTGCACTTTGAAATACTGCTCAGGAACAGACGTAATAAAACCGATTATGCAAGTTTCTCTTTACGCATTGCTACATTTGCTTTCGAATGTTCTCCCACTTTCAGAATTTATTCAATATTGCCCGACTTCATTGGAAAGTGGGTCTTAATCCCGTCTTGTTACGCATTTGCAATCAGAGTTAAAAGAGAGCAGACCACTTCTATCGGAACGTCTGATCAGAATCTACTCTGTTTGCTTGTAAAATAATAATAGACCTGGCTCTTAAAGGGGAAGTCCCTACATTCGATGCGTTTCAAATATACATGTACATGTACCTAAAATATACAAAACTCATTTGTTTATATGATGAAAAGTAGTATATCGCAAGAACACCTATCTAATAAACGTTGAAAAGACAAATCATCCATGTGTTTGATATCGACGACCCCGTTTTATTCCCCGATTTTTCCGTTTTATTCGGGTTTGGTTTTAGCTTCGATTCTTTTCCGGCTATTCGCGTCTCTCCGACCACTCCGACAGAAAAGCTGTTACGTAGACAATTGAGGGATCAGATGATCATCGGCAAAACGCGGAAAATTTGAACGGAAAAGGCCGATAATACTTTGTTGTAGAACAAAAATTATAGGTATTGATGAGATCGGTTTATTTTGTATCACAGATGCATTTTTCGATATAAGTTCAACTTGACAATCTTCATAATAATGATTGAGCATAACAAATACCAAGTTTTATGATATTATTGACAATATACGTTCATTGTCGGGATTCATTCCTCTGTAAGTGTCTACCAATACCACAATATCTTGAGTACATACGACATTCTTAAAACTACGATAATTAATATTCATGACGTTATTATTATTTACATGACACTTGAAAAGGCTTACACATTCCAAATATATGTGTTTATAAATTCTAAATATCATTTTATACATAATTGTCTGACTTCATTGGACTGCGGGTTTTAAATTTCCACTAGCTATGTTAACCATGACCAGTCGATCTGTTTTAACGTGCAGTTTAGTGTAACTAGTCTAACTGTGGCAAAAGGAATTCGCAAACAGCCTGAACCAAGGTGGCGCCGAGTCACTTGATGTCTCATCTGAATGCGAGTCATTGGATCTCAAAACTTTAATCGTAATCCAATTTCAACTTGTCCACATTTAACTCTTTCTAAATTTAAATACATACTTCATATCAATGAACAATATAGTTAAAATAAAGTATGGAAGGTAGACAATTGTAGCCATTTTAGAAACAAAAGAAAAAGATCTAACAAATTCCATTAGCAAACAGAGCAGACCCAGACCAGACGGCTTCTAAATGAACCGTCTGATCGGGGTCCACACTGTTTGCAAATGCGTGAAAAGACGTTTGTATGATGGAAAGAGTTTCGCAACGCCTTAAAAACCTTTCTGTGTTGTTATATTGCCATTACTATTACAATAAAACCTCTCTATAACTGCCAGAACATTGTGTTAATTAGTTGGTTTTTAGGGCAAGTGACTAAATTGAAAACAGAACGTTCCTATAGGAGAGTTCTGTTTTACGTTCACCTTGCTTTTATCAACCATCTGCCTTTAACACTACATACTTGATGCAGCTTTGTGTCCATTATAGAGCGGTTTAATTGTATACTTGAAATACCAATTATTTATTAACGCTTTCTCTTATGTAAGCGCATTTTGACGTACATGTATCTATAAATACAGTAGACCAAGATAAGATGGTTCCTAAAGGTCCCGTCTGATCAGGGTCTGCTTATGGTGTAATATAGTGTTTTGGTGGTGGTTGCGTCTTGTATGTGGCTTTGCCTGCTTGACTTTACTACTTTTCCATTTACATAGTCTCATATGTAGTCATCGAGTACATGTCTACGATGTCAAGTTTATTCTTTTTCAAACAAAACAGTTGTGCTTGCTTAAAATCCACTAGTAATTGTATCTTCTTGCGATTTATCTTTTATTAAATGTCGGTGTAGAAGTGTTTCATGTCGTTTTCCCGTACTTTTAAATTATGACGTCATTTAAATGATGACGTCGCTTGTTTACCTCTAACGTTTATTTTCAAATCATTTTCATTTTGGCAGACATCGTTATGCATGTTGTGGAGTTGTCTGGAGTGGCAATTTTATTTACATTTTGACTTTGGTGAAAGTGGGATAAGGACGAGGTTGGGTACCCGTAAACCAGGTTTAAGTCCCCCAGTAACTTATTTTGGTTGCTGGCCGTTCCAAGGCGGCACTCTTGCTTTCAGCCTACGGTCAATTTTGTTGTTTAATATGCTTAATGTTTAATGTGTTTCGTCTTGATATGCGTCCTGTTATGTTTTGTCTTGTGGCTTTACCGTTTCTTGTTTGATGGTGTTTGGTGCGGTGTCATTTCGTGTGTGGCTCTCCCTGTTTGACTATGTTTCCATATTTACAGTTTATGTCCGAACCAAAATGTCATGTGGTCATATACCATTATAAAAATAATCTTATTAATATTCATGACATCATTATTTCCTACGTACATATTCATTGGGGAAAAGGTTAACTTACTTTTTGAATACAGGAAACGAGAAACAGAGTAGACCCACATCGGACGTCTCATGTACGAGCCCTCGGATAGGACTTTACAGTTTAACATTCACAATTGTAAATTGCCTTTCATATTGAGTGAACTCTGTTGATAAACACTTATCAGCCATGCAGCATTAAATTTCAGTATTCAAATTGTTAGTGCAATATACAGAGAAATGTTTCGGTGAAACATGTTTTGTTACTGCCCATTTGTATTTTCGCATAGCTTAAATAACAATGTAATTCATAAGCATTAAGATGAATTTTGCTTCATTTTCAGCTGTTGCCATTGCCGAACAGTGCAAGGATAATGGCGATTGCACGCATACATCGTGTAGTAACGCCCCTGTCGGAGTGACATACACACTTACATGCTCCACAAACAACGACTGTGTCTGTACGACGGGAACGTCCAGTGAGTAATTTTAACATTAACCGCAGATATACACCGTTAGAAATTGTATAACACAGATTTGCATGAGATCATTTACATACTGCGTATTTAAAGCTTGATGAAATCCGCCAGTTTACAAACTGGGTTCTCAAAACAGGATTACACGAGTTTAATATCATATCCGTCAGTTTATATACAGAACAAGAAAGAACAGACTGACATCTGTCAGGTATCATACAAAGCACACAAAGCGAAAATAATCATCCATTTACACACCCGGTAGGCATAGAAGGACGCCATTAGTCAGTTTACAATCAGAACACCCACAATAGGATAGTATCCATCAGTTTACATACTCACTGTAGAGCAATACAGATCAGAATGACACCACTCAGTTTACAAACAGAGCACCCACAATAGGATGGTATCTGTCAGTTTACATACTCACTGTAGAGCAATACAGATCAGAATGACACCACTCAGTTTACAAACAGAGCACACACAATAGGATGGTATCCGTCAGTTTACAAACAGAGCACCCACAATAGGATGGTATCCGCCAGTTTACAAACAGAGCACGCACAATAGGATGGTATCCGTCAGTTTACATACTCACTGTAGAGCAATGCTGATCAGAATGGCACCACTCAGTTTACACCCGGAATACCCAAACCACACATTATAGAATTGCCAAAATCCGTCAATATACACAATGTGTACGCAAGGCAAACCTTATAGGGGGATATCCGTCAGGTTTTACAATGAGTATCCACAAATGGTTGACATAAGCTCTGTCAGGTACATACTTATTCATTACAGTAAACCCCCTTTAAAGCGACCATCAACCATGGGTATAATTCTTGGTGACAGAGGCAGGTGGTAGCTTAATGCAAACAACAAGTAACACAGAAAGCTCCTAGAGCTCCTTCATAAAGCAACCACCTGCTTATAAAGACGGACATTAAAATGGTCGCATTAGAGGGGCTCTAATGTATATGATTGCTATAGACAGGTACTACTGCAGTACTTTTCATGTCGTAAAAAAGCAGCGTGCTTGATCAGATTTTATCAGCTAAGCAGCGCAACAGTTAAAAATGCGTACTCAAATACTAGAAACGTCATTTCACTACCAAACCCTTTTTTGCTACAAATCTTTTGAATCGGTTTGAAGAGACAATTCTAAAAAATATTCATAGCATAGAGATTTATGCAGAAGATTTTCTTGCACATGTTTTGATTTACGCACCATATCTAGAACTCTGAAATTGTAAGGTTATATATTTTGACGATTAATACCCCGTCTTTATAGTGTCTCTTGGCGATTGTCGGTATCAGCAGCGCAAAGTTGCAGCTTTTTAGCATCTGTTGTACCGTCAGTATCGAGAGAGTTAATGTTGCTTCAAATATATACTACGTCAGTCCCTGCTAAAGGTATTTGAAGAGGAAGAAGGGAGTATACTCCTGATTAAGGGTTTATAACTAGAGCAGTCTATCTTAAACATCCCCTAATTGGGAGGCTAATGTTTGATCAGTTTTGTAGGCAGTAGCATGGAGCACACCAATAGATAATACAGGTAGCATTCTGATGTATTGCATTAATCAATGTTCTGCTGCTTTAGCCGCCTATGGTTTAGTAGCAGATAGTCCTGCAGAAGCGTTCTGATCAGGGTCTGCACTGCGTGCACTGCTTGTATACGTAATTATATAAATCTGATTTTACAGTTTCTGCGATGGCTTATTTCAAATATTTAAAACTCATGTTATTTCTCACATGAATGAAACAGAGGGTGGCACTATCCTGTGTATGTAAGACGTGAATTGTAAATACTTTAGTCCATGCATATGACATCAGAGCAACATATTACTGCTCGTACTTTAAATACAAAAAATGTCATTTCTCCGCCAATCTCTATGTTTTTACCCTATCTGGCGACCACTCCTTCGTGACAATTCTAAAGAGTGGTAACAACATTGCGTTTGATGGAGAAGTAAAGGAGTAATTCTTGAACTGTTTTTATCTATGCATCTTATCCGGACCTCTGTATATGTAAGAAATAATGACATCATGCATGAAATCAGTTGCATTTTATAAGGACGCATGGACACAAATGTGTTTGATGATGGCAAACATAGTATAATCATGTGTATCGTTCAATAAGCAAACAGAGAATACCCTGAATTGACGTCTCAAATAGGAGCCGCCTGATCTTGGTCTTCTGTTTGCAGATACGTTAAAGTTTAAAAGGCGTATGTATGCAGGAAAGGTGTGGCGTAATACATGACGTGGTTATGGAGTAAAGTTACCTCTTGATAATTTAATGATAATATGGATAAACCCATGATAAAAGATGTGTTAATCGGTGTCTTGTGAATGCAAACTGAGGAGATGTAGGAATTTGTAGCCGACAACAGTTTCACTATTTGCAAATGGTTCAATTAAAACAAAAATATATGTTTCAGGCGGTAATTGCATACAGCAGAGTGACTGTGTATCAACATCATGTGACCAACACAACCACCATGGCCAGCACAACCAACATAATCAACATAACCAGAATAAACGACAACCCATCTTTCCAGCCCCTGATCATACAGCTCACTGTATTGATAACCACTGTCAATGTGGATTTGTTGGAGGACCCCACTAATTCAACCATGATAACAAAATAAAAAAAGATAAAGCATCCATGATTTCAACTGATGTGTATTGTTCTTGCTTTGGTCTCTCACGAAAGCCATACCCGTCAATCTAATACTGACAATTAATTAAGATGATAATGATGACGACGAAGACGATGGCGATGTTAATAATGATTTCAGATAATGTATAGAGCGAATGCCACAAAACTAATGCAAACATAAAACACAAGTGTTAAGAATGTCATTATCTTAGAATTCTTAAACGTATTTCTTCATTTACCAAACTGTAGCCATGGTATTAAATTATTTTGACACTAATGAAACGCCGATTAACTCTGTGTCTCATCTTGATTTTCAAATTGTTTGAAAATATTGCAAAACACTGTACTCAGAAAGTAGTTACAAACGTATTGCTCTAAACCCCGCGATTGAAAGTTGTGGTGCGTTAGACGTCAAACAGTTTAATCTTGTTCAACGTTGATTGACTCATTGTCTCCCAATGGTACCGCACATTCGGAAAAACTGGGCATTCACGTAAAGTGGCGAATGTGGTTTTAATTGGTGAATATCAATTAAGCTTATTTTTCAACATGGTATATGAACATGGGGAGTTTATGACATAACGCAATGTATAATAGTTTCTACATGTATATACAGCAGAACCCGTCTTAAGCAGTCCGCCATTTATTAGGAATCTTAAAAAGAAGGTGATTGCTTTCTAGAGGGCAAACATAATGCAAAGGGATCCTATAAGAACTATGTAGTTGGCATATGTTAAGCTACCACCCGCCTTACAAATCTTTAATCAGACTTCTTTTTGATTACCGCTTAAGGAAGGTTCTACTGTAATTCAAACAGCTATCAAAATAGACTATTACCATTCTGCATCTACAGCCTGGGTCTACGTTATTTGAAAAGGATTAAATGCGCAAGACATGATTCCATTGGGAAATAAAATATATAGATTATATATGATTAAATGAATATTCAGTAATGATATTAGTCTCTAAATCATGGAGATCGCCGGCCCGACAGTCGAAACAAATTTAGCATTTCTATGAAGATCACATCGGATATAATATAACCTCTTTATTTCACCGCCAAACCCTATGGTGCATCATCTCTTTAATATCGTCTCAGTACAGTAGAAACCCTTCTAATGCGACTATATAATGTATAAACATTGGTGTCGTTATAACCAGGTGGTTGCTTAACGCAGGACAAAAGTCATGCAGGAAGCTCCTCTAGGAGCTTTCTGCATTACTTTTGCCTTGCATTACACTACCACCTGCATCTAGCACCCAGAATTACACATATTTTAGGTGGTGGCATTAGAGGGGTTTAAACTGGATTCAAGTTGAAGGATAGGCAGTCAATGTTTCTCGAAACGTAGTCAGCACTAAACAGATCCACATTTGAGCAGCCATAATTGAAGAGATTCACATTTAATCCATTACCTCATAGGCTATTTTTAGATCCTAACTCTTTAAATAAATCTACCAAAAATGAGCATTAACTAGAGAAAAGTAAAGATTTAGAATTTTGTATTTTGAAACCATCGTGATAAATAGAGCATTTGCTCATATAGGAGCAAACAATAGTTTCACAAGGTGGCTTTTACGGAGTCGTCAATATGAAGGAATGGGTTAAGCAATTATACTATAGTCATTGTATCAAAGGATGATTGGTGTATTCCAGAGTAACAGATAACGATGCGTTCTCAAAAACGAAAAAAAAAGAATCATTTCTCTTCGAGGAGATTCTAAAGAGTAGTCGCAACATAGGGTTTGGTGGAAAATCGAAAAAGAAATCTATTCTTGAAAATAATTTATTTTACGCATCTTATCTGGAGCCCTGTCTACTGTTTTTGATTATAATCACTGTAAAATACAAGTGATGAAAAGTGCATTTGATTGGCAAAAGCTAGTGTGCTCATGAAATGTCGACATTCATTTCATATTGTTTTAGATTGAATTAATTGATAACTGTTAAAAGTACAAAATGAGTCATGCAGGAAACACCACATACAGAATAAACACTCGCCCGAACAGCAACACAAGGAAACAGCAAATGTACATAAGTAGAAAAAACAACAAGAGACGCACAAAGACAAAAACAAACATACAATAGGAGGAAGATTGAAGTACCGCCTTGGAACGGTCAGTGACAAAAGTCACTGGGGGGGGGGGGGGTTAAACCGGTTTATGGGCGCCCAACCTCACACTTATTCCATCCCCATCCTAAAAGAAAAACAGTGTAAATAAACGTATCCCCTCTCCGACTAATCTACAACAACCGCGATGGCAAATACAGTGGTAAAGTGCATGAATACAGAAAAAACATTTAAGTGAACATACTGTATAAACCTATCGCTAGTGTACTCAATGATTGAGCTGCAAACAGAGTAACTGTAGAAAAGTTATAAAGGGTACGACAAAAATGAAAAAGTGCAGATATCCGACGTTCTCCTTCCATTTCTGGATTTAAGAGGAACAGAAATAATTATGTGCAGTTTTCAGTTGATCGAACAAATTACTCTTATAATTTGAAATATTGAACAATATCCGCTGTGTCGGAACTGTTTTACAATACAGCATTTCATTATCATTCTAATTTTTTTTGTCCTTTTCTCTAGTTAATGCTCATTTTCGGTAGATTTATTCAAATAGGTTGTAGCTAAAAATAGCCCATGACGTAATGGGTTGATGCAATGTATGCAGAAAGGCATCCGTGAAGCATCTTTCGTATATACCTATTTGTATATAAACAGTGCTAACGAACCTTTTATATGGATGGGTATCTATTCTGTGACATCGATTATAAGATCAATAAACCACAGTAGAACTTCGGTATCTCGAACAGGGGCAACACGAACCCGAGATACCTCGAAATAAACATCAGGTCCTTCCGCATTTGCGCATATCTAGAAACGCACGAGACAGCTTAATGCAGATATATAGTAATGCTGTAAGCTCAGATAGGACTGAACTTGAAAAAAGTGTAAAGACTATATATCAGATGACTGGAACTTCTGTTTATCGAAGAAGTGATCCATATGTTTCTTTGAAATTTAAGATAATAAAGATCAGTTGTATTTTCTCGCTTTTCATATGTACTCGGTTACCTGAATTACTTCAGATAGAAGTAGTAGAAATTCTCATCTGAACAACATCCTATCTGGTGTATTCATACGCGCCATTAGGAGAAACTCAATAGATGGGGATAACTCTTACATAATTTATTCTACAGATTCAATATGAGTTCTAAACGAAAAACATAGTAGAACTATGAAAACAAAGCATTTTTTTCAAAGAAAACAATAATGGGTCTGAAAATAAGTCAGAAGACAATTTAAAGTAGGAGTTTCTGTCCAGGTAGGAAATCTCTCTAGCTTGATTTGTGCAACCTTACAACAGCTGATTGTTGTTATTGGATACGGAAGTCGTACTTCGCAAAACGAAAGTACATGTAGTATTTTACAAAACCCGTTAAACTACTTGTTTTAGGGCGTGTTTAGGAGAATAAAATAAATAATAAATAAAAAAAAAATAAGCAAGGATTTTCTATACCCTCAGTTGGTCTTTTCCGGTCAGAAACTCGTTTTCCACTGAGAGCAGACCAACATCGGGTATAGAAGCACCCGTCTTTAACAAAATCTATGCTTGATGATGTTAGTCTTTACCAAGTTGTTTCATTGTATTTTTATTTCCTCTATATAACGTTTATTGTATCGACATTTGACTCTCTGGATATCGACAGTTCTATTATGATTAGGTTTATCAGTAGTATACTAAATAGGGGTTCTGGCACACCCCTTATAGAACCTCTATACTTCAAACTAACCGCTATAACAATAGAAAAATGGTCGGTTGAGGGTTTATGGGACTTCTTGTTTTATGGGTCTATTCGAATTATAACTCGCTATATAAATTTGTTTACTTTTAAGCACCTTCATATCTGGCGCATATCTACTAACCTGTTTTAAACCTTTTTATTAGAGCGCATTTTTAGTCAGGTCTACCACGAGTTTCGGCTACTGTTTTTTCTGCAAGCAAATATCGAACCTGTATCTCCGAAACAGCAATACAACCCATACAACTCCAAACAAAAGAAAAGATAAACTTGCAACAATTGTGGCAGAGAAATATAACTACACTACTATATATCCACCAGAATTACAAAATAGTAGATTGCTTCTATACCCAACAGCATACAATTCTCCCAAGTTCAAACCCATCCATTCTTTTGCCTTTTTGCTGTCTCCTCTACAAAGAATTCTTCCTTGTACATGTGCCTTAGCAATTTTTTGTAAATATTCCAAACTTGTTGCATATTCCTTTGTATTTTTCGTTGTATGGGAAACGTGGAAGACTGGTATTTTTGTACACAAGTTCCATGTTGTATATGTATTGCAAAAACAATATATATACAAAAAGTATACACAGAATCCGCTACATATCGAAAGTGTCCCTTTTGGGGCCAAACATAGAAACATTCACCCACAAAAACTAGAAACAAAAAAAACTAGAAAACAAAACAAATTGGGGGGGCCAAACATAGAAACTCCCCCCCCCCCCCCCCCCGACAAACAAACAATTATTTTCCAACAAAATACATTGTTTCTCTCGAAGAGAACTCCGAATGGAACCCGCTACAAAGAAAAAATAGAAAACAATTGGGGGGCCAAACAATCCACAAAGTAAAAAAAAAGAAAAATTGGGGGCCAAACATAGAAACATTCCCCCACAAAGAAAAAAAGGAAAAATAATACTCTACAAAGAAAAATAGAAAAAAATTGGGGGCCCGCTACAAAGCAAAAAATAGAAAAATGTGGGCCAAACAATTCACAAAGAAAAAATTGAAAAATAAATTGGGGGCCAAACACAGAAACATACCCACACACACAAAAAAAATACTCTACAAAGAAAAATAGAAAAAACAATAGGGAGCCAAACATAGAAACATTCCCCCACAAACAAAAAATATTTTTCAACAGAGTATATCTATAGACACATCTTTGTTTTCTATTACATGCACTTCTACTTTTTGCAATAAATTGTACACGTCTTCTATTGTCTTTTTCTCTTCTAAAGAGAAAACAAAAGTAAAAAGCAGAAGTGCATGCAGTAGAAAAAAAAAGATGTGTCTATAGATATACTCTCTTTGCTAGATATAGACGAAGAAGTTAATGTTGTAGACAAACTACAAGAAGAAATACAAGAA
This sequence comes from Azorinus chamasolen, assembly GCA_963576725.1. Taxonomy (NCBI): domain Eukaryota; kingdom Metazoa; phylum Mollusca; class Bivalvia; order Cardiida; family Solecurtidae; genus Azorinus; species Azorinus chamasolen. The sequence continues at coordinate 30,459,297 of OY755252.1, forward strand.
GTACAAGAAGGACAGGAAGAAAAACAAAAAGAAACTCTTTCTACGATAGATAGAGTTGGACAGATTTTAGAAACATGTGCAAAGCTGGGACAGTTGGTATGCTACATTCCAGCTGCAAATGGTATTGGTACTGCAATATACACTACATGGAAACACTGCAAAGAAAATGCAAAGAATATGGATTGCCCACCACCAGAACCAAAAATTCCAGCCAAAAATACCAGAACCAAACATATCGAAATCCCCCCAAAAGGATCATCACATCATGTTGCAGCGGGTTCCATTGCCCAAGTATCTTTTTCCTTTTGGACGTATTTGCTAGAAAACTTTATCTTCGAAAAACAAAAAGAATATGTAGTTTGTTGGAAAATATTTTTTTTGTTTGTGGGGGAATGTTTCTATGTTTGGACTCCCAATGTTTTTCTATTTTTCTTTGTAGAGTATTATCTTTTCTATTTTTCTTTGTGGGGGAATTTTTCTACGTTTGGTCCCCAATTTTTTTCTATTTTTTCTTTGTGGATTTTTTGGCCCCCATTTGTTTCTATTTTTTGCTTTGTAGCAACCCCCCATTCTTTTTCTGTTTTTCTTTGTGTAGAGTATTATTTTTTCTTTTTTTCTTCTATCTGCTATTTTCTATTTCTGATGGATATACTCGTATAGTAGTGTAGTTCTATTTCTCTGCCATAATTGTTGCAAGTATATCTTTTCCTTTTGTTTGGAGTTGTAGAGGTTGTATTGCGGTTTTGGAGATACATGTTCGATATTTGCTTGCAGAAAAAAGTAGCCGAAACTCGTGGTAGACCTGACTAAAAATGCGCTCTAATAAAAAGGTTTAAAACAGGTTAATAGATATGCGCGAGATATGAAGGTGCTTAAAAGTAAACAAATTTATATAGCGAGTTATAATTCGAATAGACCCATAAAACAAGAGGTCCAATAGACCCTTAACTAACCATTTTTTTATTGTTATAGCGGTTAGTTTGAAGTATAGAGGTTCTATAAGGGGTGTGCCAGAACCCCTCTTTAGTATACTACTATATCGTAAATAGCAAGTGGTTATGTAACCCTGTATCCTGTAGAGATGCCATCCCAAATAGCACACAGTAAAACCTTCTTAACCGGAAGTTACATTTAGCCTAAATATTGGTTTCGGAGGAAGATGGCAGCTTGGTGCATGATCAAAGTCCTGCTTACTAATGAATTAGTAAATTTGATTATACAGCTTTTGTCATGATCAACCTTCCCCTTGTTCACGATACCATTATAGAAATCAGCTAATTAATCCATTTGTGCCTACGATCCCATTTATGGGACATATGCAAACAGTGTAGACTCTGATCAGATTCTACACTGTTTGTTGATTGGAATTTTAATATGAAACAGAACGAAATAGAAAATTTAGGCCAGGCATCCCTCAGAACAAATTTGGACTAATCTGATATATAAACATGGAAGAATCCACTGGGGGCAAATGAGCTTTACATGTACTCGTACATTCATTATTTCTGAGTTAATACTCTTAAAGGTATTTCTTATCAGTTCAGATGTAAATAACACTGTGCTGCAAGCTGTACGGCCGCAAATGTTTAGACTTTTCTAAGATGGCGGACAAAACGGAGGCTGAAAGGTAAGCATCACATTTTACACTGTTTAAACTATGTAGATTTTTGTTTTAGTCATTTAATTGGTGCCATTAGACAGAATAATAACGTCCGTCAACAGCGGCGTACCCTATTATGGTTCATGTCTGTGTGTAAGGCTCAAAATCTTCCGTAAACTTTGCAGAAACTGAAAGTCAGAAATCGAATCGAGAAGGAGGTCATATTTTGCCTTATTGTAAGTTACCAACTACGCTAAACGTTTTCTAACACTGTGGGTATATGCATCTGAGCCCGATATTAACGTTGAGTTACCTAGTTTGTGGCAAAGATCTACATTTTGTCTTTTGAAGACGTTTGAAAATAATGTTGAGTGTACGGTTTAGCCATTGGAGGTAAAAGTGCACTGTACGGTTTAGCCACGATTTTCTTCTCGAAAAACTGTACGGTTTAGACACAAAACAAATGCTACCATTTGAATGTGCGCCGTAGGTCTAGATAGTATAATCCCAACTATTTATTATGGATCTTCCTTCATGCAATGCATGTTTGCGATGGTGACAGCATATCACAAACTATTAGGATCGAGATCAGAAGGACAGTATATAATTGGTTTAAACGTATTTTATTTTTAAATATTTGCATGGATATTGTAATGATAACACAAAGGAAAAGAAAAGGATGGAAACGAAAACAAGACTGCTTATTGTGTTTCTCCCCATCAGCGTAACAACTGCACTCGCTTTATGCAGAAATGACTGCCCGTTATTGTACTATATTCATTGTACTGAAAAACTAATTAAATTAATTAAACAGGATATATCAGTTTATACAAAAACTTTTTGAGAAAGATACTTCGGAATAAAATAAAATTAATAAATAAATAAAAGAAACAAAAAAAGTAAACGAAGGTTGACACATATATGTAGAGAGATCTAGGATTCTGAGCAGTACAAGCACATTCGAAAGAAAGTGATCGTTACCGAGTTTATTAGAATCGTTTTGAGGTTTGGATAAACCGATGTACAGCTTCGTCTATAATGATGTTTGTATTATATTTTAAAAGAGGATCACCAAACAGAAAGACAGACAGGGACGGAGTAGTGAATCTCGCAACATCGTCAAAAAGTTGTTTTCCTTCGTTGGTTTCCCTCGTTGGTATATTTGCAACAGTTTAAGAATAAGTGTGATGCGTTCTCAACGATGCCACATGAACAAAAGGCAGTGTCAGATATGTTATTTGAGAATAGGTCATGGTTCAAGGAACTGCAGTTTGTACGAAGCCTCTTGTGCAGGAGCTGCTGTTTTTTGACACCGTAATAAAATGTTTTGGAACAGTTAGCAGATTGATATTCAAAGACGTTTTGAATGCGTTTAGAGTAGAATACTGTTTTTCATTTTCGGGGAGGTTGTTCCATTACTGTATTGTTGCAGGGAGGAAATAGTTGCTATAATGGGTCGTGCAACAGGCCAGAGGTTGAATATCACCAGTGTTGCTTAATCTTAAATTGCATCGAGAAACAATTCCAGCCACTTCAGGTACCAGTTCTGTGAGATATTTTGGAGTTAAATGAAACACCATTTTATAAAAGAGAATAAGTCTGTGTTTTACGTCTGGTTTCAAGGCGTTTCCATCCAACTTCATGCAATAATTTACTAACAGAAACCAATTTAGTTGTCCCAGTTACTATACGGGTAGCTTCATATTGATTTTTTTTTTCAAAACTGTTAGATTCTCTGGCATTACAGATATCAAATATAGTATCATCGTATTCTAAAATAGGTATCACGAAATATACGTAGATTGTTTCAAGGGAATATCTGAATTTGAGTTTTCGCATGACATTTATTCGTGTCCATGCCTTTGTAGCGATATATTCGATATTACAGTGCCATGTTAGTCTGTATGGAATGTCTAAATGCCATTTCGTAGGGCATACATGCATTTTAAAGGTGACATAAAAATAAACGTGAAATAATTATATAACAGAAAAGGATAACAAGTTAATGGGGAAAACATATTTATTGGACCAAATAAATTGCCAAGTCTAAAATCTTCGTCAATATCTTGAATTTCAATGGTTTGTATTTCACCATTTAGAGTTATTTTGCTTGTTTATTTCAAAACGTCTGGTATTACATTAAAAGTTAATGTACGTTGACCCGACTTTCCCGATATACATGACTTGGCTCTTTTCTTCTAATTTTCATTGGATTTCTCGGATTGGCATCTACACAGTGGCTGATGGTTTCCTTTGTCTCGCAATAGTAACAATCGCAATAATCTGAAAATATATGTAAAGTAATGTAAAGTAACAGTACAAAGTGCTATTTCAGACGCTCTGTATTTGCATTAGGACTTACAATACCCAATCAGTTAAACTTAAAAATCAATTCACTTCAAAACTTTTTAAGTATAACACTGTCTTCAAATGTTAACCAGTATAGATCCAGATTATATGCTATGCTTCTGTTCTCGATCCTAATTGCTTGTAATATACTGTCAAAATCGCAAATAGGCATTGTGTGAAGGAATATCTACACTAATTAGTTGGAATTACACTATCTAGACCTACGACGCATATTCAAACGTTAGTATTTGTATGTGTCTAAACCGTACAGTTTTGTAAGAAAATCGTGTCTAAACCGTACGAAATAGATCGGGTCTAAACCGTACAGTGCACTTTTACCACTACGGGCTTAACCGTACACTTGACATTTTTTCAACCCTCTCAAAAAGACAAAATGTAGATTTGTGCTTCAAACTAAATTACTCAACGTTAATATCGGACTCAAATGCATATACCCACAGTGTAAGAAAAGGCTTAGCGTTGTTGGTAAGCTTACAGTGATGCAAAATATGACCTCCTTCTCGATTCGATTTCTGATTTTCGGTTTCTGCATTTTTTACGGAAGATTTTGGGCCTTACGCACAGACATGAATCATTTGGAGGTAAACCGCTGTTGACCGGCGTTATAATTCTGTGTTATGACACCAACTAAAAGACGGAAAGAAAAATCTACATTGTTTAAAAAGTGTAAAAATGTGATGCTTACCTTTCAGCCTCCTGTTCGTCCGCCATCTTGGAAAAGTCTAAACATTCGCGACCGTTCAGCTTGCACCACAGTGGATTAGCGTGCTCCGAAATTGATAATAGTCAAATAATCTGGAAGGACACTACAACCAAACATCTTCCTTTGAGTCGATAAAAATATAAGTCTTGTTCCGACCGAAACAGCCAGTACCTACAGTCTTCACAGTAAAGCCCACTCTAAGCCAGAATTCTAGTAGATACACGATAGTTAATTTTAGGCAGGTGACTGCTTAATGCAGGGTGAAAGGCATGCAGAAAGCTCCTCTAGGTGACAGCTTATTGCAGGGTGAAATTTCCACGAGGAGCTATTTGCATGACTTCCATCCTCCATTAAGCTGCCCCCTGTCTACTAGACCAATTGTAATGCTAAATTAAATGTCCGGTATAGAGAGAATGTACTGTACATTAATCACCCAGGGTTTGATATTTACCACAGTTAACCCTTACATCGCTGAATTTTCAAATGGACTAGTCCAAATTCAAACAGGGCAAGCTTATATTGAATATTTAGGACTTTGTCTAAAGAAAAGTGAAATATGACAAACAGTGCAGACCCTGATGAGAGGGTTCCTCTCATCTGGGTCTACACGGTTTGATTGCTGCCAGTTGAGCGGAGGATGGATGAGATCATCTTGTGCCGATTCTGATTAATGAGACTGTAGTTGTTGATTGAAGTCATGTTCCTGTGACCAGATATTTGCATTATCTGGTTCGCGGGAACATGGTTGTCACCCATCTTTGGAATCATGTGTTTTCTGGGTCTGTGGTTGGACAAGTGTTTGTAAGTGTAGATTTCGGAGCGCTGGACCATGTGTTTCATCATGGTACAAAACTACAGACAAGATTTACACGATCGGACTTCTACGGAGCTACACGTCGTTCGGTGAAGATGAGTAGATAAATAACTGTTGTTAAATTAATGCTATGTAAAATGGACAGTCAGGCTCGGAATAACCGGAGTTTCGACTTTTGGCATGCTCTCTGTATACTGCTATTTAACACTTGTTTGGATTGTCCAAGTTTACCCAAAGTTTTGGTTTTAGAACGCGTATGTAACTCGAGGGTAGCCTACCGTGTTTGCCATGTTTGTTTTTATTTTTGACAGCGCGTATGAATAGGTTAGGTCAGAATATACAACGAGTTGTATTACAAGCATTCAATATCGCAAATATAGTTCCCAAGTTATACCACGGAAGTAATGTGATACAAATTATATCATGACTATTAATCAGATGATTTTGTACAACAGCATATGAACACAGGCAATGTTGGCTGAGACAGGAATTGCCGAATCAGATCTATATAATACCATAAACAAACAGAGCAGACCCTGATCAGACAACTCCTACGGGAACTACATCTGATCTGGGTCTAATCTGTTTGCAAATGCGTGAAAAACGTTTGTATAAGGACAGGGTTAAAATTAACTTCCTGTATTTGTAAATATGTAGTTGCTTAATGCAGAATGAAAGCATTGCAGAAAACCCCCCGAGAAGCTTTCTGTATTACCTTATTTAAGTCTGCATTAACCTGTCACCTGTATTTGTTTTTAAAACAATATTCTTTCATGGTTATCGTACAGGATATAAGTTGTTTATTCATTATTTTCCCCAGCCCTCAGAATAAAGGGTGTGTGTGGCGATATGTGTGGGATAATTTGTTAGGGCCCCGACAGATTGCTCATGATAATCAATATTTGAAATATTCATATCTGGTTAATATGCAAGATACAGTAAAACCGCATCTAAACCGAAACTCTAGTAGAGTAAAAGTTAGATACTGTTTGGTGTCTGCCTAATGCAGCGTTGCACTCATGCAGTAAGCTCCTAAAAGAGAATATGCAAGACTTTCTCCTGCTTTAAGCTGTCATATGTCTCCGAGATCTATATTTATACTAAATTGAACGGGTTGGAGGGGTTTTACTACAGCAACACATCTCTATAACGGTCATTACATTGTGTTAACCCTTCTCTTGCTGAATTTTAAAATACATTTCTCCTTCTTTGCCCATGCTCCGTTGTATAATTACATATGTCTTCACTGTGTACAAGTATTGCGCTGCACAATCACTGCTGTAGAGTACACTGATTGCAAAATCAATTTGTAAATAGTACAGACCCTGATGAGACAGCTCCTGCAGGAGCTGTCCCATCTAGGTATTTACTATTTACAGATATTTATATTGACGTGAATAGCAAGCGAAGGGTTAATTAGTTTAACAAGTTTAATGGTGCGCGCGTGTGGTATTTGATGGGAACAAAAGGTATCGATACTGCCAAACATTTAAATAACGATTACACCACTGTTATGGCAACAGCTTCACTTTTGTCCTTGACAATTGCAAACCATAACCTTAACTCCATAACGCCGCATTTGAGCACATTTGAACCAATGAATAGACTCAGACAGACAACTCTGATTATGGAATTTTATAGATTTGATTCTACTCTTTCTGTATGTTTTTTGTTTGTATGCCATAATAGAATTCAAGATAATAAATATACGGGACCTCGGTTTATAGTCTGGCGGGGGATCGAATCTTTAGTAAAACAAACTGGAATACTGTTACCTTCATGAATATTAATGAAAACATTAAAATAGTAAGTCCATCTTTCAACTCATATCAAAGCAATACATGCTGTTTATAAATATATTGCAGTTTGAAGTACTACCCTTGTTACCAATTACTTACTCTAAAAGATAATATTCAAACATTATACATATTGTTTGAATAATTACTCTACCGTATATCAAGGTTTACCCCTTCATATAAACTAACCCTAAAAAAGTACATGAATGTTATTTGAATAATTGCTGTATTTATCCAGGATTATCCCTTTACTCATATATATGACTTTTCATGTCTTTGCAAACAGAGTAGATCCAGATCCAGATCAGCCATATGACCCATCTGGATAGTCTAGGGTCTGCTCTGATTGGTTATAGAATAATATAGAGATCTAATTCTACAGATTCTGTCATGGGAAAAATCATCGGATTTTCATTTATTTTGTTAGGGGACGGGGTCTTTTAAAATATTGGCACATTTTCTGAAACAAACATGTCTATAGACAGGGAATCATCAAGGCATTTTTTTCTTGTCTAGACAAAACACTAGTCTTTTAACTAAAGTCTTTTTACAAAGTGGTGAACAAATCAATTCGTTATTCATACATGTACATATATATTGCAGTATCTGAATTTCCTGAATGTGCATGTGGAATTATGGTCGTTTGGTCGACCTTCCTGTTCGTGGATCTTATTTAGATAATACAGTAAACTCTACCATAAGTGGTCATTCATTTATTAAACATATTGGTCTTAAATACAGGTGGTTGCATAATGCAGGGCAAAAATAATGCGGACAACTTCTATAGGAGCTTTCTGCTTTACTTTTTTCTGCATTAAGCTAGCACCTGACTTACAGACCTAAAAATAGACAATTTGAAGGCCGCTTACAGCAGGTTCGACCGTATGTCATATTACTCAGGGAGCCAATAGTGCTTACCATGCACCCTAGACTTTTTTTCATGGGTACCGAAATGTTCAGAAAAGGCTCCTGAATCAGAATCGCGATTGTACTCAAGTTTAAATTCTTTTAGGCTATGTGTATTTAAACCGTTTCCATGGCAACCCACAGTTTTCGTAGTGATGGACCACACCTTTAAATTCGCCCATATCGCAGCTAGTACGTATCCTACCTATGACAAACCTATCTTCCAAATGCAATCAGGATGTCAAACAGTTTTGATCCTGATGAGACGCCGAGTAACTCAGCGTCTCATCAGGATCCAAACTGTTTGCACATGTATTCTCTCATCCGCCCTATAGCAAACTAAAGGTTAATTACAAGTTAACCTCTAATGCGATCACCAACAAAGAGGTGCAGGTGGTCGCTTAAAGAGGAAATCCCTACGATGAACGCATATTTTCAATAGTATAATGAAACTTGGTATCTGTTATACTCAATCATTACTATGGAGATTGGTCAATTTGAACTTATATCGAAAAATGACCCTGTGATACAAAATAAACCGATTTCATCAGTACTTATAATTTTTGTTCTACAACAAATTATTATCGGCCTTTTCCGTTCAAATTGTCCACGTTTTGCCCATGATCACCCGACCCCGCCATTGTTTACGTAACAGCTTTTCTCGGAACAAATCCCAGTGATCTCCCTTGTCACTATGTGCGGTCATCACTGCCACCACAAGTTTTGTAGCAGGATTTTAGCTAAAAAATGTCTTTGTATCTTTTGTTTTTAATGTTGATTTCAATAGTTTTCGATTTTGTTTCGTATTTCAGCACCGGTTAAGCCAATAAAGTAGAAAAATAATAAGATTTCCAAAAAATATGAAGAATTTAGTAACTTTTTACACGATTATTTATAAAGGCCACCGATGGAGATTTCTTATTAGGCCACTGGTTGTTGAAAAGTCAAACTTAATTCGGGACGCTGTACACAAATATGATTCCCAAATTTACCCAAATCCCGAACAGATTAAATGTTTTGAGTATTTTTGCGGGAAAGGATGTAGTAGTAAATTCACCGATTGGCTAAGATAATAGTTGGCATCCGACATAGCGTCTGCCATAGTTTGATCACATGATGTTCACCATGGTCACGTTGTACCGTGAAAATGCAAGTCCCGTAAAATATACAAGTCCGCAATAGTACGCATGCGCAGAAATAACCGTCAGTTCCGGTGTAAAATCTTCAAGTCAACAATTTCCGGTAAAACTAATAAATTTAAAAAAATCTACAGTTTATCAATTTAGCTGTTTTATGTATGCAACGAAGAAGCACATTTATTTATGAATTCTTATGATAACAAATTTGCAAATTATGTGAATGTTGCAGTCTGACAAGGGATATTGTTAAAACCGAAAGTAGCACGATATCGACAGAGTGCTGTACACATGTGGGCTAAGACATGGAAATGTAAATACTAAATAATAATCATCATTTCTGTCTAGACAGAATTTTTCCTTAATTAAGATAGTTGTATTTTATACAGATAAAACTATACAACAGCACCCATATCATAATAACAACACCAGAACCAGAACCCCTATACAATATAACCACTAAAAATGTTTATGCTATAAAGATACCTGGACCCACTTTCATTTTAATTTCGAGTTTTTCAGAGATATTTTAAGAAGGTAGCATAGGTCCTGATGACAATTAATAAAGGCTTAGAAAAACAATTACAACAAAAAAAGTATGAACATGCACACAAAAAGTATAGTCTACTATCTAGAACGGTGGCCAGATTAAAGTCAGTGTGAGAAAAACTTTTCAGGATTAAAGAAGAAATGTGTGAAAGACTATCCATGCAATTAAGCTTTTACTGGCTTAGATTAGGTGCGAATACCTTAATAAAGGTGCAATCAATGCATTCGTTGCAATGCCATGTATAGTCCCATTCAATTAAATTTATATGTAATTATATTAATACATTTTCAAACAATTGGAAACAGAATAGACCCAGATCAGCAACTATTGGCGATATGAGCTGCCTGATTGGGTCTGCTCTGTTAGCTAATGGAATTTGATAGTTCTGGGGTGGGGGGGTGGGTACTTTCGTAAATGGCTACAAAGTTACTTTAATCCAATTAAAGGTTGATAAAAACAGTTATAATTACACCATTGTACAACGTCAAAGGCATTAACATGCACAACCAGTATCAATAATTATGTTCCATAATAATAAATGTACAAACTTATATAATTGATTCATTTGGACAGGTTTGTAAAAGTGATAATCTTATTTGGGTCTACCTTGTTTGTAAGTTAAAATAAGGAATTAGAAAAAGGGAAAGGTTTGTGACCATACAGTTTGTTTAATTTATAATTATACAATATGTGCTTATGTTGCATTATCTTTGGTTGATGAATCTTTATTAACTGTCACTAAGCAAACAGGATAGAGCCAGATCATATAGCTTTAAATTTGACTTGGGTGGGTCTTCACTGTTTGAACTAAACATTGAATCTCCCCATATATGATCTACAATGTTTACCTTTACAAGGTGTGTGCTAATTACATTACTTAATTTTATAAATGTCACTGAGCAAACAGGGTAGATCCAGATACAGCTGTAGTTTTGATTTGCGTCTACATTCTTTGTAAGTTAAAATAAGGAATTAGTAAAAGGGAAAGGTTTGTGGTCATACAGTTTGTGCTTGTTTTATATACAATATGTGCTAGTAAAACATTATAAAGAGGATAATTGTTATTTTCAGTGGAAGATCGAAATTTATTTCATCGAGTGAACATCAGACCGTGAGACGGTATAATTTCACAAGTGGCATATATTACTGTCTGGTGTTCACTAGAAATAGCAGTACATTTTGCCCAAATGGTCTAATGTGAGGACGTCTTGTCATTAATTGACAGAAGGTCTGGGTCCGAGTCAAACATACAAACAGTGTAGATCCAAACCATAATGCTCAATTGTGAACATCATGATCTGGATCTAAACTGTGTGCATTTTAAATTGACAACACAATTTAAGTGCTTTAGTGTGTTTGTACTACATTAGATCCAAACCATAAGGCTCCATTTTGAACCTCATGGTCTGGATCTGCACTGTGTACAATATAAATAGACAACATCAGTTTGTATGGGTGATAAGTGCTGTTAGTGTGTTTGTTATATATTTAGGATATGTTCATCAAATAGACAACCAGTGTAGATCAACAGCATTAGGGTCCATTGTGAACCTCATGATCTGGCTCTACACTGTGTGCAATGTAAATTGACGACATAATTTTAGTGCTTTAGTATGTTTGTACTACATTCAGGATATGTTCATCAAAGAGACAAACAATGTAGATCCAAACCATCAGGCTCCATTTTGAACCTCATGGTCTGGATGGTCTGGTTTGCATAATAACTTAAAAAAGATAAAAAAAAAAAAAACTAACTAAAAAAAAGGTGACATTTATTCCAGTGGCATTTTTTCCAGTGGCATATTTTCCAGTGGCATTTTTTCCGGTGGCATTTTTTCCAGTGCCATTCTTTCCACATACCTTTGTGTACTAGTATGCATTTGTTTGATATATGTTTTAATTTTAATATTTCTTTTTGTTCATTTGTGCGTCCATAATTTCAAGTAAATGTTTGACCAATTTTTATGTATATTAAAAGGTGAAATTTGCCTACAAGTAGAGCATACAAAAGGCAATAAACATTGAAATTGCATCATAAATAAACTTAGGTATGTTTACACACTTTGAAATATAACAATTTTCAAACATTAAAGCAGTTTTGATCTTGATCAGTGTATAAAAGTCTCCCTGTTTGACACTGAACTTCTGCTATATTTTCAAATTATTTTTCTATTTTATATCAGAAAATTCTTAAGAAGTTGAAATTAAATTATTTAACCCTTACAGTGTAATGCTATGAAACCAGTTTATTAGACATCTCTTAACCCTTTCCTTCATATAAATACTTTCTCACCATCTGTAAACAGAGTAGACCCTGATATAGGAGCAGTGTAGATAGAGTCTGCCATGTAATAATAACAACAGACCAGATGAATTGAATACAATCTTTCTTACTGGTGCCAATATTAAGGAACGGCTTATGGTCAGTATTCAAACTGTATTATATTCATATAATTGTTGTTGTTTTTCTATTTGCTGGAATTTTGTAGTCAATATTTAATTGTAGAAGTAAAAACAAATACAATTAAAGCTAACGTTGTTTTTTTAATTGTGACATATGTGATACTCCTATTTCATGGTTGAGTGCATTTCCTGTCTCGGACTCATTCCCCACTTGGTTACTGGTTGAGCGCATTTCCTGTCTCAGACCCTTTCCCCTTTTTATTACAGGTTGAGTGCATTACCTGCGTATGTCCCTTTCCCATCCTGATTGCAATAGGTGCACAATAAACAAGTCCTTACTAGTCACGACACAAAAACAAAATAAATTTTCAAGTAGATGTTGATTTGTTTTTAACCCTTTACTCCATGGATATACATGTAAGAGATAAAGACAGTCTGAATATGTATTAATTTATTCTGTTGAATATGAATGAGGTGTAGGTAGACCTTGGTGTTTCAGTAGATTTCATATGAAATGGCAGAATTTGGTATATAAAGGGCAGACTTGCATTTTTTACGGGTAGAATTATCAAATTTCCATTAAATATCGGCTATGGTGACTTACTATTTTCTCTTAACCGAATAAATCTTTGATATTCTGTTGAATATGAGATATCTATAGGTAGAGATTGATGTTTCAATAGATTTCACCATCAGAAATGGCCATATTTGGTATATACAGTACAAGCCTCGCGGACTTTTTGTTTTCCGCGGCCCATCGCAATTTTATCCAACGCGGACACGGGTATTTTTGTCCGCGCTGATATGCGGTCTTCCGCAATCGAGCGCGGGTTGTGATGGGTCCGCGCTGGTCCCTCCACAGGGGCACTCGTCGCCGGGCGCGATCGTTATCACCGCAGGTCGCGATGGTATCATCGTGGACCACTGTGTACCACTGCGGATCGCGCTGGACCTTACCTGGATTGATATTTATATCCTTTTCATCCTTTTATATCCATTTTCACGGCTTATCTTTCTCTTTACAAGTACATACAAATATATACATCCACATTTTGCAAAATTGATATGAAATGTATGAAATAAAACACTCGAGAAATGGTTCGTTTAGACTAATTCCAAACCGAAACTGTTCTGCATTCGGCAAACACAAATTAATTCATCCATTATTTTTGGCGCGTTTGATTGTACTGGAATATAACCTGTCCGTGAATTGTCTGATTCGTTTCTGCATAATATGGGTGCGATATTCTAGTATGCTTTCTATTTCAATTATTTGTTGTTCAATACGTAAGATGTTTTATATAGAAACACGGAACACCCGTTAAACACAAAACACACACAATAAGTTACTAGGTTGTATAACTTGTATCAGGTTTGCATACGTTTGTGCACATTGTTAATGAATTCATCTTCATTTCGACTCTATGTTTTAGGTTCCAATTCTAATTCCCAATCGATTTTGTTTTCAGTTTCACATCAGTGTAAATTTTAATTATCAGAAATCTACTGGAAACGACCAACAAAACCTATTGATTCTGTTATGAGAATAGTCCTGACTGGTCTTCTTATGATTTCTGTATAGATCTACATGTATATAAATATTGTTCTGGCAGACGAAAGAATTGAGGGATTTTATTTCTAATACATCTAATATCAATTCAGCCAGGTGAGTTGTAAAGTTAGAAGTTTTCTCCATTATTTAGTCTTGGTTCGGCAGCTTAAATGTATGTACGTTTTAACCAGTTTCAATAGCCATTCGAATAATACTTGTATGGTTGTTTTATTACCCTTGTGCTTAATATTTTACAATCGATTCACTGCCATGATGTACCTGCATCCTATGGATTAAAAAAAAAAGATAATCCATTTTTTTTCTAAAAACGTAGATATAGATGTAAACCAGTTTTTGGTTCTGGTTTGATAATGAGATATTGGACGTCTGGTCTAGATCTAAAGTGTTGTTAATGTCTTGGCAACCGAATTCTGGGAGTGAAGGGGCATACGAATTAAATTAATCAATGTTATTAAAGAAGCGTATACAGTATGTACATGGTTTATCAAACCACGGACCTCGTACACCCACATTCTTTCGTTAAACGGATATGTCTAAACCAACGTGTCGCCTGCTTAAATTCCATGACCTATTCCTTATTTAGAAATAGATCACAATTTCCCCATTGTAAGTTGTATTTACTATTAAAGCCTTCCATGTCAAACTTGAAAACTCTAATGTTTGCAAACAGTTTGGATCCTGATCAGACGCCGCGTCTGATAAGGATCCAAACCATTTGACACTTATATTAAAGTTTCTTAAGACCCATTCCTCCATACATGTAGGCTCAATTTGGATCCAACCTCTTTGAATAAATCTACCGAAAAGGAGCATTAAGTAGATAAAATTATTGTTTTTAGAATTTTGTAATTTGAAACCATTGTGTTAAATAGAGCATATACTCCTATACGTGTAGGAGCAAATGCTCTTTTTATCACATTGGTTTCAACAGGTGACTTTTACAGAGGCGTAGAAAGGAGTATTTATGGAGGAAAGGGTTAAGTAAAAAACTATCATAATTTTTTTATAAAGAAAAGTAGATGAAACATGTAAGCAGACAATGATTTGACAGTGACTATTTTAGTGGATTATTACGTCATAATGACAGTGAAGGGGTTTATAGGATACAGTACAGATTACAGCAAACACCTCCTTTCAACAACACTTTAAATGAATCCCCAAAACTTACAGTGGAACCTCTCTACATCGATACATGTACAAATAAAATGTCTGTTTTAAGACAGGTGGCAGATTAATGCAGGATAAAAGTACTTTTGTCCTGCATTAAGCGGTCACTTGTATTCAAAAGATCCCAGGTATTCCTTACTGGGTTGTCTCGAGAGAGAGAGTTGCCATGAAACTCCGATGAGCAACAACCTCTCTACAACGACAATACAGAAGTTTATATCTCCCAGAGTGTTGCTTTGCAGAGGTTATACTGTAGTTATCATTTATTAATAAATACGTACAGCAAAATATATATCTCATACATGTACGCCAACTTTCTTTCTTTTTAAAAGCATATTTCTTAATTTAAATGCCAATTTCTAGTTTTAAAGTAAGCCGGTGGTCTAATATTCGATGCGTTAAAAATGTAACTGCCCCTGATAATAACAAAATTACTGCAAAACCTTATAAAACGAACCCTGTGACCATACCGAGAAATGACCTGATTAGAGAGGTTCTCAAACCGGTATAGCGAAGTAAAATAACAATTCAAAACAGTTGAATTGGCTGTCATTTAAAAAAGGTGGTAACTAAACACAGGATACATGTAGCTCCAATATCGGTTTAGAAAGATTATCGGTTAAGGGGCGGCGATTGTAAACAACCATTCTTAAAAATGTTGATTTGACGATCGTTTAAAACAGATGACAGCTAATTGCAGATTGAAGTAATTTAGAAAGCTCCTTACTCTTTCTGCATTACCGATTTCCTGTGTAATCAACCGTCCGTTTTTAGAACAATGTAGGTATTTTCTTTTTTATCCTTTGCGAGCAAGTAGAGCAAGTAAAATAAAATAAAATTTGAAGGGGACAAATGTCAGCCCTATCCTCCCATGTCCAAATAGGAGAACAAATGTCCTAGAGAGAAAATGTCCGTATACCGAAGGGTAGATACAATGTATAACAAGAAGCTGGAATGAATCGGCCTTCAGGAACGCCCTATACATAACTAGCTGAACTTTGGAAAAAAAGATCCCATGATCTGACCTTTCTTTGAAATGGAAGACATTCTTATTTATGTGTTGGCCATGCCTCATATGTCGAATAGGGGTACACTCAAAAACCCTTTACTACAAAAGCTCCTCATCTAAAAGCCCCTCACTACAGAAGCCCCTCGATCAAAAGCCCCTCACTAAAATGGCCAAGGCTTACAAAAGTTCCCCACTATTTTTGTTAATTAATCATTATACTCCAAATATTTGGACAAAGTGGACCAAAATCAAAATTACAGCTATCTGGATCTACCCTGTTTGCTGAATGACCAGTTTATAAAGATTCATTAAGTAAGGTAATTAGCACACTCTATACTTATAAAAGTAAACATTGTAGATCACAAGGAGGAGATTCCTTATATTTATTTCAAACAGGGTAGACCCAAATCAAATCTAAAGCTATATGATCTAGTTCAACCATGTTAGCTTTGTGACAGGTAATATAGATCCAATAGCTATGGATGATGTAATATTAGCCATATTATTTATAAATTATTATAATATTACCCCAATTAACTTAAACACAAACTTTTTCCATTTTCTAATTCCTTAACTTTCTTAAATTTCAAACAGAGTAGACCAAAATCAAAATACTGAGCAATCTGATCTGGATCTACCCTGTTTGCTCAATGACAAGCTTATAAAGATTCGTTAAGTAAGGTAATTAGAACACTCCTTTTAAAAGTACACTTAACATAAGAAAAAATGATTAATAAACACGATTTAGCACTGCTGGCAGCAGACACCTAATTTGCTTTAAAATCAATTTCCCAACCCTTCTCTTCTTATATAAACGGCTTCACGCGCGTTTGCAAATAGAGTAGATCCAGATCGGACAGTTCCTGTAAGAGCTGTCTGATCAGGTTCTGCTCTGTTTGCTTGCGAAAGTTTGTTGATCTAATCCTAATTGATCTGTCAGAGCTAATGATCGATCTATTTGAAAAGTTAACATTGTGAAAAAAGCCTTTAGATCTTCTTCATGAATATTCTTGTAAGAAATAATGATTTAATTGGAGAGTTAATGATATGTGAGCACATGCTATGGCAGTAATTGTATAACCAGACCTACCGGTATATTATTTCTTAAGCAAATCGACAAGAACCTGATCAGAAACTCTCTGATCTTGATCTACTCTGTTTGTAAATTTGTTTCAATACGTTTGATCTGGGTCTACTATGTTTGCATTGGCATAAACAGGCACATGGAATGAAGGGTTTATATTCGTGAAGTGATTTACTGACACATATTTTTTCATAAGGGAAATCGTTTATCATAAATATGATCCTTTTGCAATTTTTGAACATGGACAATTTTGCCCATAAATCCATAGGAAAAAAGTCATTCTGGATTACTGTAATTTACGGAATTGTTCATTGGATGCGTTTTATAATTATAGTTTTACTGATTATTACCTACATTTTGCCCAAAACTAACTTTGAGGCACCATGACCGCAATGATTGATTCTTTTGACAAGTTACCACAGCTACATAAAGGAATGCAACAATACGTAATATACAGGAAGCGGGTTTTATGGCCTTGCAATAATCATTGTCCCCTGTTCGGTATTTGACAAAAGGCCACTATGATAACTGACATCTGGAGACTGACCCTGCATGGGGCATTTCGTGTGTAATATGGCTTAGTACAATATGGCCTAAGGCCATTTAACACATTCATTCATACATGCATAGAGAAATTCTACTGGCTATGTTTACTGTTGTTCCCATATACATGTAATACAAACCATAATTAAATTGCACATACGAGTATACTGTAAAATTATGATAAAGAAAAATGTAGTAACAGTTTTAATGTGTTGACAATATTTTTTTATAGACATTTTTATTTGTAGTGGGTCCAGTCATTTAAACATAATTCACAAGCTTCAGAAACATGAATATATTAAAAAAAATTAGTCATTCTTCAAGACTGACAACCATTTATTATCAAGATCCACCTTTTCTCATTTTCCCAACAAAATACATATTTTGGTAGTTCAACCTTTACTCGATTTCCCGAAAGTAATGCATCATTTTTGGTATTGCAAATATTAAAGTAAAATAGATAAATAACTAATTTTCTATTTTTCTGCATTTTGGTGGAATTTCTTTGTTTTTCTAAAGTACGTACATTTATACATAGTACTATGTTACTTAACGAGAACGTCCCATTTCATCTGAACCCACTTTGCCTAAATATGAAATCCATCTAAAGTTGTCTGGTTCTGTCTAAAAGTTGTTTGGACCCAACTCATGGACGGGACCCAAATGGTCCCTCTGATCTGAATCTACACTATTTGCTAATGGTCTTGGTTCTAACCTCATCCTCTTTTTAAATTATAGTTTATGAATAGTGTTAATTCACTGACAGGTAAAGTAAGTTTTAACCATTCGCTTGCTATTCACGTCAATATACCTGTAAATAGTGAAAACCTGCAGGAGTTGTCTCGAATCACCGCTGTCTCATCAGGGTCTGCACTATTTACAAGTTGATTTACAGCAGTGATTGCACAGTCAAATACGTGTACACAGCGAAACTATATGTAATTATACAACAGGGCATGGGTAAAATTCAAGAGAAGGTTTAAGATTAACAAATTAAAAAGTATGTGTTTAATTTTAAGTATCGTTGTATTCCACACCTAAAATAAACATCACACCCCATAAATAGTTTCCCCTACTCGATAAACTAAGTGTCACTTTCTATGGCTAATCCATGGACGTAATGTCTGGAAAAGTGTGAAAATAATTTGGGTATTTATAGAAACTTAGTAGTCGGATTTGATCTAATTTTGTAAGCAAACAGAACAGACCCTAATTAAACGGTTCCTGTAGGCTCTGATCTGGATCTACTCTGTTTGCAGAGGCGTTAATTTAAAGGAAAAGGTTAAGTTTCTGTGTACATTCCTCCCTCTCAATGGGATCCCTGACAGGCGAGCATCACAAGTGACGTCACGCAAGGGAGATAATCATGTATCGATTTTCAAAATACACGGTTCGCGGTACAATAAAAACTCGATTTAAATCAAAACTAGATAAACACGGTAAGAATTTTCTAAAGCTTAGTGTTTAACTAACTGTACACTATCAGAATTTGACGAAACCCCGATCTGTTTACTTGACCTTTAAATGATAAGACTCAGATCAGATTTCTTAAATAAAAGCTGTTTGACCAGGAGTCTGCTCTGTTTGCTTATCCCTTTACCATATATAAACAATGTCCATGCCTTTGCAAACAGAGTAGACCAAGATCTGAAGGTGCCTATTGGAGTCGTATGATCGGGACCAGCTCTGTTTACTTGTGAAATTATATAAGATCTGACTCTACATTTTCTACAAGTACCAAGAAAAGTCATGGACCGCGTACATACACCATTATAAAAATCAACTTATAAATAGCATGATGTCATCTTTTCCGACATAAATATTAAACAGGGAAATGGTTGAAACCCACCGACAACCAAACTTTAGGTTACACTTCAGCTAGAGATCCGCACGTCTGACATGACCCGGCAACAGAAGTAAAAATTCTGAGAGCATCGACGCTTTTCACGTGCTTGCAAACAGAGTAGACACGGATACGATGGCTCTTATAAAAACCGTCTGATCAGGGTATTCTCTGTTTGCTTATGAATTTATGTTGAATCTAACTCTATAGTTTTGTTCCAATACCAAATAAGCCTCAGTACATAAGCTATTTTAAAAATAAATTTAATAAATATTCATGATATCGGTATTTCGGTTTACGGACATTTGCCTCCCGGACACTTGCCCCCGGACCTTTGCCCCCTATTTGGGGCCTTAAAAAAAGGATAAAATATAATTTTGAAAAAAGGGTGGCATTTTTTCCAGTGGCATATATTCCAATGGCATTTTTCCAAATCAGGGTGGCATTTTTTCCAGTGGCATTTTTTCCGGTGGCATTTTTTTTCCAGTGGCATTTTTCCGTACACCGCATTAAGCAGTCACTTGCCTTTGAAAATGATACACTAACACTAATTCGATGTTTTTACGCGGAAACAAAATTTAGTCGATTTTTATTTTAAAAGAAGACAGAAGGAAACCCGGTAAGAAAACAAAAAAACATTTTTAAAAGCAAATTCTTTCAGCATAATAAATGTAGGTAACTTGGACATTCTCTATAGGACCCTGAAAGTTTAAAAAGATAAAAAAAAAATGCAGATCAACCCTTAGCCCGCCGAGCGTGGCTTCCTTAATATTTACAAACAGTTTGTATACTGAACAGATGATGAGTTCCCCAGAGTGTTACTAGGGTCAAATATGTCTGACTCTCATTTTTCTGTTTGTTTTCAACGAACTAAAGCAATGCTTATTCATTTATTTTGCAGACTACATTTTTTAAGCGGACGATAATTCAGTATAATGGGGGTCAAATGTTTTGGTCATACATTAAAACAATGATCGCTTTGCGTGCTCTACAATGTACGGAAACTACCTTGGTGTTTCAGCGCAGGGGGGTCATTGATTTATGGTCATCATTGTGTTAATTATTTGGTCATCAATAAAGTTCCTACAACTTTAAAGAAAGACTATCGGGTATTTCCGCTCTTTTGCTACTATCAAGATGTCACAGCTCATTGGTTCAGTATCTTTAAGACCCACCCATTGAAAAGACATAATCCAATCAACTGTCACCTATAGGCGTGTCAATCACCAATAATTGATATTGCTCTTCATAATTGATGAGCGGCCATCTATATTTCCCACAATATTAAATATAGAATGAATGGGTATTATGTATTCAAAATTTCTTCATATTGTACTTTAACCCTTTCCCTCATATGAACGTGTTTTCACGCAATTGCAAACAGAGAAGGGTCTTCTCTGACCTCTTAGAGGAGCCGCCTGATCAGGGTCTACTCTGTTTGCTAATAGAATTTGATAGATATATTTCTTTGCTTTGTTAAATAGCTGCAATGTCCCCCTTCCATATTTCATTTATAACTATTTTTGTCCATGAATATTCAGTAAGTATTGAAATTTTGAATAAACATAGTACAGGGAAATGTTAAATAAAACAATCTCTATAAGCTTGAAATAATAATTGATGTCGGTGAGGGTTTGACGTTAGGTTTAAAACCAGTCAATGTTATTTTACATGTAAGTATTATTTTAAGAAATTGTTAATACAAGATATCCATCCATGCTATCAGATCGGACAAGGCCTTATAGACCAGTTATATTGAATTTGTCTGTTGTTGTCGTGGAGACATAGCATGCTACGAGCACCTGTGAATCAATACAGGGGCACTGTATTAAAATGAAATATTTATCATGTTTTAGACTTTGTTATTGTCTGATACATAATTAATAAGCCCATAATATATTTCCTCACCGTCCCTGTCCCTCTCTCTGTGTACAATTGTTGTTGTTTCTAAGAAGTCCTCTCCCCCAAATAAACATTTACAATGATATGCAATCACAAGGCCAGAAGGGACGTCAAAATCTCTCTCTCTCCGTCTCTCCCTCTCTCTCCGTCTCTCTCCCCGTCTCTCTCTCTCTCTCTCTCTCTCTCTCTCTCTCTCTCTCTCTCTCTCTCTCTCTCTCTTCTCTCTCCATATGGTTCCTTTCGTATTTAAACCCGTTATAACGGCCACCTCATTATACCAGCACAATGTCTGGGAACAAACACCTCAGTTGTAACAAGGGTT
Source organism: Azorinus chamasolen (assembly GCA_963576725.1). Lineage (NCBI taxonomy): Eukaryota > Metazoa > Mollusca > Bivalvia > Cardiida > Solecurtidae > Azorinus > Azorinus chamasolen. Next base: position 30,481,018 of record OY755252.1, read on the forward strand.
CACTGTAGTTAGCCAGTCTGGCATTATCTCTTTCCATACTGCTGATGACTTTGTGCAAATTGTCCAGTTTAAATCTGCATGACAAGCCCCGTCATATGATAAGGGGTATCTTCGGCTTCCACACCCAAGAAGAATTCATGACTAAGAACTGCATTTGGACATATTCAGTATTCTTCAATTCTAAATTACATGTAATTAGAATAAAGTGTTCTTTTGTGGGGATACTTTCTGTTCATATTTTACATTAATTATACAGTAAAACGTCGACAGATCGAACACTGCAATAAATATCATTATATTTATGTAAGGCAGGTGGTACCTTAATATAGAGTGCAAATCATGTAGAAAGCTCCTATATAAGCTTTCTGCATGGCTTTCAACCTGCATTAAGCAGTCACTTGTCTAAAAAGGCATCAATGCATTATTAATAAAATTTCAAAATACATGTATCGAGTTTTACTGTAGTTTTTAAAACAGATTTAGGTGCTGCGTGCCTCTCTCTCTCTCTCTCTCTCTCTCTCTCTCTCTCTCTCTCTCTCTCTCTCCCCTCTCTCTGTCCGTCTCTTCCACCTCTTACTCTCCCTCTCTGTCTGTCTGTCTGTCTGTGGCTGTCCCTATCTATCTGTCTCTCTGTGTGTCTCTCTTTCTGTCTCTGTCTCTCTCTGTGTGTGTCTCTCTCCCCCAACCTCTCTCTCTCTCTCTCTCTCTCTCTTCCCGCAGATATGAATGGATTACGTATGGCTATCTATCATTTCAACTTTTATATTGGTAATGGAGTAATAATTTCCCCAGGACGAATGGCAATTTATGCTTGACAGATCCTATAAGAAACCAATGCACACCCTGATCATACAGCCTCTAAGAGCTGTTTGATCTGGGTCTGCACTGTTTTTAAATTGCGTCAATATATGCTACTAGCATGAAAAGGGTTAATATGACTTAAATGAATAACATTACGATCGCAGCTTTGAACTCATCTGAAAGACAACGACATACCAATATTTGGCTATCTGTTATTTCAGGTGGCTCTTTTATACAGAGTAATGATTTATGCAGGCGACTGCTTTGCACCGTTTCAAAATAAATTATAATACAATAAGCTACAATAGTTTTCATCTTAATTCTGATATCAACTTAAATCTTGTAGCTGCACTACATGGTCGGTCAAACAAGAATAGCTGTAACAGTATAGATTATTAGTGTAGATGCGGTGTATTAGTGTAGATGCGTTTCGAACTTTATAATTATTTAATCAACTGTTTGCATCTCTTCGTCGAATGATACCCAGTTCAACCCTTTACTCCATAGGTACTCATTATAGTGCGTTAATCCATTCCTCCACTCAAAAATAGTTCCACTTGATACATTCATGAATATGCGCCATAAGAAATATTTCTATATCACAGTAGACGGTAGCTTAAAGCAGGCTGAGAAAAACGCAAAATGGTCCCATTCAGCCTGTTTTAATCAAACATCTGTCTTCAATACTGAACACAAACTATAGAGTAAAGTGTTAAGGTTTAAAAAAAAGTATTTCAACAAATAATGGTTGGATACAACTCTCCACCCCTTTACCCTTTCCCTCATATAAACCTGTTTTCACGCATTTGTCAAGAGAATAGACCTAGATCAGACCGCTCCTAGAGGAACCGTCTGATCAGGGTCTACTCACTTTGCTAATAGAATTTTATAGATCTGTTTATTTGCTTTCCTAAAATGTCTACAATGCTCCACCTTCCATAATTCATTATAACTATTTTGTCCATGAATATTCAGTAGGTACATGTACATTTGTATTTAAATTTGGAACACATATAGAACAGGGAAAAGGTTAATACGCGCGTGGGGTCGAAACAAATATGACCGAGTGCTCCTGATATCTATAATCTCTGCGTTACGCATTTTCTGAAAATCAGATTGTGAAAACAATTGCTGCTGATATTTTGTATCTATTTCTTTTTTCTCGAGCATTTACAGTCTGGTAATCGTTAAAATCTTGACTATAAATTGTAGTTTTAGCAGAAAGAAACCGCTTCAGTCTCGGGTTTTGGGTGAAGGCTATCTATATACGTATGCTATCTAATTTCATTTTGAATTCTAGATCTGACAGTATATTCAATATGCGTTTCTTCAGTTGAAAAAAAATGCACATGTGTATTTATATATACATGTAAGCTTTTGTATATATCTTATCTAAATAATTTATACCTAAATCGATTAAACGACTGCCAGTCATAAAGGTAGTGTCCGCGGTGATGCCCCGCAATCCACGCTGATATCAGCACGGACAGCGATGGCTCGGCGGCGGTAATATCCCGTAGGGTAAATTTCGGTCCGCGGTGGACACAGAATTTGTCCGCGGTGATCCATAAAAATTGTCCGTGCTGGAAACCCGCTCTCAATTTATTTTGTCCGCGCTGGTAAAACGGAAAACAAAAAGTCCGCGGGGCCTGTACTGTAATGGGCTGACTTGCATTTTTTACCGGTAGAAATATCAAATTTCCATTAAATATGGGCTATGGTGACTTACTATTTTCTCTAAACTGAATAAATATTTGATATTCTGTTGAATATGAGATAGCTGTGGGTAGAGATAGATGTTTCAGTAGATTTCACCATCAGAAATGGCAGTATTTGTTATATAATGGGCTGACTTGCATTTTTACGGGTAGAAATATCACATTTCTACTACAATATGGGCTATGGTGACTTATTATTTTCTCTGAAATGAATAAATATTTGATATTCTGTTGAATATGAATGAGCTTTATATAGATGTTGATGTTTAAATAGATTTCACCATCAGAAATGGCAGTATTTGGTATATAATGGGCTGACTTGCATTTTTTACCGGTAGAAATATCAAATTTCCATTAAATATGGGCTATGGTGACTTACTATTTTCTCTAAACTGAATAAATATTTGATATTCTGTTGAATATGAGATAGCTGTGGGTAGAGATAGATGTTTCAGTAGATTTCACCATCAGAAATGGCAGTATTTGTTATATAATGGGCTGACTTGCATTTTTACGGGTAGAAATATCACATTTCTACTACAATATGGGCTATGGTGACTTATTATTTTCTCTGAAATGAATAAATATTTGATATTCTGTTGAATATGAATGAGCTTTATATAGATGTTGATGTTTCAATAGATTTCACCATCAGAAATGGCAGTATTTGTTATATAATGGGCGGACTTGCATTTTTTACGGGTAGAAATATCAAATTTCCACCAAATATGGGCTATGGTGACTTATTATTTTTTCTAAACTGAATAAATCTTTGATATTCTGTTGAATATGAATGAGCTGTAGGTAGACATTGATGTTTCAATAGATTTCACCATCAGAAATTGCAGTATTTTGTATATTATGGGCTGACTTGCATTTTTTACGGGTAAAAACATAAAATATCCATTAAATATGGGCTATGGTGACTTACTATTTTCTCTAAACTGAATAAATATTTGATATTCTGTTGAATATGAGATAGCTATAGGTAGAGATAGATGTTTCAATAGATCTCACCATCAGAAATGGCAGTATTTGTTATATAATGGGCTGACTTGCATTTTTTACGGGTAGAAATATCATATTTCTACTACAATATGGGCTATGGTGACTTATTGTTTTCTCTGAAATGGATAAATCTTTGATATTCTGTTGAATATGAATGAGCTTTATATAGAGGTTGATGTTTCAATAGATTTCACCATCAGAAATGGCAGTATTTGTTATATAATGGGCTGACTTGCATTTTTACGGGTAGAAATATCACATTTCCGCTATAGTATGGGCTATGGTGACTTAGTGTTTTCTCTGAAATGAATAAATCTTTGATATTCTGTTGAATATTTGACGTTTCAATAAATTTCACCATCAGAAATGGCAGTATTTGGTATATAATGGGCTGACTTGCATTTTTTACGGTTAGAATTATCAAATTTCCATTAAATATCGGCTATTGTGACTTACTATTTTCTCTTAACCGAATAAATCTTTGATATTCTGTTGAATATGAGATATCTATAGGTAGAGATTGATGTTTCAATAGATTTCACCATCAGAAATGGCCATATTTGGTATATAATGGGCTGACTTGCATTTTTTACCGGTAGAAATATCAAATTTCCATTAAATATGGGCTATGGTGACTTACTATTTTCTCTAAACTGAATAAATATTTGATATTCTGTTGAATATGAGATGGCTGTGGGTAGAGATTGATGTTTCAGTAGATTTCACCATCAGAAATGGCAGTATTTGTTATATAATGGGCTGACTTGCATTTTTACGGGTAGAAATATCACATTTCTACTACAATATGGGCTATGGTGACTTATTATTTTCTCTGAAATGAATAAATATTTGATATTCTGTTGAATATGAATGAGCTTTATATAGATGTTGATGTTTAAATAGATTTCACCATCAGAAATGGCAGTATTTGTTATATAATGGGCGGACTTGCATTTTTTACGGGTAGAAATATCAAATTTCCACCAAATATGGGCTATGGTGACTTATTATTTTTTCTAAACTGAATAAATCTTTGATATTCTGTTGAATATTAATGAGCTGTAGGTAGACATTGATGTTTCAATAGATTTCACCATCAGAAATTGCAGTATTTTGTATATTATGGGCTGACTTGCATTTTTTACGGGTAAAAACATCAAATATCCATTAAATATGGCCTATGGTGACTTACTATTTTCTCTAAACTGAATAAATATTTGATATTCTGTTGAATATGAGATAGCTATAGGTAGAGATTGATGTTTCAATAGATCTCACCATCAGAAATGGCAGTATTTGTTATATAATGGGCTTACTTGCATTTTTTACGGGTAGAAATATCATATTTCTACTACAATATGGGCTATGGTGACTTATTGTTTTCTCTGAAATGAATAAATCTTTGATATTCTGTTGAATATGAATGAGCTTTATATAGAGGTTGATGTTTCAATAGATTTCACCATCAGAAATGGCAGTATTTGTTATATAATGGGCTGACTTGCATTTTTACGGGTAGAAATATCACATTTCCGCTATAGTATGGGCTATGGTGACTTAGTGTTTTCTCTGAAATGAATAAATCTTTGATATTCTGTTGAATATTTGACGTTTCAATAAATTTCACCATCAGAAATGGCAGTATTTGGTATATAATGGGCTGACTTGCATTTTTTACGGGTAGAAGTATCACATTTCTACTACTATATGGGCTATGGTGACTTATAATTTTCTCTAAACTGAATAAATATTTGATATTCTGTTGAATATGAGAAATTTTTGGGTAGAGATTGATGTTTCAATAGATTTCACCATCAGAAATGGCAGTATTTGGTATATTATGGGCTGACTTGCATTTTTTACGGATAAAAACATCAAATATCCATTAAATATGGGCTATGGTGACTTACTATTTTCTCTAAACTGAATAAATATTTGATATTCTGTTGAATATGAGATAGCTATAGGTAGAGATTGATGTTTCAATAGATCTCACCATCAGAAATGGCAGTATTTGTTATATAATGGGCTGACTTGCATTTTTTACGGGTAGAAATATCATATTTCTACTACAATATGGGCTATGGTGACTTACTATTTTCTCTGAATGAATAAATCTTTGAAATTCTGTTGAATATGAATGAGCTTTATATAGATGTTGATGTTTCAATAGATTTCACCATCAGAAATGGCAGTATTTGTTATATAATGGGCTGACTTACATTTTTTACGGGTAGAAATATCACATTTCTGCTAAATATGGGCTATGGTGACTTATTATTTTTTCTAAACTGAATAAATCTTTGATAATCTGTTGAATATTAATGAGCTGTAGGTAGACATTGATTTTTCAATAGATTTCACCTTCAGAAATGGCAGTATTTGGTATGTAATGGGCTTGCTTGCATTTTTACGGGTAGAAATATCACATTTCTACTACTATATGGGCTAAGGTGACTTATTATTTTCTCTGAAATGAATAAATCTTTGATATTCTGTTGAATATGAATGAGCTTTATATAGATGTTGATGTTTAAATAGATTTCACCATCAGAAATGGCAGTATTTGTTATATAATGGGCTGACTTGCATTTTTTACGGGTAGAAATATCACATTTCTGCTATAGTATGGGCTATGATGACTTATTATTTTCTCTAAACTGAATAAATCTTTGATATTCTGTTGAATATGAATGAGCTGTAGGTATACATTGATGTTTTAGTAGATTTCACCATCAGAAATGGTAGTAATTGGTATATAATAGGCTGACTTGCATTTTTTACGGGTAGAAATATCACATTTCCACTACAATATGGGTTATGGTGACTTATTATTTTCTCTGAAATGAAAACATCTTTGATATTCTGTTTAATATGAATGAGCTGTAGGTAGACATAGATTTCACCATCAGAAATGGCAGTATTTGGTAGTGGTGTCCCGATAATCGATTATAATCGAAAATCAGTCGAGCCACAAACCAAGCGCTCGAGCGCGAATTGGCCGTTTCCGATTAATCGGAATATGGAGAATCACGGAAATAACGTTTTTATTATGTTAAATTTTATTAAGTTATTTGTAATCTTATGCATTAATTTTTCATAATTTTGTGCTATTTCAACACTAAAACTATATCACGATTCCTATATTTGCTATTAAATGAACAACCAGGGTTTGAACTTAGCGGTCGCATACTCGCGAACTGCCAGTAGAAAATGAAAATTGAGAGTTGAAATTTCAAGCACCGGAAAAAGAATGTGAGTGCTTTTTTATTGAGATTATAAGACAGTCATTGTGTCAATCAGTTACCGATAGAAACTGCCCTTTATATTCCTTAAATATCCGAGTTGCCCCTTTCTTTTCTCCATCATACCGTTACTATTTAAAGTATCCGTGTGGGAAAAACCTTTCTGAAGCTGCATGCGCCCTATTACTTTAGCCCGGTTTACATTGCGTATACATCATAAGTGGCATATCAAAACGGGGTACCAGTATCGCTAAGCAACTGTATGCGACCATTTTAGGTGATGGAAACCAGACACGACGATGTCAAAACAAATAAGTGATTTGTTTTGTAAAACCAAGACTAAAAGAAAATGACAGATGCTGGAGAAACAAAAAAAAGATCGCCATTTAATAAATATATTTAACCTTGATATATACGAAGCCATCTGCAGGTTGTAGATCTAACGAAAATCATTAATTCAGGTAGAAAAGCCGGTAACACAGTATTATAAAATTGATTTTATTTGCAACTTCCACAAACAAAACTATACACAAAAGCAGCATGTGAAACATTTGAATAACATTAGAACTAGGCAAGTAATTAATCTTCAAACGCTTCCATTCTAAACTTTTCTGTATTACACAGTAGATTCTACACTTATTATTTTCTCTAAACTGAATAAAACTTTGATATGCTGTTGATTATGAATGGGCTGTATGTAGACATTGATGTTTCAGTAGATTTCACCATCAGAAATAGCAAGATTTGGTATATAATAGGCTGACTTGCATTTTTACGGGTAGAAATTTGACATTTCCACTACAATATTGGCTGTGATGACTTATTATTTTCTCTAAACTGAATAAATCTTTGATATTCTGTTGAATAGGAATGAGCTGTAGGTAGACGTTGATGTTTTAGAAATGGCAGTATTTGGTATATAATGGGCTGAGGTGAATGTTGTGGTGGCAGGGATCTCTCCAGCGTAGCGATTAGGGGAGATAACTACATTGGATGTTGTTCTCGGAAGTGGTCGGAGGAGGCGAATAGCGCGAGCAGATGCGAAACTAAAACCCAACCCGAATAAAACTGAAAGATCGAGGAATAAAAGCGGTATCGTTGATATCAAACACATGGATGTTTTGTGATTTTCAACGTTTATTTGATAGGTTTTCATGCGATATACTACTTTTCAGCATATAAACAAATGAGTTTTGTATATTTTAGGCATTTCTGAAACACGTCGAATGTAGGGCCCTACCCTACAGGACGAAATATGCAATCACTTCTATTGGAGCTTTTCGTAAGAATGCCCATTGTACTAATATTTTCCTTTCTGTTTTAAAATGTTTAGGTAGAAACGTCTGGTGCTTACCACGTTACTGAATTTATGACGTCATCTGTTTACAGTTTCAGTTTATTTGAATTGCATTTGGTCCTGACATCGTTACTCATGTGGAGTTATCTGGCAGGTTAATTTTACTTTACATTTTGACTTGAGTCACGGTGGGGTATAAAGCATGAGGTTTGCTACGGATGCACAAACTTGGTTTAAGCACCCAGTGTACTTTTTGGCTACTCGTCGTTCAAATGCGGAACTCCTGGTTTTACCATATGGTCTACTCAATGCTAAATGTTTTAAATGTCTTCATGAATGTGCGATTCGTCATGTTTTGACCTCTCCCCCCCCCCTCTCTCTCTCTCTTTCTCTCTCTTCTCCCTCTCTCTCTCTATGTGTGTGTGTGTCTCTCTCTGTCTCTGTCTCTTTCTCTCTGTCTCATACTTACGCACGCCCGCCCGCCCGCCCTCACGCCCATACGCACACACACACACACACACACACACACACATCTTGTGCCCATCTACATATATATTTCCCTCTTTAACTTGCGCTTTGCTTACTCTTAGCCTGGTTGACAACAGATGTTATGGATTTATTATTCATACACTTAATTAAAAATGTAATGTCTTGTCTCTGGAATAAATAAGCATTGTTCTTATATACAATGCCCGTTCACAGCTGTTGTCAGTCGCTATCATATTTAATTATATTAACACATGATGTATACTATCCATGTTTGCAACTCTGTTCAGAGCAAGTGGCTGTTGAAACAACACTCTTTCTAGATGTCGAGCGTTTGCCGCAAAATGTACTCTGCTGGAGAATATAGACAGACAGACATATAAATGGTTTATTAACGTGTCATATATAAATATATACAATGATTAGCAGTGTTATATACCTTTAACATTAACATCAAGCCGCATCGCGACTTACATGACACCATACAAAATACATAAACACATTTACATACAGTTATAGATAAACCATATAAAAGCAGAATACAATACAATTTCTGACCCTAAAATCTGTAATAAAAAACATCATTTTTAAAATAAAAAAAATCACATGCATCAGACAATTTAAATTCAGTTCATGTTCTTAAATTTTGTGAAACATGTGATTTCCTCAAATTTCTACATAAAGATTTTCCGGCGTTTTGCTATCGAAGTTCCAAGTGAGAAGTGCATTTCCCTCGACTGCATTAAAAACACTAATTTTCCTTCACTATCAAACGGATGAAACGTAGGGTTTATTTCAGAAGCTTTATTAAAAATGTTTTCTCTTATATCAGAGTACATGTTGCAGTGAGATAAGAAATGAGTAAATCATGATCATTTTGAATTTCCATAACAAAAAATGTGCGCCGCTTGGGAAAATATATTACAATGCAGGAAAAAAAATGAATTAAAATTAAATACTAGTTGGAATTTTCTTACACACATTTAAATAAAAGCCAATGTCGCAGTAAACCATGGGGACTTTCAACTAGTCTCCTATCAAAGATGGCAAATCTGAGAAATCTGAAGAAAAACAAGTACAATTGTTGCTGTAAAACAGCAAAAGAGAGGCTCTGCGTACAATAAAGAAATGTGCAAATAAAATGGTAATAACAATCTTCCAAAACTGGATGTTGGTGTTTGCCACTCAAATTGAATTGCAGTAGTATACCATTGAATGGCAAACCCACCAGTCTTTCCTTGAATTGTGGGGAATACTCCGAGTTGGAGAAGAAATGAACAAGGTTTATTATGAAAAACAATCAGGTTTACAAACGATAGCCATATTTGTACAAGCAGAGTTAGAAACTGTGTTCCATTGATAACCTTTTAAATACATTGTCAACAGCAAAACGCAAGTAAGTTAGTTTATGTATTTCCTCCATAAATGGAGATCAGTAACATATACAGATAACAATGTAAAATTGTAAATCTAATATGAACATTGCATTTAAACAAATATTACTGTTCAGTATGACATCGTGACATATGTACAAAATGGTACAAAATAAATACTTACAATGGCCATACCTATTCAATCTACGAGACCATCGAATCAATATAACCTGTATCATTTAACTCTTTTACTGCCGAACGGGACTTCGCTAGTAGGCCTATTTGCAAACAATTTAGAATCGGATCAGAACATCACGTAACGATGCATCTGATCTATTTCAAAACTGTTATTTTGAAACCACAAGAAGTCTAAGTTTACCATTTGCAGACAACAACTCCAAAGTAGACGACATTTACGGCGGAAAGGGTTAAGAAAACCAGAGTTACGATGCACATGTAGGCATCATTAACCAAAGGACAACAGACCCGAGTATAATATCAAACGAAGTAATACGGATATCCATGATTTCACGAATTAAAGTACATGTAGTTAATATGATTGATACCCAGATACATACATTATACACATAATTAGGCATATAACGGCTGGAGCAACACATACTTACATGGGATGAAATACCATGCACCCATGTATATTCTCCTGCAAAACGAAAATATGAGTACATATAGTAATATAGGTACGATTATCAAAGGATTAAAAACGAGGTAAATACATGTACATAAAACATATGTTAGCCCATTACCTCATAGACTATTTTAGACCCAACCTCTTTGAATAAATCTACCGAAAATTTGCTTGAACTAGAGGAAAAAACGTTTGCAATTTTGTAGTTTGAAACCATTGTGACAATGGTTTCACAAAGTGATTTATGCATGAAGCTCTTTCGGGAGCCTCGTGCATCACACATGTCCTACCATAAGCAGTAATCCGTAATTTGAGACTAAAATGTTTCTTAATTAATTGGCTGCCTTATACAGGCTTGGTTGTAAAAAAGTTAAACACAGAAAGACGAGCACACTGATTGACATTCACAAAAAGTTTTGATCCAGATCAGAGGACAATGATTACGTCATTTACCTTTAATGAAGAATGGAGGTTTCAAATGTGGTTCATGCGGATACAACAAGTAGCAGATCATTAGCTCTTTGTTTTAAATGCTTATTAAGTGAATATATTGGTAATGTTGCACCTTTTGAAGATTGTCGAGGAAACCTCTATCTCAGATTCTAATGAAGTTGGATTTACATAATTAAAGGGAACTGAAATTTCTTTCCCTGTACGGCTTCTCTGATTTGGGTTTGCATTGTTTGCAGATGCATGAAAGTGACTTGTATGGACTTTAATAAAAAATTAATAGTGGTGACAAAAAGTAATTAATTTGAAGGAAAATGATTTAAGTATAGCCAGAATGAAACCCCTGTTACATGTTGCACGTTTTTAAGTATCCAATGCCTCAAGGGCCATAATGGCATCCAGTTGGATATGGGTATTTAGTGTAATACTCAGGGAGCCAATAGTGCCTACCATGCCCCCTAGACTTTTTTCATGGGTACCAAAATGTTCAGAAAAGGCTCGTGAATCAGAATCGCGAATGTACTCAAGTTTAAATTCTTTTAGGCTATGTGTATTTTAACCGTTTCCATGCCCCCCCCCCCCCCCCGGTTTTCGTAATGATAACCCATACCTTCAAATTCGCCCATATCACAGCCAGTGTTTGCCCTAAACCTATAAAACTGGTACCAAATGAAAGATAAGACATTGTGCTTTTATTTCTAATCTATGTTTTTAAATTACCTTATTTGCATACTCATGGATATTAATGAGAACATTAAAAATAGTAAAAAAAGTACAAATATAACGTAAACCTTTAATTTTCTTATCCTACAAATATCAGAAAACAGTTTAACATGATGACCAAACCCCCAGAAAACAAAATATCCAATTTGAGGACCAAAGCATTAATTTTAAGTACCATTTTCACCGTTTCCATGGCAACATCCCAGTTTTTGTTATAATGGCCCGTACATGCAAAATCGTCAATATCACAGCCTGTTTTTGTCCTAAACCTATAAAACTGGTACCAAATTGGAGATAAGACATTGTGCTTTAATTTCCAGCTGTTGTTTTAAATTACCTTATTTGCATACTCATGAATATTAATTAGAACATTAAAAATAGTAAAAAAAAAGAGAAATAACGTAAATAATGTCTACTATTCACTTTTTATCCTACATATAGCGGAAAACAACTTCAAATGCAGTTTAACATGATGAAAAAATCCTAAGAAAACAAAATATCAAATTTGAGGACCTAAAATTAACTCTAAGTAACATTTTAACTATTTCCATAGTAACCATTCATTTCACTCTGTTCACACATATTTTGTTAGTCGACCCCTACCTGCAAAAATCTTCCATAACACAGAAAGATTTTTTTACTAACTGTATAAAACTAGTACCGAATTAAAGCTAAGACATTGTGCGTGTCTTTAAAGGCTATACTTAGGAAATACCTCATTTGCATACACATGAATATTAATGAGAATAATTAAAAAATAATATTTATTTATTCATCACCAAAATGTACATTTACCATTGCAAGCTATATTTGGAGAATGTTGTAATGTTGTGCTCGGCATACTATTACCATCCATGTTATTTTCAATATGTTTTCTTATCACTAATTAATATTCACGAGGATGCCAATGAGGTAATTTGCATAAAGTAAACCAAACATGAATATTCATACATCAACTATATGTTCATATCCTTTATGATTATTGGCTAAGTAGACTGCGATATCTTTGTATGTTGCAGGTATTCAGACACTCTGTAATATGAACAATGAGGTTAGAATGGTTGCCTAGGAAACAGATATATCACAATCAGCCGAATCAGTGCTATATAATGTGTCCCAAATTTATTTATGTAACAATCTTGGTGATATTTAGTGATCATTTTAAGCTTTAGCTAACCATTTGCATTTTTATAAGAGAAAGACTGGTGTATTTCGAAAATTTCAACATCTTTTACTGTTCTCATAAATATTCATACATATGCAAATTAGTTTATATCAGAAAAGTAATATTTACTATTAAAGCAATGCCTCATATCTATGTTTGTACCAATTTTTACATTATTCATTAAAAATAACCGAGATCTAGCGGAGTATTACAGGTAGATGTCAAATTTCCAAAATTTGTGAAAGGATCGGTTACCATGTAAACAGTAACAATGTTACTTACAGTTCATTGTTTGGTTATCCATTTAGATACTTTGCTTTCTTAGTATTTTGTCATCAATTTAAACTACATTTGAAGTTGTTGTCTGATATTGGTAGGATAAATATTGAGAGGTTTACGTTATTTCTGTATATTTTATTATTTTTTGATTTTTCTCATTAATATTCATGTGTATGCATAAGTATAGCCTTTAAAGACAAGCACAAGGTCTTAGATTTAATTCGGTACTAGTTCTATACAGTTAGCACAAACACTGTCTGTGTCATGGAAGATTTTTGCAGGCAGGGGTCGACTAACAAAATATGTGTGAACAGAGTGAAATGAATGGTTACTATGGAAACAGTTAAAATGTTACTTTGAGTTAGTTTTTGGTCCTCAAATTTGATATTTTGTTTTTTTAGGATTTTTTCATCATGTTAAACTGCATTTGAAGTTGTTTTCTGCTATATGTAGGATAAAAAGTGAATAGTTGACATTATTTACGTTATTTCTGTAATGTTTTTACTATTTTTAATGTTCTAATTAATATTCTTGAGTATGCAAATAAGGTAATTTAAAACTAGAAGCTGGTAATAAAAGCCCAATGTCTTTTCTCCAATTTGGTACCAGTTTTATAGGTTTAGGACAAAAACTGGCTGTGATATGGACGATTTTGCATGTACGGGCCATTATTACGAAAACTGGGGTGTTGCCATGGAAACGGTGAAAATGGTACTTAAAATTAATGCTTTGGTCCTCAAATTGGATATTTTGTTTTCTGGGGGGTTTGTCAGCATGTTAAACTGTATTTGAAGTTGTTTTCTGGTATTTGTAGGATAAGAAAATTAAAGGTTTACGTTATATGTTTACTTTTTCTACCATTTTTAATGTTCTCATTAATATTCATGAGTATGCAAATAAGGTAAATTAAAAAAATAGGTTGGAAATAAAAGCACAATGTCTTATCTTTCCTTTGATACCAGTTTTATAGGTTTAGGGCAAACACTGGCTGTGATATGGGCGAATTTGAAGATATGGGTCATCATTACGAAAACTGGGGGGTTGCCATGGAAACGGTTAAAATACACATAGCCTAAAAGAATTTAAACTTGAGTACATTCGCGATTCTGATTCAAGAGACTTTTCTGTCCATTTTGGTAACCATGAAAAAAGTATAGGGGGTGCATGGTAGACACTATTGGCTCCCTGAGTATAAGGGAAGAAATCGCAGCACACGTTAATCAGCATGTTTGACCGACTGTAACTACGGTCAAACCATTAACAAAATGGTTATTAGCGAAACTCAGTCATTCACCCCCGTAAATCAGAAACGCAGTGCTGAGTGACAGTGTCCATCTTTCAATTCATATCAAATCAATAAATGCTGTTTATGAATATATTGCGGTTTGAAGTACTACCCTTGTTATTAATTACTAACTCTAAAAAATAATATTGAAACAACATACATGTTGTTTGAATAATTACTCTACCGTATATCAAGATTTATCCCTTCATCCATAAAGACTAACCCTAAAACAAAAGTACATGTATGTAATTTGAATAATTGCTGTCCCGTATTTATCCAGGCTTATCTCTTTACTCATATATATGAAATTTCATATCTTTGAAAACAGAGTAGATCCAGATCAGACAGATCACAAGTGACACATCTGGATTGTCCAGGATCTGCTCCTATTTGGTTACGGGATAATGTAGAAATCTAATTCTACAGTTTCTGCCATGGGAGAAATCATCGGATTTTCATTTATTGTGTTAGGGGACGGGGTCTAGAAAAATATTGGCATATGTTATAAAAAAAAAAAAAAACATTCTATAGACAGGGAATTATCCAGACATTATTTCTTGTCTAGACAAAACACTAGTCTTTTAGAATACAAAATCGTGAACAAATCAATTCGTTATTCATACATGTACATATATCTTGAAGTATCTGAATTTCCTGAATGCCCATATGGATATATGGTCGTTTCGTCGACCTCACCGTTCGTGGACCTTATTTAAATACAACAGTAAACTCTACCTTAAGTGGTCATTCATTTATTGAACATACTAGTCGTAAAAACAGGTGGTTGCGTAATGCAGGGCAAAATAATGCGGAAAACTTCGATAGGAGCTTTCTGCTTTACTTTTGTTCTGCATTAAGCTAGCACCTGACTTACAGACCTACAAATATACCTTTTTGATGACCGCTTACGGCAGGTTCTACTGTAAGCATAAAGTCGTTTCGTCGACCGTATGTCATATAGGGATTAGGTTTTCAAACATATATCGCGGCTATGTGTTTGATGTTAACTTTTCAAATAGGCGCGTGCAGGCAATTATCGCAAACAGCCCAATCATAATTCAGATCCAGATCACGATCACGTTTTTTTAATGAAAAAAGTTAAATGGTACAGTGTATTTGTATATACATTTCTTCAACATTATGGGTGTTTGTCAATATTGATATAAGCAATTGTTATTAACTTATACAATAGACGCATCCTGACAATTATCGCACACTGTTGATTCTATGGTTAACACTTCCCCTCATACAAACATATTTCACGCATTTGCAAACAGAGTAACCCAGACCAGCCAGCTTCTATAGGAGCTGTCTGATCAGGGTATGCTCTTTTTTGCTAATGGAATTAAATAGATCTGTTTCTATACTTTCTGAGATAGATACAGTGTTCCACGTTTCATTAAAACTTTTCTCCATGAATATTCAATAGGTATTGAAATTCGTAATAAACATAGATTAGGGAAAGGGTTAAGACCAAGATCAAGATCACGTTATATTTAATACAATGCGCGATTCGTGAATTTAAATTTGTATTCAACATAACGTTATATTAGATAAAAACAAAGTTTGTTACTTAGTTAAATATTTCTCCAGAACACTATCAGTGTTTAATCAACAGTTTTTAGCTACTACTTGTTGATGTACGGATAAAAAAATGTTATGGTTTTTGTAGGGCCGTTTTGACTAAAATAGGGCCGGTTTGACAAGCCAAAATATAGGGGGGGGGGACTGTTTGATCGAAATTGGGGCCGCTGTCACTCTTTTTAGGCCGGATTGACCATGGACCGATTTGACTTGGGCCAAGTTAGACCGATTCGACCCGTTTCCGTCCGATTGTTATTGTAGCGAAAAAGAGCACATTGCTTCCCAGGAATACTTTCGTATGGTATTATAACTTACTAGTCTATACAAAGTCCTAAAAGGGCGTTCGTAAAACAAATACACACACACAAAATCATTATTAATCATCAAAACGTAGCAATCCACGACAGCTACGAGATTAACAGGGGCAGTTAACTCTGTAAACATTTGACGTGAGCACTGAAAGGAGTGCCCTTTAAAACTCGTGTCCGACAAAATCGCGACATATTCGGATAGTGTAAATATTGCTAAGCATATTTTTTACCATTGCATACATTTTAAATAGATTTATGAAAATAATTAAAATAGAAACTGAGGTAAATCATACAAAGAATACACGTTAAGCCCAATGTTAATCAATGATACTTGAGCATAATTGATCGAAGGGTCCATGAACCAAACAAATCGTGAACACAAATAGCTTCGCGTCTGTGGGCGCGGATCAATAAATCAAGAGAAATGAAAGATGGTGGATGTGGTTGTAGATATCTACATCATAAGCTAAAGAGCGCAGTCGTGCTCTTTTACCCGATCAGTACCCTTGCACTACTCCGCAAATAGTACCTGTTTTTACTTTTGTAACAAAAAGTATAAATTAAGGAATTTTATTGTCTTCGAAAACAGTAGAGAATAATATCTATAACCTGTAAGCAAACAAAACAGACATTTATCAGACAATGACTAGATGAACTGTTGACCTGGCTACAAAAAATGACGATGCGAGAATATACAGTAAAAACTCTCTATAACGGACACTTGTTTTAATTATTTAGTATTTGGGGTAGGTGGCCGCTTAAAGCAAGGTTAAAGTAAAACAGAACGCTCCTATATGAGCGTTCTGTTTTACTTTCACCTTGCTTTAAGCAGCCACCTGCCTTTAACACGAACTATTTGATGACTATTCGGCTTAAAAAGCCTTCACCAGGAAGCGAAAATAACAACGGAAGTGACGTCGACACAACGGCGTCACATACATTTGCTGATAACCGTATCCATCGACGTCGTGCAAAAACCATGTCCCAGCGTAGACAACTGTACACACATGTATATCGGTGTGCACAGCTACCCACGCACAAGCTCTAACAAAGATGTGCCCATATAATAATAATGTGTATACAGTCCAAATTAGATCTTATGGCACACCAACATAATCTACTTAAAATATAAACAAGACATACATGTAACGATGGTCTCGAGAAAAATAAAAAGATAAAAACAAAAATAAATGTATACGCCCATCAAAACATATGAAAAAACAAAACTACCCATTCCAGATATAAAACAATAAAAACAAAACAGATTCGAACCAAACTATTATAGTGGCCACCTGGCCATTATACAGTGTTATACTTGTAGTGTTTGTAAACATTGATAACAAAAGGTGTGCCATAAGATCTACTTTTAACTGTACAGTCCAAATTAGATCGTATGGCACACCAACATAACCTACTTAAAATGTAAACAAGACATACCTGTAACGATGGTCTCGAGAAAAATAAAAGAAATAAAAACCAAAAAAAAAATGTATACGCCCATCAAAACATATGAAAAAACAAAACTACCCATTCCAAATATAAAACAATAAAAACAAAACAGATTCGAACCAAACTATTATGGCGGCCACCTGGGCATTATACAGTGTTTATACCTGTAGTGTTTGTAAACACTCATAACAAAAGGTGTGCCATAAGATCTAATTTTACCTGTACACTTACAAATGAAAACAGTTGATGTTTATAAATTTTTGATGCGGGGATATGAAGTACGAGTTTTGTCGTATGCAAATGTGGATGTCTGCTTCAATTTTTAATCCTTCTCTTTTGTCTCAAAAACATAATATATTCTAATTGTATAAACAAGTGTTGATCCTAGTTCTATCATCGAATCATTTAGCGTCTCATCTAGTGCAACAGAGTTTTGCAAATGCGATAATTGATTCTTCCACTGTGCATAAGTATATAGCCAGTAAGTCTACAACGTCCTGCTCTTCACAGCTGTAACCTGGTTGAGAATACAAGCCGTACAATCGAATAGGCTGAGAGTATATAACAAATCATCAAGCCTTTTACCACGGTTTCTTTATTTCAGAGATGAAATCACTAGTGAAATATGGAATTACTTTGATAAGCGTTTGTTTTATTTTATATGGTGAGTGCAATTAAAAATGCTTCTACTTATGCTGACGCTTAAAACTGCTGTAAATCCCTTTTTAAACCATTACTCCGTAAATATATTTCCACGCTTGTGCACACAGAGTAGACCAATATCAAGCGGTCCATGTAGGAGCCGCCTGGTCAGGGTTTGCTCTGTATTCTAGTGCTATAATAGAAAACTCCGTGTGTCCATGTGCTATTATAACAAATTAATCTTATTAATATTCATGACATCATTATTTCCAATATGAATATTCGTGAAGGTAATGGCTAACCCTTCCGTTGTTGAATAACCATGTAAAAATAATGACGTCATGAATATTTATTTGCTGATTTCTTTTTTTATATTGCATATTATGCACACATGTTTGGTATTGGTAAAAACTGTAGAGTTTTATTACTTAACATTTATTATTTACTTATCATTTTATTAGCAAACAGAGCAGACCCTGATCAGGGGGCTCTTACGAGAGCGGTCTGATTTTGGTTCATTTTGTTTGCAAATGATTGGTAGTATGTGAAGAAAAGGGTTAAAGCAACTGCCAAACAAGAGGTTTTATTCTGAGTCTTAACCCTATAATTCATGAATATTTGTGTAAGAAATAATGTAATCACGACTATTAATTACAGTAGAAAACCTGGATAGTACGAACTTTTAGTAAAGATGAATTCATGCCTTTGTAGGCAGGCAAATGCTAAATGCATGGTGAAAGTCATGTTCCTAGGGGAGGTTTCTACATGATTTCATCCTGCATTAAGCTACAACCTGTATTAAAAATCATTAATGGTACGTACTACAGCTCCTACATGAGCTGCCTGATTCGAAGCGAATCTGTTTGCGAATGTAAGTTCTACAACTACGGTAAAAACTCGACACTACAAACACTATTATTCGAAAACTATTCGAACATTATTCGAACACTCAAATACGTATCATTATTGATCTTTAACACCGGTGGCAGCTTAATGCAGGGTGAAAGTCAAGCAGAAAACACCTCTATGAGCCTGCATTAAGCAGCCGCCAGCCTAGAGAGACATACATTCTTCATTACTTAAGTTTCGTGGTATCTATGCTAACTGTACTGCTACTACTACTAAAGTAGTGTATCGCTAATGCCACCAGATATTTTAGGTGATAACCGTTGTGTATTTGAAGATTTGCAGCAGTATATCGGTGGTTTATATGTCGCAAATTTAGTTTTACATGCGACGCGAATATTTGCGACATATAAACCACCGATATACTGCTGCAAATCTTCAAATACGCAACGGTTAACCCTATTCTAATGAAACCATAGATCATGATGGTAAAACACAAACAATATTTTAAGTCCTTTGATATTTTCTCTCTGTCGTCATAACATGACGTCATGAAACACCGCATATCTCCGCATTACGCATATAGAAAATAGTTCTCCAGAAACCTAGCAATTGTGCTTATATTTAATATACCAAGAACTGGTGTTTTCACTTGATACTTTGATTTTCACAAATGAAAACCGTTAAGTCATGGTCCTTTGAATTTCTGTCCTTTCAAAACTACGAAAGATGAATCAAAGTTGACCTCGACATTGCTCGAAATTCCACAATAAGTGTGCACATGGACAACGGCATTATTTATCTTTAAATTGTTTGCAATGTGGAACTGGTTGCATATTCAAGATACTTTGGCTGATTGGTGTATTTAATGAGAATGATGATAGGCCAAGTGGACGTGCAAATGGACATTATCAGGAGCGACAATCTACAGGCATGTTTGGAATTTGCAAAGAGCCTCGAGTGGTCTAGAGTGGGTGGGGCGATCTTTCATTATGGGACTGTCCTTGAAGAATTGAAGAATACTGCCGCTTCTGATTGTCGGACGAGTCGGCATTATAGCTTCGGACACTGGCTTCATTCTGATGACCGGACTTTGTCATTATTTCCCTGGTTTTGACACCAGCATAGGCCAACAGCTAGTGCATGATTGCGGTCTCTCGGACACAGTGATTTGTGTTTTAAAACTTTTGACGAAACAAGCCTCAGCAGAAATTGTTTTCATCATTTCGTTCAGCACACGCTCACCAACAGGCCTGGATGTGTATATGATTCATTCTTCATAATCGACTGAACGTTTGGGTTACTGAATGAAATAGTTCGATCACGGATGCAGTTTTATCAGGTATGTTTTCAGAGATTTACAGGACATGTTTCCTGCATGACTCATAAATTGTACGTTTGTCAGAGATCTTAGGTTTTCTATGTAGATCTATACCACGAAGAGCGAAATTCAAGGTTATGTCAATATGGAAAAGTAGTCAAACAGGGAGAGCCACACACGAAATGACACCGCACCAAACACCATCAAACAAGAAACGGTAAAGCCACAAGACAAAACATAACAGGACGCATATCAAGACGAAAAACATTAAACATTAAGCATATTAAACAACAATTTGTTTTAGTGTTTTCAGATCATTGTCTGTGATCGGTTGGTAATGATTAAGTGTTGTCAGGTCCTTCTTAAATAGTTTCAGCATGGATATAAATCTCACAGCTACATGGTCATATACCTTAAATCTTATATTTACAGGGTGCAGGTGCCACATACACCTCAAAACAGAATAGAGGAAGAGAAACGTTTGTTCAAGGACAGTGAATTAGATCAACATGTGAAATAAATGGACTCAGGATCAACTTGTGGGAATTTGCGATAGATATTTGAGTAGAATCACCAGACTCACATTGACTACAACCATAAAGTGTGTTGAAAAAACCCCAAGCAAATTGAAAACATTTGACATTTCATTCAGCCATTCATTAAATTTTACTATGAATGCGCCTATGAATATTTCGTAGTAAATTTTCTAGTGATTCGGTTTCCGACAGTGTATTCATTTTTTCCGACAGTATATCGGTGGTTTATATGCTTCAAATTTTGTCACGTGGACCAATCAGAATGCGTGTTACAAACATGTTGCATTAGAATAATCCTTTTCCTGTTGAATATTCATGTAAGACATAATAACCTTATGAATATGTATTGACTGATTTTTATAATCGTAAATGTTCTTAGGATCTTTTTGTATTGGAGGAATCAGATCTATCATATTTCCATAAGAAAACAGAGTAGACCTTAATAAGATGGCTCCTACAGGAGCTGATGATCCGGATGTTTGCAACGGTGTGAAAACAGTTTATATGAGTGAAATAGTTAATACAGTAGGGATAGGCAAAGGAAGGTGATTGTATTAACCCATTCCCTGATATTGACGACTTTTGACGACTCTGTAAAGGTCACTTTGTTAAACCATTGTGATAAATAGAGCATTTGCGCCTATAGGAGCAAATGCTCTATTTATCACACTGGTTTCAAACTACAAAATTCTAAACTTTTCCTTTTCTCTAGTTAATCCTCTTTTTGGGTAGGTGTTTTTCAAAGCAAAGAGGTTGTATCTAAAAATAGCCTATGAGGTAATGGGTTAAGGCAAAAGGTCTCATAGCCTGGAGAGGTGTCAGTCATGCTGATTCGAGGTAGGTCTGTGGTTCTATCCGCGTTTTCTTCTGTCCCAAAAACTAAAATTTGTTTCACACACAGAAAAAACTCTACATGTAATTAACTGTACGTCGTGATATCACTGATATGCTGTTAGTAACGTATTTAGCCACATACAAACATACCAAACAACAAACTAACAATCGGTGTAACTAACTTCTGAGTTTGCCCATGTTACTGCTGACCCAACCAATGCAGAATAATCTGCCTATACACACTTTATGTGCATGTTAAAACGTTAGACCTTTATTGTTAAACAGTTTGGGTCCTGAGGGAATGCCAAAGTCATAGATTTCTTATGTCATAGAGTCACTATGTTTGTTGATATATTATAGCCTAAAATATGTATCTGTTTTGACCCCTGTAAGTCGGTAGCAACCCTTCCCTCTTTGTTTGCGCGATGACGGGCCGCGGGTAGTACTCTATGACGTCATACTCTTAAATCCAGAAACGGGATGAGCTTACCAGACTCATGTGTTGCCTTTTTCTCTGTAGTGCCCTTAACGGCTTCCCTGCAGTTGCTCTGACTTTGAGTACGTATATGACGGATTTTCACGGTTAGTACTATGCTATGTTTTACATACATTTTTCCTGTGTTTACCATCTTTTATGTTGTGGGGATGTACGGCGGAAATACTACAATTTGCATTGTAGGGTGACTTTGAGATAAGTGTGAGGTTAGGGCGTCTCTAAACCGGTTTAAACCCCAAGTAATGCTTTTGCCACTGACCGTTCCAAGGCAGTAAATGTTTTTCTCAGCATTACTGTTATGTTTGTTTTATGTATTTGTACTTGTGCGTTTGTCGATGTTTTGTCGATGATACATTGTGTTTTAAGCCACTAAACCTTTATTCTGCAAAATCGCTCCACCTACCTTCTGTTTCTATTAACAACTGTTTTCACAATGGCCCAAAAGTGGTACTTTCTCCGTTACATAAATATATTCAACATAGTACTGTAGTTAATATAATTCAAAATAAACGGATTTTGCACGGAAGACGTAGAATGTATCCAACCATTGATAAGTGCAATGCTAAGAGGTGTATGTGCTGCAAATATCTATCTTGTAATTCTACCATTAAATCTACAATTAATGGTAGAGTTTTTACCACAAAATTTACATCAAATATTAACTATAAAACTTCTCATGTGATTTACGTTTTAACATGAAATGCACCACTCTGTGGTATACAATATGTAGGACAAACTGGACGCTCACTAAAAACTAGATTTTGTGAGCATATATATCAATGCCGGAATAATAAAATAAAAAAAATTCTATACCAGCATTTTCGTAAATCGGGTCATTCATTTAAAGATATTACAGTTCAGCCAGTTGAACATCTTGTTTATGATTATAATTCTACAAACAGCATCAAATCTAAAGCCAGATTTATGGCAGAACTCAAATGGATAAAAAATTTACAGACACCTTTCCCTTTAGGCCTAAATTATAACATATATCAAACCGGAAATATTTCTAAAGACCCTAACATTGATATATTTTCTATTTACTCAATTAGAAAACGAAAAACCAGATCACATGGTTTACGTATAAACGGCAATATCAAACGCAAAGCTCGACATAAAACGTCTGTTTCAGATTTTCACAATATACGTCTACAATCTGGCAAACATACTATGCTCTCTCGTCTATGTTCTTTGTCTATTTCTTCCGTAAGAGACATTGACATAGAAGCAGACAAAGTGATCTTACGAACAGATCCTTTATATAATACAACTTCTTTCATTCAGAACTACACTCGGCATGTTCTTCGACCACACGTTGATTCAGTGTCTGCCCATAAAAGATAGTTTTTTAAAATTCCTTTTGTTAATAAAGGTATAGATTTTATCGATCTACAATCAATATTTCGCGATAAAAACGTAATTAATACCATCCCAGCCTATTTCAAAAACTTAGAATCTCCAATTATCTGCTATAAGTACAAAATACCTATTAGGAATAATATTTCTAATTACAATAAAATTGTATCGGACCTTAATATTGTAAATAATACTCCTGTTAGTTGAAATTGTAATTCTTCTAAGTTCTGTTACGCCGAGGCTGGTCATGTTATTACAGGCAATTGTGACATTATCGAAAACAAATGTCTCCGTACTTTACTAACTAAGGGACCTAAATACAGACTACCTTCTTTGATAGATTTCGAAATCTGCCGTAGCAAAATTATAGAATCTTTGTTATACTTCAGTGTAAAATGGTGTCGCCGAGAACATGCAGACAATAGTGCCCTTACAAAATGGATAAAATAAATTTCAAATATAATGGATACACGTATCGCGTTTTACAAATCTAACATTCAACTTCTTCCGCCTAAACCTAAGAGTTCGCTTCTTAAAAAATAGTATACAAGAATTTCACTCTAAATACGTTTTTGTCCCAGCTGATAAAGCGTCAAACAATGTAATTATCGTTTAACGACTTTATTATGTGGATGTTTTAGAGCAAGAACTAACTAAGACAAAGTCATATATTGTGGTCTCTAAGTCTGAAAACGACATAATATCTGAACATGTTAATAAATGTAAACAGTTCAATGCTGATATATTAATCACACATCATAAACTTCCGACGATGTACTGGATACCTAAACTCCATAAAACGCCATATAAATCACACTTCATAGCAAATTCTGTCTCATGCACAACAACTGCACTATCCAAACTAATTACATCGTGTCTAACAGCGGTCAAAGAACATGTCAAGCGTTACTGCGATAAAGCTTATGAGAATTCAGGAATTAACCTTTTTTGGTCTATAAAAAACTCCAATGAGGTTTTAACTAATTCAAAAATCAAGCAACACCAAGCTAACACTATAAGCACTTATGATTTTTTCTACACTTTATACCACATTACCACACGATCTAATTAAGACCAAACTTACTAATCTTATAAATAAAACATTTGCCAGAGAAAAAGTATCATTTATTGCCTGTAATTCTAGACATACGTTCTTTACCAATGACGTTACAAATAAATATACCTGGTGGACATATTTATATCTTTGTGACGCTATTACGTTTCTGTTAGACAATATATTTGTTCGTTTTGGTAATTCTGTTTATCGCCAGGTCATTGGTATTCCCATGGGAACCAATTGTGCTCCTTTAATTGCAGACTTGTTTTTGTTTTGTTATGAACTGGATTTTATGGTTAACCTTAACAGCGATTCACAGGCGGATGTCATCAATGCCTTTAACAATACAGCACGTTATTTAGACGACATTTTTAATATTGATAACCCATACTTTGATTCTATGATAACCTCAATTTACCCTAGGGAGCCCAAGCTTAATAAAGCAAATAGTTCTGACATATCTGCAGCCTTTTTAGATTTAAATTTATCTATAAACAATGGATCAATTTCTTCTGGAATTTATGACAAAAGGGATGACTTTAATTTTAAAATAGTTAACTATCCTCATTTGGATAGGGATGTTCCCCGTGCTACATGTTACGGTGTATACATTTCTCAGCTTATTCGTTTTGCTAGTGCTTGTTCCTCTGTTGATGATTTTAACAATCGTAACCTTATTATCACTGAAAAACTACTAAAACAGGGCTACAGATATGACAAACTTCGTAAAACATTTTCAAAATTTTACCACCGTAATGTTCTACTCATCAGCAAATACAATTGTAAATTACGTACTTTTCTAAAGTTAGGTATTTCACATCCGGAGTTTTACGGTGATGTCATTTACAAACTTCGAAAAATTATTGGACACATATATTTTGATACTTTGTTTGTCAAACGTATAAAACAATTCATTAAAAAGGGATATGACCCCTCTATATTGCAGCACACTACATGCTTGGTGGTCGACCCCTTTACAGTTGGTCATTATGCTTTCCTCTTTGCTTGTGCGACGACGGAAAAGGCTTAATACTCTATGAAGATTCCCTCTTAAACCCGTTTACGGAGGGAGGAAATTAGATATTTGTATTTTGCCAGTTCTGTCGTACCCCAAATGACTTCTCCACAACTGCTCTGACCTGAATAGTCATCGAGTACATGTCTACGATGTCAAGTTTATTATTTTTCAAACAAAACAGTTGTGCATGCTTAATATCCACTAGTAATTGTATCCTCTTGCGATTTATCTTTTATTAAATGTCGGTGTAGAAGTGTTTCAAATAGTTTTCCCGTACTTTTAAATTATGACGTCATTTACATGATGACGTCGCTTGTTTACCTCTAACGTTTATTTTCAAATCATTTTCATTTTGGCAGACATCGTTATGCATGTTGTGAAGTTGTCTGGAGGGGGAATTTTAATTACATTTTGACTTTGGTGAAAGTGGGACAAGGACGAGGTTGGGTACCCGTAAACCAGGTTTAAGTCCCCCAGTAGCCCTTTTTTTGGCTGCTGGCCGTTCCAAGGCGGCACTCCTGCTTTCAGCCTACGGTCAATTATGTTGTTTAATATGCTTAATGTTTAATGTGTTTCGTCTTGATATGCGTCCTGTTATGTTTTGTCTTGTGGCTTTACCGTTTCTTGTTAGATGGTGTTTGGTGCGGTGTCATTTCGTGTGTGGCTCTCCCTGTTTGACTATTTTTCCATATTTGAAATGTTTATCTCTTGTACTTGTGCGTTCGTTGATGTTTGCCATGTTCATTTCTTGTATGTGTTTGTGTATGTGTGTGTGCGTGCATGCGTGCGTGAGTGTGTGTGTGTGTGTGTGTGTGTGTATGTGTGTGTGTGCGCGTTGTGAATGCTTTCAAACGATGTTTTAGTGGTGGTTGCATCTTGTGGCGCATCTTTCGGGTGCTTACAGCAAAACGTATTGCGTTAAAGACTATAGTTCTCTGCTGTTGAGGTATCGGACATGTTCCGATAACGAGGTCGATAACAATTTACTGGATAACGAGGTCGATAACAATTTACTGGATAACGAGGTCGATAACAATTTAAGGATAATGAGCTCGATAACAATTTACTGGTAATATATTCTCAGTAATCTTCATCAGGAAGATTTACAAATGCTGCTAGCGACTTGGAATGTGTTCATCGTTACTGAACTTAGATTCAAATTGATAGATTGCGTATGGATACATGTAAATGTGACATAAAAACTTGCGTAAATCCAAATCACCAAAAGTTGAGGTCATGTGGTCATCTATGTGGTGGTTTTGGTGAAGTTTGACTGCTTAAGCCGGTGCTAGGGTGCGTGAGTAGTGTTGCGCTATAATTACTACTCATGAACAGATTAAATAAAAACCGAGTCTGCAATTTCTTTTTTGAATTTCTACTTTTGCTTCCGAAGGATCTCCCATTTCAGAATATATTAGACATAACATCACACATCAATTCCGTGTGTAGGTCTAGTTATGCTCAACTCCGACGAATAGGTCATATAAGAAAGTACCTCTCGCCTGCTGCTACCAAGACTTTGGTGAACTCTCTGGTTACATCAAAAATAGACTACTGCAACTCATTACTGCATGGAATTCCAAACAAAACACTGCGGAAGCTTCAAAGAGTGCAAAACACAGCAGCCCGCATCATAACCAGGACTTCTCGATATAATCATATCACGATGGAAGGAACTTCACTGGCTTCCGATTCAGCATCGGCTTTACGTATAAAGCCATGCACAATGAATCCGCCAAGTACATTGTCGACATGCTTGACGTGTACAGGCCCCGCAGAGAATTAAGATCAGCAAGTAGTTCTTTGTCGTTGGTTGTACCAAAAAGTCGTAAGGTAAAATACGGTGAGAGAAGTTTCATGCATGCAGCTCCCAAACTTTGGAATGCTCTTCCATCAGGCATTAGAGATGCAAGCTCACTGGCATGTTTCAAAAAATCTCTGAAAACGCATTTCTTCAACATATATTATTAGGGCAGTTTAGAAAACGTAGCTGCTAATCGTCGATTATCATAACTGCTGCATTGGCCACAGAGTGTTTATCCTGCCACTTCCTTATGACTGTGGACTTTTAAACCCCTTTTTTCAAATATAATGCTCCACAAATGTAGAAAAATAGATAAATGAATAACAAAAACCTCATCCATATTTTTTATGGAATTCTAGGGAATCCCCTTGCTGTTGAACGTGCGGGTGT
This sequence comes from Azorinus chamasolen, assembly GCA_963576725.1. Lineage (NCBI taxonomy): Eukaryota > Metazoa > Mollusca > Bivalvia > Cardiida > Solecurtidae > Azorinus > Azorinus chamasolen. The sequence continues at coordinate 30,509,138 of OY755252.1, forward strand.
TGTGTCAGCGGGATTCTGCTGTCCAGATGTGGTGGTGTCCGAGGGAGTGCTGTTGTCAAATAGGGCATCTCTATATGCTTGGTACCTCTGGTAACTCCAGTTCCAATGCCGGAGGGAGCACCGTAGTGGAACAGGGCATCCCTCTACGGTGTAATACCGCGCTGGTACATTGGGAGTCTTGATGGCATGACTTGCTACCCTGCCCTCAACCAGTGCCAGGGATTCCTGTTAAGCTAACCCAGTTTCCTTATTTTTGCTTACCAGTGAACTGGGTCGTGTAATATATGGGCAGCGGGCAGATTAAGCATGTACGGTCTAATGCAGCATCGCGTGTCTCAATCAGTCTCGGTTTGTCCGATGTGATTCCTTTGCCATTGCAGCCGGTGGGATATGTTGTAGGAACAGTATACGAGATACCTTCTTTAGCTCTACTTTGGCTGGGCGTGTTGGGTTCCCATAATAAGACATTTTATTCTGTAATTAAATTTTGGATATACCCTATTACAACTCTATTAAAATATGATCCGCTGTGTACTCCCTCATTGCCATAGCGGGTCGAATAGTGTTTGACTGGAGGGGTTGCATAGTGCGCGTATATAACAGTTGTATATTTGTATTGCTTAGTTTATATGCATGAACTTCAAATTGATCTGTTCTGTTACCCAATTTTCCGGCAATATTTTATGTGTAGTGTTGTATGCCAAAACAAAAGTACCCAAGTCTGTTGAGTCTGGGTCAAAATTATGTGACGTACTGGCACTGTTCATAGAATGTTGCATTCAAGTTTTGTTTTTTATGATCTGAGTGCGTTGACACAATATAATAGAGCATAATACGACATAATTTACGCATTATTGTACATAAAATGTATCTTTGTGAAGCGCTTTTGAACGCACATAACCTGTATGAAAAGAGCGCTATATAAATGTGGTATAATAATAATAATAATAACATAATAACTAATGAGAAAATACCACAAAAACCACCGTGTATATAAAAAGTTTATGGTCTTACAGAACAACAGCTTCTAGTTCAAAATCTGCGTCTGCTATTAATTCTTACCAGATATGTTATTATAGTTTAGTGAAACATTATGAAAATTTCTAAGTTCTAAGGAAAAAGCAAAAATTGCAATACAAAAAGAGAAAATTGCAGACTCTGTTTTATTGAGTCTGTTAATGAGCAGTAATTAAAAGTGCAACACTGGTCACGCCCCCTAGCACCGGTATTCAATTTACAGAACAAAAAGTACTGAAATTCATGATCTCGAAGGATCATGTTTGGATACTAATGAAATGCCAAATTAATAGTGTCACCTGAATCACAACGGTTTCCAATGGCTAGAATGTCACTGTTAGAATGCATTCTGATTTCAGTCACTGGTTCAGAGGGAAAACATGGTAAACAATCAAATATCGTTCAGGACGTAATAAGAAAAGTGTTTGATATTTTAAATCTGCTACGATTTATGACTGTCCTAAAACTGAATCTACGTACATTTTAAAAAACCAATAAGTAATTAAGCCATTTACCTTGTGAATATTTAAATACAGTAAAACCTCTCTATAACGGCCACTAAATTGTGTGAATTAGTTGGTATTTAGGACAGGTGGCTGCTTAAAGCAAGGTGACAGTAAAACAGAACGCTCCTATAGAAGACTGATCAAACTCCTAGTTTGTGGAATAACAGTAAGTGTTCCAGTAGGATTTATATGCACACTCCTGTGGTTGGTTGATGGTTTATCACGCCAATGTTTTATACTGTTAAATCATTTTTTTTCAGTTGTCATTCGGCACTACACTACACACAATGGTGCTTACTCAAAGACTACAAACAACCAGGCAATGAACTTTGATGTTGCTGTCAGCACTGATGATATGAAAATACCAGAGGACAACATACTAAAACAAACAAGCAAAGATGGGTTGCTTCGAATGTACGAGAGGTACTAGTACGGTGGATGAATAATTTGTACGAGAGGGTGGAACAGTTTGTGGAACAGTTTATTACACTAAGAGCAATTTTTGTACTGCCAGATTTTCATGTACGTTTGTATCTATGAAGATTGGCGTAATATTGTAAAATAGGTTAGCTATATTTGAAAAAGAATTTAAAAAGAGTTTACTAACTTAGAATACAGATCATTAGTTTCATAGAAAATATTATAATTTTGACGGGATTTCTTACTAAATAACTCTTGCATTTGACGTGATTGTGACGCGGTGTGACGAATTAAAATATATCGTTTCATTGTATGAATATCAGACCTATCAGTTCAATTTAAGACTGTGCCAACCATGAACATATCAATGCATGGTGTACATTTCTATCATAGTCAATATACCTATCATCAACAAAATAATATTATTATATACTCTAAACCATGGCTAATGTTTAACAGTAAATTACCCATTTGAAAGCGAACATGTCACCGAAATTACACTCAAGCACACAAACGCAATCCAAAAGCAAACAGCATGTAGTAAATACCAATAGATATTGCAAAGATAAGATGCGTAAATTCAAACATTTTCAAGAAGTGTTCATTTATTTCACCACCAAACCCTATACTGTGATCACTCTTTAGAATCGTCTCGAAGTGATGATTCTAAAGAGTGGTCATAATTTAAAGTTTGGTGGAGAAATGACGATTTTAGCATGTGTGTACGCACTGTTATCTGTTTTTCTGGGATATGTATTATGGGAAGTTGTTTTCAAATGAAAGTAATGGAAGATCATAACATGTGTGGTCTAGTACTCTTTTAATGCACTTTAAGCAAATGCCTTCAGGAACATGGTGTGTGTTCACCTGTCGAAATTTAACATATCTGTAGGTATACAAGTTCACGGCAAATTATGTGCAGAAATATGCAAAGGACTGGGGGCATATATGGCGGAGGCAAGGAAGTGTGCGTCGATGACTCGGTGAAGCCAAAGAAACCTTGCATCGTATATTCATTTGGGTAAGAAAGTATATCCCCAGTCATTGGAACCATGCATTTTCAAAGTGGAGTAGTTCATCTATGTATAATAGTAGATTCCATTAATTATCAAATGGTATAATTTGTAAAGGGATCGTAACTGACAAACAAATTATCGACCTGTTTCTCTTCTTAGTTGTTGTGGTAAATTATTAGAAAGAGTTGTCTTTAAACATATGTATAATTTTTTTCATGATAATAATTTACTTTACAAATACCATTCAGGATTTCTTCCAAAACACCCGACAGTGCTTCAACTTATTGATATATTTCACCACATTTGTCAGTCCTTTGACAATAAGCAATTCTCTTGTATGGTTTTCTGTGATATATCAAAAGCATTTGATCGTCTATAGCATAAGGGGCTTATTTTCAAATTAAAACAAAATGGTATAGATGGAAACTGCTTAAGTCACAGAAAACAAAATGTAATTTTGCGTTCGTCAGTCTCACCAGCCAAGCCTATATCTGCAGGAGTACCCCAAGGCTCATTATTATACCCCCACAACGAAGTTTGGGGGTTATACTGTCTGTCTGTTTGTCCGCATGTCTGTCTGTTTGTCCGTCCGTCCGTCTGTCTGTCCGCTCTAACAATTCCTGTTTATGTGACTAGATAATTACATGAGAACAAAAGATATTTTGTTCTCGTCAATTTTATGTGGCTTATTTTCAGTTTGTGTGGCTATTTTGAACAAAAGAATAGCTACATACACTCAATCCGTTAGAACATCCGTCCGTCCGTCCGTGGACACAATTTTGTCCGGCCTTCTTCTTCTACAGTTTTGCTTCAATTTTGTTGAAACTTCATGTATAGCAATATGATCATATAAACCTGTGCATCGCATATTTCCATTTTGATCGGACCATTGCTTCAGGAGTTATCTCCCCCTTTTAGTCCCCTACCAATGTTTTTCGGTTTTCTGGATTTTTAATGGAAGTGACTGGAGATATCAACTCTATATTTAGTACAAAGCTAAATCTAGATAAGTTACAGCTTATGTTCCAATCTCAGTCCGGTTGAATAATTATTTCCAGAGTTATTGCCCTTGCACTTCAATGTTGTTCTTAAATTATGAATTTTCTAGACTTTTTTGGAAGTGGTTGGAGATTTTAACTTTATTTTTGGCATAAAGCTAAATCTAGATGATTTAAAGCTTAATTCCCAATCTCAGTCTGGTTGAATAATTTTGCCAGAGTTATGGCCCTTGAACTTAATTTTTTATCAAATTTTCAATTTTCCGGTCTTTCTTTGGAAGTGCTTGGAGATATTAAAAGTACAAAAAAGATATTAACTTTATATTTGACATAATTCTAAATCTAAATGAGCTGCATCTTAAGTTCGAATATCGGTCTGGTTGAATAATTTTTGCCAGAGTTATGGTCCTTGAACTTGAGGTTTTTCTGAAAAGGTACCTATTTGTTTAGAACTTTGGATTTGACACTTCACAAAAATAAACAAAGCTGCTTGAACTTATTGGATGACATTGTCTGGCAGCAGCCATAACAAGTCTTTGAATTTTAACAACAGACTTATCTCCCTTTTTAGACTTGACAATATTTGGTAAAAGTTGCTTTATTTATGTTTGTGGTTGATCTTGGATTAAATATTACATTTTTCTTTATTGCTGAACATTTTGTCATTTTTAGTACATAAATTGGGTTTTATAAATCTTTTCATGTTTCTGTATGTACATATGTTCAGATTGATGATAGGTGTTCTGACAAGCAGCCAGGTGGGGTATGCGTTAGCCTGTGGCTTACAGTTCTAGTTAGGACCTCTATTATTTTTAATCTATGTCAATGAAATTTCAAATTCTTTGTTAAGTTTAACTAGGTTGTTTGCAAATGATAGCTCTCTGTACTACTCGGCATCGTCATTAAATGATATAGAAGGTATTATCAATCATGATCTTAGTTTAATAACTGTACGGGCCAACACCTGGCTCATAGATTTTAACCCTAACAGAACTGTAGCGATGTTGTTCACACTTAAAAGCTATGATAAGCCACCAGATATAGTTTTTGAGAACACCCCTGTGAAATTTGTAGAAAATCATAAGCACCTTGGAGTTACTTTGAATGCAAATGGTAATTGGAATAGTCATATCGATAATATTTTGCAATCAGCATCCAAAACTATAGGTATAATGAAACAATTGAAATTCACATTAAATAGAAAATCTTTAAATCAAATCTATATATCATATGTCAGACCTATACTTAAGTATGCCTCTATTGTTTGGGATGGCTGCTCAGAGAATTGCTCTGATACCTTGGAAAAACTTCAGAACGAGGCAGTGCGTATAGTAACCGGTCTCACTAGATCAGTCGCATTAGAAAACTTATATCGCGAATGTGGGTGGGAATCTTTATCTAGTCGCCGTAAAACTCAAAAACTAGTACCACCGATTGTAGGAGAAGAAACTCGTTATCCTTTGAGAAACAGAGCTGACTATATATTGCCCCCATTTCGAACATCCATCTCAAAAAGATCGTGCATTTTGTCCTCAGTACTTCTCTGGAACAACTGTAACCGTAATCTAAGGAATTTAGATAGTTTTACTTCTTTCAAAAGAACTTTACGTAAAGAATCAGGATATCAGATTATTCCTTCTTATTACTTTCATGGCAATATGTACTTATCAGTTATACATGCTCGAATCAGAAATAATTGCAGTAACTTAAACAATGATCGTTTTATTAATCACATAAGTCAAACTCCAATTTGTGAATGTACTGATGATGTTGAAGATGCCGTTCATTAGAATGACATTCAGAGAATGGCATTCTTTTATAAGACACGTAATTACCATCCACTAAATATAGACACGCTTTTATTTGGAAAAAGCGAATTTTCTGATGTGGATAATAAAACTATATTTGCTGCTGTCCCTTGCTTTATAAAGCAAACAAGAAGAGTTTCGTTTCTTAGTAACGTCGATAATATTTGACTACTAACAACATGTAAGATTTACCAGGATATTACATGTTAGCATATATGATTAATGGTTACCGGCCTCTGATCACAAGCCGCCATCTCTCTCTCTCTCTCTCTCTCTCTCTCTCTCTATCTTGTTTGTTTATATTTGACATTATTTATACACTACCGCCGTTGAATATAAATTGAAAAAGTTGTGTAGGGGGAGGGCCGTTTCTAATGCTGTCAGAACTTGTTGCGCGACCCCGTTCCAAACATCATATGGAATAAAATATGTTTAAACTAAACTAACAACGGAGACAAAGATCGAAGGACTACTCTAGGCATCCTCCGAACTGGGTCTTCACTGTTTGCAAATGTTAAGCACTAACCAATGTCCCACATTCTAATGGTCTCAACAGATACTCAGGTCTGAATTTGAAACTCATGTCTCAGTAAATGCATTATGCTCCTTTTGTCAAACCTTCGTTATTCTCGCTGTTGTTATATCTTCTCGTCTTTCATCAGTTTCAATGCTTTTTGTTATGAAAATTGAATGCCGCTTTAAAAGCTGGTACTAGGCGGCATGAGTAGTTTTTCACTTTAATAACTGCTCATGAACAAATTCAATGCAAGTCTGCAATTTTCTCTTTTCGAATTGCGGCTCTTGCTTTGGAAGAATCTCCTACTTTTAGAATTTAACCGATTTCACGAGCGACTACACGAGCGTACTTCATGAAAGTTAAATACCAAACTCCGGAGTTATTCATTAAAGTTGAATGTGTTATTTCGATAGCGTGTTATAAATGCAGTTCAATGAATACAATCTTATACTTACAAAACACGTGAAATGTTTAATCGTTTCACCACCAAAGTGGCAAACAATGCACCATGACAAATAGTTTAGTCCCAGATCAGACGCTGCCTTTTCAGGGCGGCGTCTGATTATTTCACAGTCTCTATTTCTATCTCTGTGATTTATTCCTTTGAAATTTAAATTCATTTATATAAATTCCCTAATTTACCGACATGTTTTAACAAAACTGGGTTGTAGGCGACAATTATAAATTTGACGCCAAAAGGTTTAAATCTTACCTCGCTGTGAAACGAATAATGTCTGCTCATATTTGAAATCAGGTTGCATGCTTGTAACACTGAGTTCGTTCTCAAATGTTTGATTGGTCAGATTTGAGCCTTTGGCTCTAATCTGACCAATAAAAAGCTTGAGAACAAACTCAGTCTCAACTAAACAGCTTTATAAGCCTGGTGGAAGTTGGACTATTTCCAAACTTTTGTGAAACTATTGACCGACTGTCGAACAGTTTGGATCCTTTTTTAGCTGACATTATATTTCAGTCGGGTTAATGGGAGGGCCAATACAATAATTAAAATGAAACACCTAGTTGATTGACGTCTAATCTGGATTCAAGCTTTATGCAAATGCGAATAGCGAGATAAGCGCTAAGATGAACTAATAAAATGATGGAGTGTGGGGTCAAAACTATGATAGTATGAAACTGTACAATTATAATTGTGCTTAACGTCATCACTATACAGTTGATATATTGTTACGAACAGCTATAGTTCGATTTTGACCCGTGAGCTATGACCTTGTATTTGTTCCGGAGTTCCGTGGTTATACAGACATGTAATAAGCATATACAGTAGAACCCCTCTAATGCGACCGCTTAATGAATAAACATTGGTGTCTTTATAAACAGGTGGTTTCTTAATGCAGGACAAAAGTAATGCAGAAAGCTCCTAGAGGAGCTTTCTGCATTAGCATTACTTTTGTCCTGCATTAAACTACCACCTGCATCTAGCTCCCAGAATTATATACCTCTTTTAGACAGTTGTATTAGCGGGTTGTTACTGTATATATTAATTCTGCACGATTACCACGAGCTTCGTGTGACAATCATTGTCCACTACACATAAGTGATTGATTGATTGATTGCGATGTGATCATGGTTCTTTTCAGTACTACTTATACATGTACTTCACTATTACAAAATAATGCTGCTTAACGCTATGTTATTTTATAAACAATACGTTATATGCCACTTGTCAGTCTTACCAAAGTTTCGTTTTCGGGTAAGATGGACGGAGAAGTGGACGTTTCGTCAGCGCAATCTAACTTTATGTTTTGCATATATCTAATGTTGCGCTGACATTATTTTAACTTTACAGACATCACCTGTGAACCTTGTAAGTAAGGTTAATTACAAAGTGGTCATCACATTTTCATTATTTCATAAAAAATCGTATTGTTGTTTGAAACAAACATACACATATAAAAGTTACTGAGAAGTTGAGTGAAACGTTTTAAAGCATTACATTAGAAAATGTCTTTTGAATTCCGTATAGTTCAACTCCAAACCTTTCTATGCTATATCTTAAATATTAAATAACTAGACAATGTGCAGCTGTCAGTTTTTTTAATGTGATAGATATTTGAAAGATATGCATTTAAATTTAGGTCAAAGGGAGGTGACAATGATAAGCACAAGAATAATGAAATCACAGGTTATGTACCTTTGTCCTATTCATATTTTATAAGCGTTTCGTTCTTTATAGTATAAGGTAATATTGCTTCAGTATATATGCTCATAACATATTTGCTGATAATTTACTATCACTAATTATATTATAATTATTGATACAACTAGACATTGTTAATTACCTGTCGCCATATATAGATATAGCTTTGTTTGCCACAATGCTTTTTATAGTATAGGTAATATCACTATGTTGCTTTAGTATATAATATGCTTATAAAATATTTACTAGTATCTTGAAAATATTGAAATCATAAATTAGAATAGTTGTAACTTCTATAAATACAAAAGTGCGGTCAAGACTCAGCGCTCGAAATCCAACCATACATAAAGGAAACCCTTAGCCCGTTTTAAATCGGACACGTTACAATTTCCATTTACTTTCGATTCGTTCAAATCTGTGAGAAACTATAAATCAAATGTTTAACAGCTTGGAGTCTGATGAGATGACGAAAACCTCGGATGTTTTCTGTATCAAAGCTACAAATAAAATAAAACCCCTGTAAACCTGAATTCTAGAATAGCAAATATAGATACGTTTAGGCAAATTGCTGCTTAATGCTGGCTGAAAATTATGCAGAAAGTCTAGGTGCTTTCTGCATGACTTTTACTCTGCATTACGCTGCTACCTGTCTCCAAGACCAATACTTATACTAAATTTAACGTTCGGCTTAGAGGGGTTTTAGTGTACATTGTATTTGCAAATGCGGATCAGATCGTGCGCAGGAGCCTGGTGATAAATAATGACCTGCTGGTTTTCTTTGCCTACAAAAACGTGAAAAGGTTTAGATAGCAGGTAAAAAGTTAAATGATTTATATAATTCCGCGCATAATTTATTTTCTAGTGATTTTTATTACAGTAGACCGAACGTGAACATGTCTTGATCGAATCAGGAGTATCAATCACTGCATTTATTGAACGGTGTGTTCGTTATATTGTTAGGACAAATACCCCTAACCTTATCGGATATATCCATTTTATTCACGCATACTGGTGCACTCGAACACAAAGTGTCGCTGTGGACAATATATGCCAGCGGACCGGGTGTGTTACTACATGAAAATAACAACCTATAACAACCACTAAATTATTTTGTGTTAAAGGCAGGTGGCTGCTTAAAGCAAGGTTAAAGTAAAACAGAACGCTCCTATGGGAGCGTTCTGTTTAATTTCACCTTGCCTTAAGCAGCCACATGCTCTAAATACCAACTAGTTAACACAATTTAGTGGTCGTTAGAGAGAGGTTGTACTTTACATAACTCTTTTTGATGGTCGCTTAAGACAGGTTCCACTGTATATCTGTGTTATATCATTTAGTACTATAAAGCTGCAACTGTAGAATTAGAAAATAAATTCAAACAATTTTTTACAATATCAAATATGTGAACAGAGTCGATTCATTTGTATGTTGTTTGGTATATTTTTTGTTAAACTTCTGTCAACTTTACGCTATCAGCTGGTATTTGATCGATTGCTATCGATGATTAGATAAGACTATTGAAGGACATTCTTAAGTTCTTTTATATTTTATAAAAACAAAGTTGTACTTTGTAACTTTCAGATCCGCCAACCAATTTGAGTTTGAAAGCGATGTTCTAAATCTGTATGGATGCGAAGTCAACACATTTGACCCCAGGTATAATATGAATAGGAGTTTAACCATTTACTTTATGGATACGTTTATAATTACATATATCTTCACTGTGTACAAGTATTTCGCTGTGCAATCACTGCTGTGGAGTGGTGCAGTGGTTGCACATTCAACTTGTAAATAGTGCAGACCCTGATGAGACAGCTCCTGCAAGAGCTGTCTCATCTCGGTCTTCACTATTTACAGGTAGGTATATTGACGTGAATAGCAAGCGAAGCGTTAATACATGTATCAATTGATTAAGTATTTTATTTGTCAACACAATAGTTCGTGTTATTGGTGATTGACATTGCAGAACATTCCCGAAGGAGTCCTGTAATATGGTTTTTCATTAATTACATGTGCCAAATTCAAGAGGTTACAAATGTCAACCCTTTTGACACCACAATCGTTTTACGAGCAACGTATAGGGTGTTTGCGCAGTGGGCGAATCGGCGTGTACCTTTCTAAACAGTTCGAATTCAGATGCGACGTCTGGTAACTGCTTAAAGGCATTTCAAAGCTCCTTATATAAGTGACCCCCTCTATATACCCAGTATCCAGTTGTGCTCCTGCGGTGTCCAGTCAGAGTCCATAGCCATAAGAGATAAATTTATGGAATTATACATTGATCCGCTGTGATGGTAGCCCGTCTTATCAGTTTGTGTATCAGATGCCTGACAGTCAACTCCCAAAATACACAGCATGGGGTTAATGGGTCAACATTCCTTTTGAAATGCCTTTAACGCTACATTTACAACGATGTTTAACCCATTACCTAAGAGGCTATGTTTAGACCCAACCTCTTTGAATTAATCTACCGAAAAGGAGCATTAATTAGAGTAAATGACAATTTTAGAATTTTGTAGTTTGAAAACAGTGTGATATAGGAGCAAATGCTCGATTTATCACAATGGTTTCACAAAGTGACTTTCACAGAGTCGTCAAAAGTCGTCAATATGAGGGAAAGGGTTAAAAAGAAAGTTGAGGAGAGTCCATTCTGAAACTTTACGCAGACAGCAGTGTTTGCTGCAGAAATAGTTTATGATTGGAATGCCAAATAAGTTATAACCCGATGTAATGTTAGAGCACTTGTCGTAGAATCAGGGTTCAATCTATTTGACAGTTTTCCCTAATTGGTATATAGCACGTTAAAGCGGAACCTTTTTGAATCCTTGACTTAACTACGTGTTCATCCAAACGTTGTCGTCAGCAAAATATGACGACAAGTTTCGATTAAGAGTCTTTATTTCTCTTATTACATATGGTTTTATAGTAACACACAATTTGAATCCTGATGAGACCCGGAGTTACTCGGCGTCTCATTTGGATCTAAACTGTTTGCATAGGTAATTACAACTGCGACAGTGGAAGCAGAAGAGATAAACGATTCCTTAGTCATGGAATCTCTAATGTTTTACAGTATGGGAGATAAGAAAATCAAGAATCCTCCTGGATGTACATTCTATTCAATTGGCATCAGTGGTGAGAACGTTGTGACAAAGAAAGGATGGAGTGTAAGAACTCTTTCCAATATTACAACAATGCTCAAGCACAAAAACGTAAGTATCCTTCCTCTTTCTAATGAATCTATTACAATATGGTAATCCGATAACATATAACACTTACATTATATCTTATTTCTTTCTAATGCGTATACAACAGTATGGTAATCCAATAAAACTAATAATATACCTGCATCCCTCTTTCAAATGGATCTACTATATTCTGACAATCCAATGAAACTGATAATACTTTTAATATACTCCCAATTTGTAATACGTGTTTATACACATTAGAATGGTAATCCAATAAACCCTGTAATATATTATACCCCATTTCTAAACTCTTATAAAACGTACAAAATAAACCCTCTTTCTAATATATGCATAACAGTCTACTAATCCAATAACACGTTCAAATAACCCCTCTTTCATATGTATATGCTACAAATTCTATACTCTTGTAATCCATTTTCTAAAGGTTCTTCAAAAACAAAAGCATCAACATGAAATGAGAAAATTGCAGACTTGATTTCATTGAGTCTATTCATAGGCAGTAATTTGAAGTGCACAATACTCACGCCACCTAGCACCGAATAAAACAGTATTCAATTTCCATTACCATATTCAGTATTGGATTTTACGATCCCGCAATATTAGAAAATGTAACAACACTTAAAGTTAAGTGAGACGCGACCTTTTATAGCCGCTACACAACCGCTTAACACCTACCGTTGTGAAGTACATACATTCTGAAAGTAGAAGCTCCTTCGGAAACAAAAGTAGCAATGCGAAAAGAGAAAATGTAGACCCAGACGGAAGGACTGCTGACGAAGCCCTTTGATCGACACTGTTTGTCATAAAAATCGTTAAATTGATATTTAGATAGGGTCTCTTGTTTTAATTGTTCATCAGATTAAGGGTTTAACCTTTGCCATGTAATATCCCGGGATCTGTACTCGGGGAGCCAATAGTGCCTACCGTGCACCCCCAGACTTTTTTCATGGGTACCAAAATGTTCAGATAAGTGTCCTGAATCAGAATCGCGAATGTACTCAAACTTAAATTCTTTTAGGCTATGTGTATTTTAACCGTTGCCATGGCAACCCCAAGTTTTCGTAATGATGACCCATACCTACAAATTCGCCCATTTCACAGCCAGTTTTTGTCCTAAAACTATCAAACTGGTACCAAATGGAAGATGAGACATAATACTTTTATTTCTAACTTTTTTTAATTACCTTATTTGAATACTCATGAATATTAATGAGAACATTAAAAATAGTAAAATAAGTATACAAATAACGTAAACCTTTCATTTATTTATCCTACAAATATCAGAAAATAACTTCAAATGCAGTTTAACATGATGACAAAATCCCCAGGAAACAAAATGTCCGATTTGAGGACCATAGCGTTAATTTTAAGCACCATTTTCACCGTTTCCATAGCAACACCCTAGTTTTCGTAATGATGGTCCGTACCTTCAAAATCGTCCATATCACAGCCAAGTTTTGTCCCAAACCAATAAAACTGGTACCAATTGGAGATAGGACATTGTGCTTTTATTTCCATTTTTTTTTTAACTTATCTTATTTGCATACTCCTGAATATTAATAAGAACCTTAAAATAGTAAAAACAATATAGAAATAACGTAAATAATGTAAACTATTCACTTTTTATCCTACAAATATCAGAAAACAAGTTCAAATGCAGTTTAACCTGATGACAAAATCCTCAGAAAACAAAATATAAAATTTGAGGACCTAAAAATTTAACTCTAAGTAACTTTGTAACTGTTTCCATAGTAACCATTCATTCCACTCTGTTCACACATTTTTGTTAGTCGACACCTACCTGCAATAATCTTCCATATCAAAGGAAGTTTTTGTGCTAACTGTATAAAACTGGTACCGAATTAAAGCTATTATATTATTAATATTCATGAGTATGCAAATAAGGTAATTTAAAAAAAAACTTGAAATAAAGCACAATGTCCTATCTCCAATTTGGTACCGTTTTATAGGTTTTGGACAAAAACTGGCTGTGATATGGACGATTTAGCAGGTATGGACCATCATTACGAAAACTAGGGTGTTGCCATGGAAACGGTGAAAATGGTGCTTAAAATTAATGCTATGGTCCTCAAATTGGATATTTTGTTTCCTGGGGGGGGGTGTCATCTTGTTAAACTGCATTTGATGTTATTTTCTGATATTTGTAGGATAAAAAAATGAAAGATTTACGTTATTTCTATACTTTTTTTACTATTTTTAATGATCTCATTAATGTTTTATAGTTTAAGGACAAAAACTGGCTGTGATATGGGCGAATTTGTAGGTATGGGTCATCATTACGAAAACTGGGGGGGGGGGGGGGTTGCCATGAAAACGGTTAAAATACACATAGCCTAAAATAATTTAAGTTTGAGTACATTCGCGATTCTGATTCAGGACACATTTCTGAACATTTTGGTACCCATGAAAAAAGTCTAGGGGGCGCACAGTAGGCACTACTGGCTCCCTGACTACTGCTAAAGACCCCATTCTTGACCCAATCCTTTGGATAATGCAAAAGGCGAACTCTGTATCATCTGTACTAGTGATCCAAACCTAACCAATGTAAAACATCATGACTTATATAACAGTGCTATATGGGATACGAATAGTGTATGTGTTGTTCAGAGGGAGTTGTTACAGGGAGGGAAAATCAAACATAATTAGCTTGTTTGCAGACCTCCAGATAAGGTGTAATTCGAGAGCTAAACCCGTTATGCCTCAATCAAACCTTGTGTTGTGACCACTCTTTAGAATCGTCTCAAGGTGACGATTCTAAAGAGTAGTCACAACATAGGGTTTGATGGAGGCATAAAGAAAATACGATGGAAAAAGGTTGTTTCTGGAGCCTTGTTGTTTCGGAAACAGTGACATGCGTTGTTGTAAGGAGGGAATCGTTATTGAGAGGGCCGTTGTAGGGAGGGAGCACTGTAACCTTACCATCTATGCAAACGAAGACGATCCAAACCAGACGAACCCTGTAGAAGCCGTATGATCAAAGTCTGATCAAAGTTTTTGATTGTTCAGGTTTGTGCCTTCGGCTCAAATATGACCAATCAATAGCTTGAGAACTCAAATGTGACGAATCAAAAGCTTGAGAACAAACCCAGACTCGACTAAAAAGCTTTATAAGCATGGACCATGATTATACAGATACTCGTATATCTCACCATTGCTAAAATGTCCTAATAACTAATCTATATTCAGTGTGTCATTATTCCTTACTTACATACTCATGAAGTACATGGTCCTATATAATACGCATATTTGCGTCTGTTTATGTTTTCACATTATTTGTTGTTAAACCGCAATACGGTGCCACTATATCTGGTAGCGTTCGGAGTCGAGAGTTTAGAGTTAATAATTTACATCCAAAATCAACCATGGCTTTGGTTCGTAGGAGAATAGTCGAAGAAACAGAATCATGTATACGAATCCTACATACTTTAACAAATAAAACATGGCATTTCGAATTGTATACAATTTATACCGTTGACTGCAGTCATGCTAAATATTGTGTATGTATTGCTGCAACTTTTCAGCAATTAAAAACACGAAAAAGGATTGTGATCCTATAATACTACAACACACTGCATGTCTGGTTATCAACCCTTTTACAGTTGTCAATGTCGCTGCCTTCTTTTCATGTACGCCGACAAGAAAGGCTTAATGTTCTATGAAGACGACGTTTTAAATTCGGAAACAGGAGGAGGACGTTGGTTTGGGCGTACTAAGTTTGCAGCTCAATATGTTTTCGTTTTACATGGATTTTACCACTGTATTTGCTATCGCGGTTGTAGTCGGAGAGGCGATACGTTTATTTACACTGTTTGTCGATTACGGTGGGAATGGAATAGGTGTGAGGTTTGGAGCCTCAGTGATATTTGTCACTGACCGTTTCAAGGTGGTACGTCCATATTCCCCTTATAGTTTATTTGTTATGTCTTTTTGCGTCTCTTTGCGTCTTTTATATGTATGTACAAATACTGTTTTTCGTGGTGCTGTTTGGGTGGCTGTGTGTTTTGTGTGTGGTGTTTCCTGCATGATTCATACATGTACGTTCGGTGTCAATAATAAGGATATTAGAACATACAGAGTGTTTTTAAAATGTTTTAATTTTGATTGTTATTATAATAATATAATTATAATTAACCTTTATTCTTCTGAGCAAAATACAGAATTATCAATTTATATTTTGCTTATCCAAACTTTGTATAGCTAACTACGCATCTGTCTACAGCAGGCTTTAGGTTAACATTTGACGAATCATTCCCAATAAAGTCCCTTTGACTTGTGTTCAATTTGTTGGTTGTTCGTCCAGCTTGCATACATGCATACATTCTAAACAATTTCATTCAACCCTTAAATTCAAAATTATATTTTACTGTCGTTTCTGGTCGTCTTCAAATATCCCCTTTCAAAAAAGATGTTGTTGTTAAAATGTTATACGATTTATCAATATCAATATTATATTGTTATCTTATGTGTTGTTTGAATGTCGAAGTAATGACATAGCATTGCTATTGTCCTCATCGCCACTGGCAGTTTCTCAAATTATTGGACAGTTTCTCCATATAGCTATCGTTATAAAAACTTCACATAGTTAATCATTACAACGAATATAATCCAATTACTTATCATGTATAATCAAAGAGTAGTGATCATTTTAAATAATGATGTTTTCTGTAATAGACAGGGGTTTTGTATCAGCATAAAAATGCTCTTGTTATAGTTATATTTTACAGAAAACCATTGATATACTAAAGGTGGATGTAGAAAAATCCGAATGGACAGCAATACCTGAAATGATCAACTCTGATTCCATTAAGAACGTGAATCAGTTGCTCGTTGAGTTTCATTTTGAAACTACCAATGAAACATATATGATCAAACAACTGGCCGTTTTCAGAGCACTATACAACGCAGGATTCAGAATATTCAACAGTGATAGGAACACTTATTGTAAATGTTCCGTGATGTTAGATGGACGAACAGTTGCACGCCTTGTTGAGATTGCATTTATAAATACATTGTTAACAGAAAAGCATTGATGCAAATGTCAAGAGTGCTTTCACCGCCGAAGTGGTCGGGAAGCGACTCATATGGCCGGCTGCAATAGGCGAATAAGTTCAATAAACCACTTCTAAACAGGACCTTAAAGTTACTATAAATTTCGTTGTTTAGTCAGGTGACAACTCAAAGCAGGGAGAAATGTATGCACACAGCTCCTCTATGTACTTTCGGTATATCGTTCACCCTACATTAAGCAGCAAGAAGAGCTTTCTGCATGACTTTCACCTTGCATGGAGAAGCCAACTGCCAAAAGGTATCTAAATTCTTCTCAACTAGAACTCCGGTTCAGAGGGGTTTTACTGTACATGTAATTAAACATTACAAACAGTTTGGATCCAAATGATGCAAACAATAACCCGAAGTAATCATCGGGATCCAAACTCTTTGACAACCGCTTTTGTTTTGAAGAAGACATTAAATTAAGTTCAAGTTGAAAGTTAAAGCAGAAGAAATTGTTGACTAACTAAAATCATTTAGCGCCAAACATATATGTATATGTTTTACTGTATACATATATATATACAAAGAGGTACATCTGGGTGGTAGAGGTAAGTAGTGGCTTAATGGAGGACAAAAGTAATTCAGAAAGCTCCTCTGATTACTTTTGTCCTGCATTAAGCAACCATCTGTTTATAAAGACACCCATGTTTATTCAGTAAGTGGTCGCATTAGAGGGGTTCTACTGTTTATGTAAAATGGACAACATAAAACAACAGCTGCAACAAAGCAAAATATTTGTAAGCACTATAGAGTAAAGTCTCGATAATTGAAATATCTAATTAAAAGAATTAAGACCATTTGAGGCAGTTGTCTGCACAATACAGGATTTAAGCTGTGTAGAAAGCTTCCAAAAGGAAATTTTGGGATGACTTTCACCGTGCATTAAGTTGCCACTCGACTTAATAATCGATAATGATGCGTAGTTAAGTGATCGATTAATCAATGCACAATACGATCAACATAAAATGCCACGAATGTAATGAGAAAATATATATAGCTATAAAAGAAAAGCAGTCACTTGTTTTATAGTAATGTTAATCGGCCAAATGTTAGAAGCTTTCCCAAGTTACCAACAAATAAATGCAAAATGTCCTATTTGTAGCAAACACGTTTTGTTACCATCATGTTTCACCATGGAACCAAGTAGTACACCCTTTACTGTATTATTATTATCATTTTGTATTGTGTTGTTTTCTCATTTTTACATCCTGTATGTACATGTAATGAGAATAAAATACAATAGTTGTAGTAGTAATAGAAGACATGTTTGCTGTCGTTTCGGAAAAGTCCGTACTTATCCATCAACCAATTAATACTCATGTAAGAAATAATGGAATCTTGATTACTAATTTGCTGATTTTTATGACAGAAAGTTGATCCAATGTATTAACTGCAGAATCATATCTACATTATCTGATGAATAAACAGAGCAGAAGCTAATTAAAAGGCTTCCACAGGCGAACTTAGATATGATTCTATTTGTTTTGCGACGGCAACAAAAAGGTGCATCTATTGAGCTCATGCAACCCAGGGGAGGTAATTTCGTACAGTAACTGTCCACCACCCCTCTTTAGACATCGCAGTGATGTTTCAAGTAAATGGTGCGTTAAAGATGTTCTACCATAGTCATACATAAAAGTAGTGATAGTCTTGTTTCACGAGTAGACAGGAAATAACATCGTTGTTTTCATTTAACATTTAGCCTGCTGAGCAAACTTTTGTTGGTAGACACTATCATCGAATTAACTCTTTCCGTCATATAAACGACTTTTCAAGCATTTGCAAGCAGAGAATACCCAGGATCTAGGTTTGCTCTGTTTGCTAATGGAATTTTATAGACCTCTTTCTTTACTTTCTAAAATGGCTACAATGTTCCACCTACTATATTCCATTATTATTAGTTCGTGTTTGTCCGTGAATATTCAGTAGATATTAAATTTTAGAACAGGCGAGGTTAGGACGTCCGTAAACCGGTTTAAACCCCCAGTGGTGTTTTTGCTGCTGACCGTGCCAAGGCGGTACTCTCTTTGTCACCCTTCCTTTTGTTTGCATTGCGTCTTTGTGCTTGTGGTTTGTTCATGTTGTGGAACGTTTGTCCCTGGTTCTTGTGTGTCTTTTGGTGTTTTCTGTGTTCATTTCGTGTGTGTGCGTGTGCGTTTGGGTGTGTGGTTGTGTGTGTGTGTGTCGTGCTGTCTATCGGTGTTTTGGTGGTGGTTGCGTCTTGCATGTGGCTTTGCCTGCTTGACTTTACTACTTTTCCATATAGAATAGGGAAAGTGTTCAGTTGTCACAGTTGATTTATCTTGCATTACTTTCAACCAGATTAATGCAGCTATGTGTTTAGAGATCCAATACATTTTCTCCTGGTGTTGGGATCGTACGCATTACGTTTACATGTGACTGGGGTGCTTCTTCGAGGGTGTATGTTCTGGTAACATGAGGCTGAATTCATCTGGAATGCATGCCATTATGGATAGCCGCTTGTTTCACCACCAAATTACTTGTAGGAAACAGAATTTAATGTAGGACTGACTGCTTAAATCAGGATGATGGTCATGCAGAAAGGTCATGGGTTGTTTTTGTATGAGTTTTAGCTTTTATTAAGCTGTTATCGGTCTTCAAGACAGACTAACTTGAAAATGGGGGTTAGACAGGTGTTTACTGTAAATGAAAAAAAGATATGATCGTGTGGCTAACAGCTGACACCACAATATTATTTCGCACATAACTAAAACGTTCTATGATGTAATCTTCAAATTGGACAGTTTGCCCGTTTTATGCAAACCCATGCATTCATGTTTGAATCTCGCTTAACCCTTTCCCTGTTCTATGTTTATTTCAAATTGCAATACCTACTGAATGTCCATTAGTCATAAAATAGTTATAATGAGATATGCAAGGTGGTACATTGTAGCCATTTTAGAAAGTAAAGAAACAGATATTTCAAATTCCACTAGCAAACAGAGCAGACCCTGATCAGACGGCTCCTCTGTTTGCAAATGCGTGAAAACATGTTTATATGAGGGAAAGAGTTACACCTTTATCAAAGCACAACCTGTCTAGCATTTGTAAGCAACTTTGATCGAGATCAGACAATAACAAAAATACAACAGACCAAGTGCCTGTTTTACTAAAGATTTACGTTAATCGCTTCGAAGTGGTGAGCCGAAATTAAGCACATTCTAGCGTACAAAAGGAAAAGTTCACATCGTAGTTCATACATCTGAAATTATCATAGATTCTAAGATACGAGGAGCGCGACTTTCAGTTGTAACTTTCAGTTGTAACTTTTAGTTGCGATCGTTGTATGTTGTAACTGAAAAGTTGTAACTTTTAGTTGCGATCGTTGTATGTTAGAATCTATGATAGTTTCATCTTTAGTAAAACTGCGGCAGGTCAGGGTTTGAGCAAACATTGTACGTAACTTTAAATTTGTAGTGACGGTTACAGGGACAATATGCTTGAGAAATTTAACCTTTAACCTGCTGAGCAAATTAATTTTATAGAAATGTTCACCAACAATATTTTCAAAATTCAAGCTATAATCAAATCGTCTACCAACATGCAATCAGGGTGTCAAACAGTTTGGATCCTGATGAGACGCCGAGTTACTCGGCGTCTCATCTGGATCCAAACTGTTTGCGTATCTATTCACTCATCCGCCCATAGCAGGCTAAAGGTTAATTTGTTATTTAGTTGATAAGGGTTTAATCAATAGTTGATGTGGTGAGTGCAGAGACACAATACAATTCCCCCCTTTTGTTTGGAAACTCTGCGAGAATGACATGAAATAAAACTAGTGCCATTTTTCGACAATCCTATCTAGTAGTTTCCTATCTAGTAGTGTCGTTATTTAGGTAATAAATAGTATTGTTTGGGTTGCGTTGTACTTTCGAAACTGTTAGAAATAGGCCAAACATTTTTTTGATTCGACGAAAACGGTTTAGTTTGTATCACAACAGCGAATCATCCTACAATATTACAGTGATTATACATTAAATTGACAGTTGACAATATCTTATGTATGTTCATGGACTGAAATTCGTTACACTTTAACAATTTGAAATTTATTATTATTATTATACCACATTTATATACATGAAACATTTTCCTTAACCAATCTCTCAGATAAGTATTAAGGCTGATATTTAAAACAGGTGACGGCTTAAATAATATAGTGTGAAATTCTGATATATAACACAGGACACAGTAACCATCTGGAGCTAAGATATATATCAATATTTATTAATTGAAAGTTTAGATAAATTGTACTGTACCATCGCTCAGCTAAGCAGCCAACAGAGACACCGAACCATTTCAGCGCCAAATGCTTAATTGTCATCTGCAAACCAATTTTGTTAAATCATTCGGTAAAAAAGTAAATGAGATAAATGCTTATTTCAATGAAATCAAGCATCATATTATACATAAGAATTACTAAGCTAGTAGTTCGGAAGTTCAGCTGTATTTTGGCGAGTTAGACAAGTAGATAATGCGAGCCTTGGTGAGCCAAAATACAGCTTAACTTCAAAACTACTAGCATAGTAATTCTTTTACCATGCAACACCAAGAAAAATGGAAAAAATGAAGAAAAAAAAGATTGCGGTTCCGTCGCTAAATAAAAATACATGCAAGTGCGTGACGTCATATTGGCGTGCGGTGACGTCATCGACATTTAGAACATAAACAAACTTGATTTAATCCTTTTATATGGACAAATAGTTGAGACAAAGGTGAGCAAATGCGTTGAAAATATTTTTGCTAAGAGCTGAGAATCCATGGATCCGGAGTTCGAATCCCGGCTGGACCAGTTCGAAATTTTAGAGACGCTTTTCAGTGCCTCACAGCCCCAAGAGATTGTATCCTCTCTACACAGGGGTTAAAACTGGTACCTGTCGGGATCACTAACCGGTACTGCGGCTGCGTAATCGTGCCATATGTTAGCAGTGCTCAATATTGAATGGCTCAATGGCCAGATGATTGAATGAACAGTTGGCTGAGCGGTCATTCGAATTGAAAGTAAACTTTACTTTATCATAAACATCTCAAAACTCTGTCGACAATTAGTTCGTATATCGATATTGTCGTCTTCGGTCTAGAGTACTGATTGCAGTTGTTTGGTTTAATATTCTGTGCATCATAGGCTATTTTAAGATCCAACCTTTTTTAATGAATCTACCGAAAAGGGGCATTTTCTAGAGAAACGGAAAAAATAGCTTTTGTTTTTAGTTTTGAAACCATTGTGTTAAAGAGAGCATGTGTGTTCTCTATTTATCGCAGTGGTTTAAAACACTTTTACAGAGGCATAAAGTACGTCAATATGTGAGGCAAGGATTAACCATACACGCACGGCATATACACAATCTTTGAACTGTAAAATTATGATCACACCGTTCACACTTGCTTGAACTCATAGCATTTAGCATGTTGTGCAATAGTTTATAGGTTAAACATACTATTAATATCAGGTTGAAATTAATTGGTATTTATCAAATAAGTCGTTCTTAACATGGATGCCTTGAAAAGGAGTGAAATGATATAAAGGACTCCTCTATAGCCCCCTGGTTCTTCAATATATGTTTATGAATAGTTTCTGAATATGAAAACAATAGCCTGCCCACGATAAATATTATTTTACTTAATGAATTATAGATGTGAACAGTATAATAAAGTGATTCATAACAACAAAAGAAACAGAGCTGGCTTTGACCAGACGGTTGTTATTGGAGCACATTGATCTGGATCCACTTTTTGTGTTAAGTTAAAAGGTGGGGTTTCCAAGCAAATGGTTAAACACTTTTACACAACACCGGCCAAACCAAACACCACCCAGTCTTAGTACGAACGGGCCTAGCACCACAAGAGCCAAGCACCAACAGACCCACTCCAGCACAACCCAACCGTGCTGCCAAACGGTCCTAGCACCGCCCAGACCAACTTGAACGTACTACCACCAGGTCATATCACTACGCCACCACAACCCGACCGTACTACCACCCGGTCCTAGCACCACGCCACCACAAACCGACTGTACTGCCAACCGACGCTATCAACGTCTCAGCCAAACCTGACCATAGTACCATCCTTACGAGGGAGCTAATGGAAATTTTCAAAGTATTTGGAATTACCTCACCGGTGACAGAACCCCGAATACTCCGATTGCACCATTCTAGCGGCAAATCTTCATGTATCTAGGCGGAAGAGTCATAGTTGTACTTTTGTGACAAAACAGCAAATGGTATATAAAATATCACTGTATTTCAACTGACCAATTAATATAAGTATGCATCAATTGGTAATGAGAATTGGTTGACTGACATTTCTGTCATCATTTATTAGTGAACAATGTGGTTGACCTTTATCATTAATGAGTGTAAGCTGGTTATGGACTGTATTTTGCTTTTGTATTTTTATGCGTTGTTTGGTTCCATGTGTGGCACGCATGACTTTGTCCACAATTAATATCAACTAACTAAGTATCTTATATTGCTATACAGTAGAACCTGTCTTACGCGGCCATTCTCTGTCGTCTGCTAACTTTGTCGTCTGTTACAAATTTTCATTCCTTTGATTTTCTTCAATTTTGTTTCAAAAACATAGTAACAGTAACAAATAGTTTGGATCCTGATGAGACGCCGAGTTACTCGGCGTCTCATCTGGCTCGGCGTCTCATCTGGATCCAAACTGTTTGCATAGGTAATCACAGATCCGGCATTGGCAGCGAAAGGGTTAAAAGCAAGTGCTTGCTTCATAATACAGGACAAAGGTTACGCAGAAAGCTCCTGTATGAACATTCTGCATTACTGATGATCTGCATTAGGCTACCGCCTGCTTACAAATTCATAATTATGCCTCGTTTTTATGACCGCTGAAGACAGTTCCTATTATACATGTATATATCAAGAGAATATATCTATATGGCAACCAGTAGAAACAAATCTAAGACAACAACAACCCAGGATAGAATTTGACAAGACATATCGTACAAACGGTCTCATCTTGGTCTACTCATGATCTGCTCTGCTAATGAAGGCGTCAAAAGGCGTCAAAACAGCGTCAAAACGGCGTCAAAAGGCATCTCTGTCAGATAAAGGGTAAAGATTAAAACCAACATAATGGATAAAGTTTGCGAGATGACATTGAATAAAAAATGCAGAATATGATCGGAGGGTTACCATAGAAACTTTCTGATCTGTGTCTTCACATTTTGTAAATTCAATTGCAAGCGTGTCTCGTAAAGGGTTAAAATCGAAAGCATTACAGGAAGTCCCGCCCGTCTTAACCCTTTCGCTGCCAAACTTTGTCGTCTGCTACAAATTTTATTTTTTTTTATTTTCTTCAATTTCGTTTCAAAAACATAGTAACAGTAACAAACAGTTTGGATCCTGATGAGACGCCGAGTTACTCGGCGTCTCATCAGGATCCAAACTGTTTGCATAGGTAATAACAGATCCGGCATTGGCAGCGAAAGGGTTAAAGACGCAGAAATATACATTGTTGGAGTGCCCGTTGTAGTGACACGTCACTGTACGCACATACCACGTGGCGAGGAATACGGTTACATGTATGTGAAAAGACTGTAAATCTTGGCGTCTGGTCAGGCTTTGCTCTGTTTGCTGAGCTGATGGGCACAGAATGGTATTTCGGATGAGTGACCAACATGTTAGACTCTGAACAATTGTGACTTATTTCTGTCATCACTTTTCCTATTACATTTCGGGAGATATTATGCGTTACCGAGGCGGATCTGCTACGTATTTATCTAGTTAGTGAAACCTCAAAATGTTTCACGAAATTCAGGTCAGTATCAGTATCAGGTCAGTATCTTAATTCGGCTGTTTACTTGTTAGTACTTTTCACTGCCACAACTTAGAACATTTCAGTGGGGAAGCACGCAATTGGTGTCGTTTGCAAACAGTGTAGATCCAGATAAAAGACCTATCATATGGGTCTGACCTGTTTGTCATGTTACAGTTTTTCTTTAACCCTTTCGCCGCCAATGTGGCAAAAAGTGCACCACGACAAATAGTGCAGTCCCAAGTCAGACGCTGCCTTGTAAAGACGGCGTCTGGACTGGGACTTCACTTATTGTTTCAAATTCTATTTCTATATCTGTGCTGTATCCCTTTGAAAGTTGAATTTATTGATCTCATTTCCGTTTACCGAATTATTTAATAAAATTGGTTTGCAGACGACAAGTACACATTTGGCGCCGAAAGTGTTAAACTATGCTATGCTATGTCATAATGAATTTTAGAAAAAGGGTTAATTAACCCTTTCGCTGCCAGACTCTGTCGTCTGCTAATTTTGTCGCCAGCTACATTTTTTCATTGTTCTTATTTTCTTCATTTTTGTTTCAAAAACATAGTAACAGTAACAAACAGTTTGGATCCTGATGAGACGCCGAGTTACTCGGCGTCTCATCTGGATCCAAATTGTTTTTGCATAGGTAATCACAGATCTGGCATTGGCAGCGATAGGGTTTTGCAGAAAATGTCTGATCTGGGTCTACTCCGTTCACGATTACCTACAAATGGCACTGTCATGAAAGAATGGGTTAATGCAGGTCAATCACAGCAGAACCTGTCTTAAGCGACCATTAACCCATTCCCTCATATAAACGTGTATTCTCGCATTTGCAAACAGCGTAGACCCAAATCAGACGGCTCCTCTAATGATTAGTGTCTGCTCTGTTTGCCAATTGAATATGAAATATCTGAGTTTTTTTACGTTCTGAAATGACAACAATGTTACACCTTCCGTATTTCATTATAACCATTTTTTTTTTCAATGAATTTTCAGTAAGGGTTGAAAATTGGCATAAACAAACAACAAGGAAAGGGTTAATTAATTAAATATAGGAGTCTTACAAAGCAGGTGGGTATATGCTGGAAGCTCCCCCAGAAACGTTATTCATTACTTTCATTCTGCATCTAGCTACTAACAATATTTACCCATTCCTTCAAATAAACGCCTTATCACACCTTAGTAAACAGATTAGGTCCAAATCAGACATCTTGAATATTAATTCGAATAATTGTTACAGCAACAAATGGACACATGCTTGTTTTAACATAGCAGAAACTGTAGAGTCACATCTATATTATATCATAATCAAACAGAGTAGACCCTGATCAGACGGCTCCTACAGGAGCCCTTCTGATCCAGGTCTGATCATTTTGCAAAGGTGTAGAAAGGTGTATTTATTGTTTAACCCATTCCCTCATAGGCTATTTTTAGATACAACCTCTTTGAAAAAATCTACCGAAAAGTAACATTAATTAGAGAAAAGGATTTTTTTTTTAGAATTTTGTAGTTTGAAACCATTGTGATAAATAGAGCATTTGCTCCTATAGGAGCAAATGCTCTATTTATCACAATGGTATCACTAAGTGACTTTTACAGAGTCGTCAAAAGTCGTCAATATGAGGGAAAGGGTTAAAAAGGTTTCACTGTATACTGATATGAAAGTAGGGCGTGGTATATAACTCTGAATGAGTCATACAGTAAAACCCCTCTGGACCGGACATCAAAGTAATTTAGACAAGTGAGAGCTTAATGCGTGAAAGTCATACATAAAGCTCCAAATGGTGTTTTTCGCATGAGCTTCACCTTGTATTAACCCTTTGCCTCACATAAACGATTGTTAACACCTTTGCAAGCAGCTTATGACATTGCAGTTGAACTTCGATATCTCGAACTCGGATAACTCGAACTTCGGGATAACTCGAGCTAAAATTTCGGTCTCAATTCTTCTGTACGTACATTCCTGTTTAGAGGGATGTACTGTGTCTGAAGAACAGCTTATTGTATACAATCAAAACAAGAGAAAATACAGTGACTTTGTACAAGACTTGTACTTCCGACCAAGTTAAAGTTAGTTATGAGTAATCCCTTGAAACAAAATGTATACGGCACTTCGGCTGTAAAACGTATTATAATAGACTCAGATCAGACAACTCTCTTGGAAGTTGGCTATCTGGGTCTGCTCTGTTTATCTATGACATTCTATTGATCTGATTCTTCATTTCTTTGTCAAATCGAACCATTCCGTTGAAGTTTGATTATGCATTATAAACATTCAGTTAATATATATCCACGATGTCATTATATTTAACATGAATACTGAACAGGTAAATGGTTAACCCTATATCTGTGGAATATATACATCGAGGGCTTGATGCAAAACTATTCTAACTCCTTCACTTTGTGAAGGAGTTAGAATAGTTTTGCACCAAGCCCTCGATATGTCTTATCATACATTATAGCTATGGATACAAACGGTATACAGTAAGCCCCTCCAAACCAGAAGTATAGTAGAGAAGATTTAAGATATTGTTAAGAGCAGGTGGCTGTTTAATGCAGTGTGAAAGTCATGCGGAAAGTTCCAAGGGGAGACCCAGATCGGATGGCATGACTTCCTTCATTTACCAGCCAAATATTCGTTTAACCCTTTCACCGCCGATGTCGCATAAATGCAACACGACAAATAGTGCAGTCCCAGATCAGACGCCGCCTTTTCAAGGCGGTGTCTGATCAGGGACTTCACTATTTGTCTCAAACTTTATTTCTATATATATGCTTTATTCCTTTGAAATTTGCATTTATTTATCTCATTTCCTTATTGTACCGAATGTTTTAACAAACTTTGTATTGCAGACGACAATTAGAAATTTGGCGCCGAAAGGGTTAAAACACAGCATCATTAGTTTCAAATAGATAGCGTTTTATAATGCCATATAAACACGGGAATTTTGGTCATGGCAGAAACTGATCTATATTGTTCCATAAGAAAAGTAGATCCTTATCAGATAGCTGCAACCAATATCGTCTGAAATGGGTCTACTCTGCTTGCATACGCACGAAGAGGTCGTCTCTATGAGGTAAGGGGATAATGGCATTACACAACAATACCTCTCATGTACTATCTACGATAAAACTATCTTGTCTGGCGGTCTGAACCAAATCAGTACTTGCTTATCCATTTATTCCACTAACCCTTCTCTTGCTGAATTTTAAAATACATTTCTCCTTCTTTACCCATGTCCTGTGGTATAGTTACATATATCTTCACTGTGTACAAGTATTTCGCTGTGCAATCACTGCTGTTGGGTGCACTGGTTGCACAATCAATTTGTAAAAAGTGCAGACCCTGATGAGACAGCTCCTACAGGAGCTGTCTCATCTGGGTATTCACTATTTACAGGTAGGTATATTGACGTGAACAGCAAGCGAAGGGTTCATACTTCTGAATGAAATAATAACATGCCGAATATCAATTATATGTATTTTTGCAATGGCATATGAACATGTAAAGTTTTATGATTCCAAAAGCAAACTGAGTAGACTTCTTCAGGAGCAGTCTGATATGGGTGTACTCTGTTATATGGTGTAATTGTGGAGTAGAGGGATAGCTTATTTAAAAGTTGGTAAATGTTAAATATTATTAACCATTTACTCCATGAATACGACTTTGCAAACAGAGCAGACCCAGATAAGCCGGCTCCTGTAGGAATCCACTGATCAGGTCCTGCTCTGTTTGCTTATGAAATACTACAGATATGATTCTACAGTTTCTGTCATAGCTTAAACCTTCTTCTGTCCGTGTGCAATAATAAACATTCAATTAATATTCATGATGGCATTATATCATACATGACTATTCGTGGAGTAAAGGGTTAATAGTTTGCAATATCTATATCAGTCTCGTATTCATAAAGCTCCTCTTGAGTATCTTAACCTTAGGATAGCTTTGTGAGGATTTCATGTCTTAACCCATTACCTCATAGGCTATTTTTAGATACAACCTCTTTGAAAAAATCTACCGAAAAGTAGCATCAACTAGAGAAAAGGAAAACTTTAGAATAGTGTAGTTATCCTATAGGAGCAAATGCTCTGTTTACCACAATGGTTTCACAAATTAACTTTTACAGAGTCGTCAAAAGTCGTCAATATGAGGGAATGGGTTAATCTGTCTGTAGCAAAACTACCGAGTAAATATTCATTCAATGGCTTTAGAATATTTCATGAAATCCATATCAGTATAACGTTTTATTTCTAAAGGCTGGTTCTACACTTTTTGCTGAACTAATCAATGTTATCAATCAACAATTAAAACCATTGCTTGCTGTGCCCCCTCCACACTAAAAATGGATAGGCTAATCCTTTCACTGTTCTATGTTTATTCCAAATTTCACAAACTACTGAATATTCATGTACAAAATAATTATAATGAAATATGGAAGGTAGAACATTGTAATCATTTTAGAAAATACCCCCCCCCCCAGATATTTCAAATTCCATTAGCAAATAGAGCAGACCCTCACCCAACGGCTCATATAGGAGCCATCTGATCTGGGTCTACTATGTTTGCAAATGCGTGAAAACACGTTTATATGAGGGAAAGGTAGAACTGATTACTCCATAAATACACCTTTCTACGCCTTTGAAAACAGAGTATAACCAGATCAGACGTCTCATACACGAGCCGTTTGATCAGAGTTTGCTCTGTTTCCGTATGATATGATAACGATCCGATTCTAACGTTTCTGCAATGGTCTGCAATTATAATGCCATATAAGAAATCAACTCATTAATATTCATGATATTACATTTCTTATTTGAATATTCATGGGGTAAAGTGATGCAAATATGCGATTAGATGGATTGAAAAAAAATCGATTTGAGCCTTCCTCAATGAATATTCATATAAGAAATAATGGCGTCATAAATATTAATTAGATTTATTTGTGTCTATTTAACCCGTTCCATATGCTACGTGAATTCCAAATTCAGTATCTGCTGAATATTCATGGGCAAAATAGAAGAAATGTAATATATGCATCACTTAATTCTGATTCGTTCGAAATTGTAAGAAACTAGCGACCAGTCGTCAAGCAGCATGGATTCCGACGAGGTACCAAGTAATTCGGCGTCTCATCTGAAACCTGTTTGCAAATAATAGTCAGCACGTGCGTAGGAAATAATGACGTCAAAATTATTAATAAGATTATTTTTATAGTAACTTATGAACACATGACACTTTGGCTCAGGAAGAAGCTGTAGAACCATATCTATATTACACCATAAGCAAACAGAGCAGACCCTGATCAGACGGCTCTCTTATAGGAGCCGTCTGACCTGGATCTACTCTGTTTGCAGATGCGTCAAAATGCACCTACATAAGGGAAAGGGTTAAATTTTGTTAGTATACGTCAAGAGTGTGAAATGCAAAAATAAGTTGAGCACGCTAATGAGTCATAATGCAGTGAAATTTCGATACTACGAAGATAGTACGTACAATTATTGACCTGTAACACAGGTGGCAGCTTAATGCAGGTTGAAAGTCATGCAGAAAACGCCTCCAGGAGTCTTAAGCAGCCACCTGCCTACAAAGACATAAATTCGATATTACTAAAATTCGTAATATCGAATTTTTACTGTAAGCTCATTCTACAAACAAGAGCCACAGAACGAATATGCGTAAACAATTTGCTAAACAAGTAACCATGACTTATGTCATCTGTCTGTTCTTCTATATTTAAGTAGAGTATAATTTGAGGTACATGTAATTATTTTTTAAACAGCATTTTAACCGACGCCCTAAATCTAGTGTCCAATAAACCATACACGACTGGGTTAGTTACTGACTTTATAAAGTACGATCTTAAGCACAGATTGTATGCCACATACTGAGGATTTGTCATTGTGTTCTCAAAATTGGCAATGAGAGCCCTCATTGATGAAAGGGTAAGGTACGGTATAAAACTAAACACTGTAGAGACTGTCACCACAAACATGATTAATGTAACGTTCCTAGATCGTGATTTAGATTGTACCTTTTTGCTCCGGATCGACTTCCGTTTGTCAAGTTTTAATTTTAATGTACGCATTATACGGAGTCTGTTCCATATGTACTTCGATTTCTGAGGCAGAGAGGACTGGGTGTCCTCTTCATCACTGTGCCCATGGTTTCCGATTGGCGATATGCTTAGTCCAGAGCCAAATAAACCATTAGTTATTCCATCTTCTTCATTGCTGCTAGGTGCATTGACCCCGGATTCTCCTATGTGCATGTTATCCATCTTTCCGTGGTCGTTTAATGTGCCCCGTTGACATTTGCATGTACTCTCGATTGTCACGAATTCAACATCTAGTTGTTCCTTCCTTAATTCGCTTTTAATATCTTTGTTTTCATGGAAACCATTCGGCCCCACTAAACAGGTCTTTGTTTCCTCTTCCTCGTCAAAACTGTCGCAAATTGGTTGCATATTACAAACTGTCTTTCCTTCTCTCTTTGGAGAGTCACATTCCATATTGTCAAGGTCAATAGACTCCTGAATAATAAATCTTTGCTGTTGTCCTTCTCGTTTGCCTTCGGGTATATATACCTTGAACTTATTTTCCTGTCTCTTTAAAGTTTTTACTATTGCCCAATAAAACAAGGATATCGTTGTCACTCCAATTACTACCATTATCCAGAAGGACACCACGTACAATTCAGGATAGATATTGTCTAGAGCAATGTTTGTAGAGCACTTATAAACAGTAATCTCCGTCAGCGTGCTGGTCCTGTTTAAATAACATTCCTCGTCCACCGAGGTGTTTGTAACTGTGTGTGGGTTAGAGGAGTAAACAACAAGACTTGGCAGTGCAACAATGAAACCGATGATAATTAGAGATACTAGCAAGACCTTGGACAGTTTCAGTGACAGTTGCCACTTAAAAGGGCGACAAATCTTCCGCCATCGATCTAGAGCTATAACTATTAATGTCGTTGAGCTCGCGTGTACCTGCCAAATGCTTGTAAACATGAGAGAGCGGCATTTTTCATTTCCGTATCTGCTTTCGAAATGATTCACTAGCGTGTATATTTCCATAGGTACAATAATTAGGCTGGAAAACAGCTCCATTGCTGACAAGAATATGAAAAAACATCTTGAGTTCGATTGTTTGAAATTGGTAGAATATATAAACAAAGATAACCCGTTTCCTAGACAACCGATTCCGAAAATCATTCCAAGGTAAACCAGCACTGGTAATAAATTGAAAGCCTCTTCTGAGTTTAGCTTATGAAGAACACAATTGGTCACGGCATCCATGGTCAGAAAAAAAAAACGAATTTCAACTATATATGTTTCACACGATCGCAAAATGCAATAATATGTTATCCTTTCGCATGTAAAAGTATGGTCATTGCCATTCTATTGTTCTATCACCAAGCCAACATCCATAATATGTGACAAGCTAGGACATCACTAACTGAGCATATGATCACATTTCTTTCTCTATTGTTATTGTGAAATTTCTCCTCTGCGCATGCGTGCGTTCAGAACAAATTGTAGCCACATGGATCAAAAAGCACTTGTACGAAAATCCAGGGAAACTGCAATTGTCACAAGGCTATATTCCTGAGAATGAATTATTGAGCCGCGGGTAATTTCCCCCTCGAATGTCACCACAAATAATTGATAAGCCTGCTTATGACTTCATGGCAGAACGAACAAATTAAGAGAGCCACAGAGTGTTTATGACGAACATTTAACCCTTCGCTTGCTGAATTTTAAAATACATTTCTCCTTCTTTACCCATACCCTGTTGTATAATTACATATATCTGCACTGTGTACAAGTATTTAGCTGTGCAATGACTGCTGCGGAGTGCACTGGTTGCACAATCAATTTGTAAATAGTGGAGACCCTGATGAGACAGCTCCTGCAGGAGCTGTCTCATCTGGGTCTTCACTATTTACAGGTAAGTATATTGACGTGAATAGCAAGCGAAGAGTTAAATTCGTGGAGTTTGACGTACTGTTTTGGATTAGCAAAAACAATGATTTGTATTTGCTTTATAATTATTTATGTAAATATTGATAAACTTAATAAACTTAATATTATAATACCATATAAAATACGATTTTCGCCCTAGTAACATTAGTAGAAACAAATCTGCATAAGTCCAACAGCAAACAGAACAAACCCTGATCAGACGGCTTCATTATCTATTTATTAACACATTACCTCACATGCTATTTTAGATACAACCTCTTTGAATCAATCTACCGAAAAGGAGCATTAATTACGGAAAAGGAAACATTTAGCATTTCGTAGTTTGAAACCATTGTGATACATGAAGCATTTGCTCCTATAGCAGGAAATGCTCTATTTATCACAATGGTTTCACAAAGTGACTTTTACAGAGTGGTCGAAAGTCGTCAATATGAGGGAAAGGGTTACGACTGCATGCATGTCATGTAAATGCTGATGTGTGTGTGTAGATAAAGAATCTATAAGAGCTACAGATAAAGGTGTGTGCCCAAATAGTAATCCTCATTTCTCCACCAACCTTATACTGTGACCACTGTTATGATTCGACTCGGGGTGACGATTCTAAACAGTACAGTAAAACGCATCTAGAATGCGACCACTTAATGAATACACATAACTGTCTTTATAAGCAGGACGACAGTAATACAGAACAGCTTTCTGCATAAATTTCGGCCTGCATTAAGCTGCCACCTGCCTTTGCCACTGTGAGTTAAGCCCCTTTTTGTTGGTCGCATTAGAGGGGTTTTACTATAGTCTTAATATAGGGTTGGGTGGAAATAAAGGAGCTATTCCTGAAAATGTTTAAATTTACGCATCTTATCTGGACCTCTGAATTCTATATACTAAGCTTCATATATACTTAGCAAAACCGCTAAGTACGCCAATATAAATATCGTTTATTTTAGTAACATTATTTTTATTAGCTCTTGCAATTGCTCTTAACTGTATTACAACATCTTTTTCTACCACACATTGTTATGTTCTTCATACCAAATAGTTAACAATTGATTACATTTCATAAATAATAAAATTAAAACCTTTATGTTATCACCATCCGTGAAAAAGAAAACTCCAAAATAGTCCCGTGGGTACTTAACAGTTTTGCTAAGTACATATGGTTGTAAACCGTCGGCAAATATACTCGCCGCTCGTGGTCCAAATTTTAACTCTTACCTCACTGTAAAAATACTGTCTGCTCAAATTTGAATCTTGCGCGAATTGCGCCTACTTCCTATCTGATTTATGTTTTGAGAAATGATCCAGATGAGATTTAGTTTTACTCGGTATCTCTATCCAGATCCAATTGTTTGAATAATTTTTTTTATGCTAGTAATTGGCAATATACGGGACATAAAACAAATTGTATATTTAATGCAGAATTTCACTAGAGGTAATTTTTTTTACCAGACGTAAGATGCGTAAATTGAAACATGTTCAAGAATAACTTCTTTATTTTTATACCAACCCCTATGTTTTGACCTCTCTTGAGAATTCTCTCGACATTTGGTTTGGTGGAGAAATGATAATTTTATCATTTGAGTACGCACCTTTATCTGTTGTTGTGATGCTTGAATCATAAAGTTGCCATAGGAACAAAGAACCGTGAATGTTAAGGACTATTTTTAAGAAAAGTGTAACTTGACACGCAGTACAGACCTGGACGAGAGGGCTCATCTAGCAGCCCTCTTTTCTGGGTATCTACGGTTTGCAAACGACATTAGTGACTCGTGTCCCGCACTGAAAGGGTTAAATAAAACTAATATAGCACAGTCAGGGGTTGTTTGATTTATATCTCCACTATTTCTCTATGTTTAACCCTTCGCTTGCTATTCACGTCAATATACCTACCTGTAAATAGTGAAGACCCAGATGAGACAGCTCCTGCAGGAGCTGTCTCATCAGGGTCTGCACTATTTACAAATTGATTGTGCAACCAATGCACTCCACAACAGTGATTGCACAGCGAAATACTTGTACACAGTGAAGATATATGTAATTATACAACAGGGCATGGGTAAAGAAAGAGAAATGTATTTTAAAATTCAGCAAGCGAAGGGTTAACTATTAAACTTGATGTTATAATGCATAACAGTGATTAGTCAATATAAGTATATCATTATGTTGGCATATTTTGTAATGTGACGTTATTCAGGATAAATTATTACTTTATTTGATAATATAACGTTTTATAGTAATTTGCAATTTTGTAACTTGGCACTATAGAGGATAAAGCAATACTTTAATTTAGCAATGTAACGCATTACTATAATATTGCAAAACCGACGGTAAGTTTCAACATGTGCCTTTTGCAGAGACTTCAAAAGGCGTCGATATGAGGGAATGGGTTATGAAACTATACCAAACAATAACAAAATAATCGTTGGTATAATAGTGCTAGACGAAATTGGAAAAACAACAATCGATGAAATGTTTTCGGAATCCACGTCAATATCATACGCCCAGTAATACGTGTCTAGAGCGACCACCGTATAGAGGTCCCAATGGCGATTCAAGCCTTCCTTACACATTGACGTCATACGCCCAGTAAAACATGTCTAGAGCGACCACCGTATCGAGGTTCCAATGGCGATTCAACACTTCATTACACGTTGACGTCATACGCCCAGTAATACATGTCTAGAATGACCACCGAATAGAGACTGGATAATTCAACCCCTCACTACACATTGACTTCGTACATCATCGTGGAAATGTCCCTAATGCCTGTAAACATATACAATCAGAATGACAGACAAACCGGAGTACCTCGTCGTGTACTCTGGATCACAACTGTTTGTGAATGATATCGTTCATTGAGGTTGACCATTTAACCCATTACCTCGTAGACTGTTTTTAGATACAACCTCTTTGAATAAATCTACCGAAAAGGAGCATTAACTAGAGAAATGGAAAGTTTTAGAGTTTTGTTGTTTGAAACCATTGTGATAAATAGAGGATTAATTTTGCTTCGATAGGAGCAAATCGAGGGCTTGGTGCAAAACTATTCTAACTCCTTCACTAAAGTGAAGGAGTTAGAATAGTTTTCCACCAAGCCCTCGAAATGCTCTTTTTATCACAATGGTTTCACGAAGTGTCTTCTACAGAGTCGTCAAAAGTCGTCAATGTTAAGGTGTGTTAGAAACAGAGTCCATTCAGTATGAAAGGCGTTACTTTGTGAGAGGGCTTTACAGGCGAAGGGCTCGGGTTTTTTTTTATCTGGACACTGTTTACAAATGCTACTGTTTAGTAACAGAACAGTTGAACAATTTAATTCGGGTTAAAGTTAAAATGAGTTCAGCTTCGAATCTGGAAACTGTTTACAGTTTACAGTTGCTGCTATAGGAACAAATGCTCTATTTATGACAATGGTTTCAAACTACAAAATTCTAAATATTTCCTTTTCTCTAGTTAATGCTCCTTTTCGGTAGATTTATTCAAAATGGTTTGATCTAAAAAATAGTCTATGAGGTTAAAAACGGTCAACTTCAATGAACGGTATCATTCACAATCAGCTGGAATCCAGAGTAGACAATGAGGTACTCTGGTTTGTTTGTCATTCTGATTGTATATTTTTACAGACAGTGAAGACATTTCCACTATTAAACTAAAGCAGATGATAATCTTAGACAGAAAAGGGTTAATGAATATTAGACCAAAATTAAATTGTATAAATTCTCCTTTATATGATGAATATTCATGTAGGATATGATAACTTAAACACTATTTTAATACTGGCATTATGGACAAGATAATCGCAGTCGAGCAAATCCTAAGCGGCCATTCATTTATTGAACATTGGAGCCTTAAAAACAGATGTTTACTTAATGCAAGAAAGCAGTAATACAAAAAAGTCCCTATAGGAGGTTCTGCATTACGTTTGGCCTGTATTAAGCTACCACATGCATTACAAAACTCTCATTTCGATGGCCGCTTAACGCTTTCCCTTATGCAAGTGCATTTTGACGCATCTGCAAACAGAGAAGACCCAGATCAAACGGGTCCTATAGGAGCCCTCTAACCAGGGTCTACTCTGTTTGCTTATGGTGTAATATAGATCTGATTATACAGCTGCTGTCCGAGCCAAAATGTCATGTGTTCATATGCCATTATTATGATTAATCTTATTACATGTTCTTCTGTTAGTGACCAGTACACTGATCGGGCGGCTTCTACTGGAGCCGTGTGATCTGGTTCGTTCCACTCTGTTTGCAAAGGTGTGAGAAGGCGCCTATATCAAGTACAAAGGGTTAAACATCGGGTTGTTTGTTTGCATCGAGGTTTTTACGTCGCTTTATCGGGTTTTCAGTGACCACAACCTTCAGCTAGTTACAGGCGGAGGAAGATCCCAGATATTTACCGTGTATAGAACAAATCGAGGGCTTGGTGAAAAACTATTGAAACTCCTTCACTTCGTGAAGGAGTTACAATAGTTTTGCACCAAACCCTCGAAAAAGTATTCCTTCGTTAGAAGGCTTCCTCACAAGAAAAAATCCAAATGCCGTGATAATGAATCACAACGGTGAGGGGCATATGTGACTGCCAGTCGCAGACAATAACCACTCAACCGCTGATGCCCCAATGACTGGGTCATGGGGAACTATTCATTATATATCATTAGTACAATCAGGATGTGCGAAACTCATTTGCAGAATAATTATGTGTAATGTAGTAACTAATTTGATATATTTGTAGATTGCCTTTATCGTCCCACGAGAATGTAATTAGATATGCTATATAGATTGAGTAGATCGTTTTCATTTCATAATACAGTAAAAACTCGATACTACGAAACTTCTAGTGATGAAGAATTTATGTCTTTGTAGGAAGGCGGCTGCTCAATGCAGATGGAGGAGCTTTCAGCATGACTTTCATCCTGCATTAAACTGTCAGCTGTGTTAACCCATCACCACATAGGTTATTTTAAGATCCAACCACTTTGAATAAATCTACCGAAAATGAGCATAAACTAGAGAAAAGGATAATTTTAGAATTGTGTAATTTTTAAACCATTGTGATAAATAGAGCATTTGCTCCTATAGGAGCAAATTCTCTATTCATCACAATGGTTTCAGAAAGTGACTTTTACAAAAGTCGTCAATATAAGAGAATGGGTTAAAGATCAATAATGGTATATATTTGTGTGTTCGAATACTCGAGTTTTTAGTGTATAGCAATACGCTAGATGCCCTGAACAATCGTACAGACAAACTTAGGCAAACAGTGCAGACCAAGACCAAACCACTTCTTCAGCTTGTTGCTATTTCAGTCTAACATAAATATATCAAAACGTTTAAAAACTGAATTAATCAGTTTTTCAAACCAGTTGAGAGGAAGTGTTTCGAATAATCAGGATAGTTCATATTTATTGCATAATATACAGTGACGGCTAGGCTCGCATATCCGAACACTCAAATAGTTCCTTGTTCAATCTTTACGACATATGGTAGTTTAATGTAGGATGAAGTCACGTAGGAAATTTTCTTTTGGACTTTCTGTATGCCTTACATGCTGCATTTAGCCACCTGGCTAAAAACGTCCACATTTTCTTTATACACAAATTTCGTATTAATGATGCTTACTGTAGCTCCTAACAATATTATTATTTTGTACCACAGTGCGTGATTGTTATATGATAATGCAGTATTGACCTCGCTAAGGGACTAACATGTGACTAGCCAAACCTCTCTACAGTAACTGTATACAATCTCAATGTCGAATTGTTGGTTTATTGTCAGACAGTTGGCCACTTAACCCTTTCCCTCATATTGACGCCTCTTGTCGCCTCTATAAAAGTCACCTTTTGAAACCATTGTGATAAATAGAGCATTTGCTCCTTAGGAGCAAATGCTCTATTTATCATAGTTGTTTCAAAACTACAGAAATCTCAATTTTATTCTCTACTTAATGCTCCTTTTGGATATACTTATTTAAAAAGGTTGGATCTTCAAATAGCCTTTGAGGGAATGGGTTAATGCAGGTGGTCATTTAATGCAGAAAGAAAGTACAGTAATGTAGAAAACGCCTAGTAGCGAATGTAAAATCTAGTAAATAAAACAATTCTACATTTCTCTTGTGCTGCATTAATAAGTTCCTTCATATAAACCATTTTTAAGGCATTTGCAAAGAATGAAGATCTTGATCATACGGCTCCTACAGGAGATCAGGGGCTGCACTGTTCGCTTATGAAACAGTATAGATATGATTCTACTGTTTCTGCCAATGTCAACAATTCCCATGTACAAATGTCATTATAACAATAATGTTATTAACTCTTTTGGCGCCAAATTTAAAAGTGTCGACTGCAATAATAATTTCATGTTAGATATAATTCTAAACTAAATAATAAAGGTATATTAGTAAAATATTTGTTTTTAAAAACCTGTATGCTTGGGCTAAAATAATACAGACAACAGTGCAGTCCCAGGTCAGATGCCGCCTTGAAAAGGCGGCACCTGACCTGGGACTGCACTGTTTTCAATAGTGCCAACAGGCGACATTGGCGCCGCAAGAGTTAATATTCATTATGTCATTATTTCTTACATGGATAATAAACAGAGAAAGGGTTAAGGGTCAATTGCTGTAACATATCAATTCACTAAGTGCATGGCTAGATCGGATCATTAACGAATTGCCTTTAATGGGCCACATGAGTGTGATTGATATGATATATAGATTGAGTAGCTCGTGATATAGCAATATAATTATTTCATAACATAGCACGGTGCATGATTACTAATTTACTACATTAAAGTCCATCTAAACCGGAACTGTAATTTATAATGTTGTTTTTGAACTCTTTACTTCATGAATATTCCTATGAGAATTAATGACATCGTGAATATTGATTAGATTCATTGTTATGATGGCACATTGGGAACAGAATGCCTTGGCCATGACAGAAAAATGTAGAAATATATCTACATTTATAGTATAACATGTGCAAACAGAGCAAAATCGTCTGAGCTGGGTCTGCTCTCATTGCAAAGTAG
Source organism: Azorinus chamasolen (assembly GCA_963576725.1). Classification (NCBI taxonomy): domain Eukaryota; kingdom Metazoa; phylum Mollusca; class Bivalvia; order Cardiida; family Solecurtidae; genus Azorinus; species Azorinus chamasolen. The sequence goes on from OY755252.1 coordinate 30,548,673, forward strand.
TAGAAAGGCGTATGTATGCACAAAAGGGTTGGTTAAGGCATGCGACAGCTTAGTGCAGAGAGAAAGTCAAGTAAAAAGCTCCTTTTGATTTTTCTGCTTGATGTCTGTTCAGTTAAACAGTCAGCTGTCTCAAAATTAACATAGAGAGTACTGTAGAGGGGTTTCACTGTTTATGATGGTATCGGGTTGATCTAACCCAAGGACTAATGTATGTACAGTAAAATATGTTTACTACATACTACTACACAATACAAGTCGAGCTACTGTCACACGGGCGGTCCTTAATTCAGAAAGGATTTTATCTAGAAAGCTAATAGATAAACTTTCTACAATATGTTTGTTCTGCATTAAATTATATCTTGCTTTAAATGTTTCAATTATCAATTCACAATGTACAGCAGCTAACAGTACATCACTGTCTTAAGCTGCCATCAAAATGAGGTCTTATTATTGGTCTCTAAGGCAGGGGGTTCTCGTCGTTTAATAGGAGCTTTTTGCATGACCATTGTCCTGCATTAAACAACCACCTGAATGTTCAAGACCACTATGTTTAATAATGAATGGACGTTTAGGACAGGTTCTACATTAGATCGTTTAAACCCTTATCCAACAAGGAGCGCAGCTGAATTCAGATGCAATGTACGCACCGTGGCTTTAGGTCCGGGAAATTTAGAATTGTGTAGTTTTGAGACTATTGTAATGAATAGAGCATTTGCTCCTATAGGGGCAAATGCTCTATTTATCACATTTGTTTCAAAATGCGAATTTTACAGAGGCGTCAAAAGACGCCGATATAGGGGAATGGGTTAAAGCTTTTACAACAAGACACACCTTTTATCTAAGTCGACCCCACTTAACCTTTGATCTTTGTTCCATTTGGGACATAATAATGTTTTCACCTTTCAGATCGATGTTACACACGTGCATAGGTGCGTATCGCTAGCTACCGCTTCTGTTCGCATTGACAAACAGCTTGGATCCATGCACGACGCCTATTGAATTATCCGACTGAAATCATAGTTAGTTTTAACTTAATTATATTAAGTGAATTAAACGACACAGAAGACATGTACCATTTAACCCATTCCCTCTTGCATATTTTGGACCCAAACTCTTTTAATAAATCTACTGAAAGGGAGCGTTTTCTAGTAAAAACAAAATGTTAGGACTATATAGTTTTGAAACCATTGTGATACATGGAGCATTTTATGGAAGAGTTTATATATTCAGTTGCGAGTTATAAGTCTAGTACGAAGTCGGCCTTTTGTTTGTACTCGATATTGAAGAAGATAAAGTTTCGAGTTGAGATACGATCTTCTCTAAAATCTATTATTGAGATGTCCCATTTAATTAGCAAATACAGTTGTAATTTAGTATTGCTCCTGCAAATATAATGGTGTTGTGATTTTTAAGCTTCGTAAGACGGTTGGAAACATCCATTTTCAAATACATGTATGTAGAAAGTTTCTATAAAAAAGAATTCATTACAATCCATTGATACTAATAACAGCGCATATCATATTCGGTTGTACACATCCATATTAAAAAATATATAAACATTTCTGAAACAACGCATTTTGTTCCCTGCGCAAAAGAATCACTGGGGTATCCCCCCACCTGTAATTATCTCAACGGTGTGGTATGATTGCAATACTGTTAACCCTTTCACCAAGACCATACAACAAGAGTTTTTTCTACTATCCTCCAATCTCTCATCTTGAACCAGTAATTGCTCAAAATGGCAAATTAATGATAAAACTAACGTAAAGCAAATACATACATGTAACAAGCAACCACCAGAATCACAATTATTCAGGACTACAGTCTGTCTGTGTAGTAAGTCAAGCATTCACAAGTTGAAACAAGCATCCCAATAATTCAATGGTAGCCTAAAATTGGTTGCCTGACCACCCATCCTATGCACAAATAACATTGCCTATCTGTATTTTTTATGCTAAGCCACCATAATTTGGAAACATTGGATTCTGGTCCATCAATAGCAGAGTTCTGGGTCTATATCAAAAGTTGAGTTAGCAGCAAGTTATACACAGATGAATCCACGCAGCTGTGTTATGCTTAAAGAAGCTTCCGAACGGGTGATATTTAGTATGGAATATTCAATGACTAAAATTAGAGGGAACTCCCACACAAAAAATCTGTAATTCAATGAAAACATAACGGCTGAAGAAAATCCATAATATGCGGAGGTAAATGATAACATCCATTAGTATATAAATATATGCATGGTCGCAGTATAGTTATATTACATCAACGCACTGACATTAGTTCCATACTTTGCTAGACACACACAACAATAACAGAAGAATTTGTAGAAGAAAATGGCAATGACAGTGACAGAATTTACACTATGTTTAAATTTATTGGGAAAAGTCAATCAAGAACTCTAGGAGATGACATCGAAGTAGAGAGGCTGGCCGTCACAATCAATCTGATTAGGAAGCACTGGAGGATATTTTAAGTAAATAGTGTGAACTATTTCCCTTGTGGTTAGTGGGGGAAATGCGATAGGAAACACGTTTAATGACAATGAGAAGGTCTCAGCATTTCAGAACTAGAAGAAGGTGAGCTTCTGATCATGCAACTTGGAATGCGGGTCGGGACATGCTAAATGCTACTTTGCCAGTTGCTAAATGCTAATTGCTTTTGTGCTAGTTGCTAAATGACAATTGCTTATTTGCAAGTTAATTGCTTTTAGTACCTCCACCGCATTGCCTTTCCGGGATCCAGATCGGCGGGCTTCATTCCACAATATGTTTTATGTCCTTTATGAATGATATTGTTCAAACATTTATGAAATATATTGTTCAAACATTTTAATGAAATAAGATATTAGGATCCTCGCCGGTACCACACGGAATGCGGATAGAGCCATGTCAATTATTAAATGCAAATTACTAATTTGCCAGTTGCTAAATGCTACATTGTAATTACTAATTTGCCAAATCCCAATTGCTAATTAGCCAAATGCAAATTACTAATTTGCCAAATGCCAGTTGCTAATTGCCATATTGTCATTAATTCTAGTTTCTTTTCTCTGAAGAGTGCTTTGCGGATCCAAGGATGGGACAGAACGGCGGGGTTCATTCTACAATATGTTTTGTATCCTTATCAAAACAATAATATACCCAATTTCTGTACATATGTACGCGAGAAGAACAAGTCCGTAATTGTTTCATTTGGCAAATGTCAGTTTAGCAAATTGCAATTGGCATGTCCCGACCCGCATTGCAACCGAAATAGGAAATAAGTTTGTTTTAAAACCTGATTAGAGAACATAGAATACTTCGTAATGCCCTCTATTTTCATGCCTATACCTTTTATAATTGTGCAATGTCATGGGGCACACATTGGGTATATTGAAATTTTAAGAGAGACATAACTCGAGACATAGAACGAATCTAGAGCTAAGATTCCTAGTCTGAAATCAATCAATCAATCCATTGTCATCATTATTGTGAACATAAGTGTGAAGTTTTGTGAGCAAAGATATAAGGATAAAGAAGGTATGCACAACTGTACAGATTTTTTACAAATGTAAACAAGTTTGCATGTACGCAGGAGCAAGAAATTACATTATATGCATTCGTTTTGGATAGTATCATCAATAAAATATTTGTAATTTCCTCTACAAACTTGTCAGGTTTCAAGTAGATACAAAGTGCAACAAGAGCGAGCCATCGGTTTGAAAATTAATGCGGTCTCCTCTTTATTGTAAAATGCAGAAATGAATATTACCATAGGGTTACAATTGGTGAAAAAGACCCAAAAAGCTGCCACCGATTCACTGCTATCAAATATGTTCCGGTTTTAGATAATTATATTTTGCGAAACATAATCGACAGCATTATTCCCCAAAGATGGTACCGATGGCCAAACATTGGGAGCTCTAGCTCATGACCTAAACGCACGTGGTAGATATATCAGTATATATCGGTATAGTTGCAGACCGTGTGCTTAACAAGCCTTTTGTTTATATAAGTAGAACCTGTCTTAAGCTGCCATAAAAAAGTTCAACTCTAGGCAAATGGTTGCTTAATGCAGGGCAGAAATAATGCAGAAATCTCTTATAGAAGGTTTCTGCATTACTTTTGTCCTGCATTAAGCAACAATCCTCTTTTTTAAGACTCCTATATTCAATAAATGGATGGCTGATTGGGACAGGTTCTCCAAGTATATACACTACCTTATTGCCCGAGAGATAAATTCTCAGATTCTGATTGGTCACCTTGCAGAGGCGTACAGGTCCGTTCATCCCGGCAAGAGACGGGATGAAGACATCAACTTTATTTAAATTACATGCTTTAACTTACGTCATATTATTCAGTGATGTTGTCGTCGAGTCATAATAGCCGTGTATAATATGACACCATGTGTACACATCCTAAATAGGAGGTCAAGCTATTACGGGTAATTAATGATGTACACGACAATTTGACAGGTTATATGATGTTGTATGACTCGTGAGGTCAGGAAATACACTATACACATTGGTCATACCACGCCGTATACCCTGTCAAACTGCCGTGTTAAGGTAGGTTCCCACTGTCGATGAGATCAACTCGATCATCCCGATCACCTAGTTTCCCCGACCAAGCTCGACAGAAGGCATTTACACGAGTTCTTCTCGACCTCTACTCGATCATACAAGAACCCCTCGCGATCACTCACGACTCCTCCACTTGGTCAACTCAACATCCACTCCGATCTCTGCTCGATCACCTCGAAACAGATACGATCCCTACACGATCTCTACCAGACCCACTAGACCTCTGCTCGATCTCTACCCGACCAGATATTCATGGTCGTACTTGGGTCGATCGGGTATTACCCGAGTAGAGGTCGAGATGATCGGTTACAGATCGGGTAAATGACTTCATCCCGACCGCACTAGATATCTACACGATTGTCTCCCGATCAACTCGACCCTCTACTCGATCAATACCCGACCGCTTCCCGATCGCCTCTCGAGCGCGTGGCTACTCGATATCTTCCCGATTTTTTGGACATGTCCAACATATTCGGGTAGGGCGTCCAAGCGAGCCGACCAAGGTAGACGTTCCCAATCGCTCCCGATCACTCCTGCCGAGCGAGCTAGACCAGTTCCCGATAATATGATCGGACTTGATCGAGTTGATCTGATCGGCAGTGGAAACCTAGCTTAACTAACGGGTCTGCGCGGGAGTGTGTGCATGCGTGCGTGAGTTCGTGCATATGTGCGAGTGTGTGTAGGTGTGAAGGTCTATGCGTGCGCCCATTTCGTTTCTTGTCACTTGTTGCTTCAGGGCGTTTTTCATATCCATCATATATTTTATGTTACGTGACCTATTGTCGCAGAACTTAAAACTCCAACCCAACCAACAGAAGTTGTGGTGCCCTAGACCACGATCCATTTTTCAGTAATATGAACCTTTTTAGCGTTTCATAACGTCTTATTTTCGCTTATTCTTATTTAAGCTCTGTCATCATATATTCCCCTGTTATTTCGAAGATAAGCAGGTGTCTTTTTGTGAAAGTTGTGGGGTGGGGGAGAGAATTCGTTTGTGCTCAATGAAAGTGTGTGAGCTTCTTAGGCGCTCCCGAGACACGGTATCTCACATCCGGAATGTTATGGTGATATGTTTTATAAACTTCATAAAATATTTCGACATACCAATTTTCTCAATTTATTCATCAAATATGTAACAAAAATCATTGAAAACGGATATGATCCTATATTACTACAACATATTGCATGTCTGGTTGTCAACCCTTTTACATTTGGCAATAACGTTTCTCTCTTTTCATGTACGTCGACAGGAAAGGCTATGAATACATGTATGCCCTCTGAAATCTGGAAACGGAAGGAGGACGAAGGGTCTTTGTACTCGTTTTTGTCGCAACCGTTATTACTTTTCTACAGTTACTCCTGTTGGAACTCAATCATTGAGTACACTAGCGATAGGTGGGTCCAGTTTATTTCACTAAAATATGTTTTCGTTCTACATGCAATTTACCTCTGTGTTTGCCATCGAGTGTTGTAGATTAGTCAAAGAGGGGATATATTTATTTAAACTGTTTGTCTATTAGGGTGGAGATTTAATAAGTGTGAGTTTTGGCGACCCTAAACTGGTTTAACCCCTCTCGTGACTATTGTTACTTCCCGTTCCAAGACGGTACTTCCATCTTCCCCTATTGTATAGTTGTTTTGTCTTTGTGCGTCTCTTTATGTTATGATAGATATGTACATTTGCTGTGTTTTCTTGTTGTGGTGCTGTTCGGGCAGATGTGTTTTGTATGTGGTGTTTTCTGCATCACTCATACCTGTCTGACATCTCATTTTCAGATTTTTGTTGTGCGCGGCTTCCGCCCGTCCGTCTGTCCGTCTGTCTGTCTGTCTGTCCGGGTGAACGTATGGACACTTGATGGGTATGGAGGTTTTGTTTGTTTGTTTGTGTTGATTAACGTCCGTTCTGCTCACTATGGACTAATTGGACGCCCCAGAGAGAGGGGGGGGGGGGGAATGATACAGAGAAACCCGGGCGCGATGAACAATAGATAACGGTAAACTCTATTAATTCCGTTTGTATTGTTGGGTATTTTGTGCCCGTGTTGGGTAGATTTAAACAAAAGAAATACCAAACAAGTGTACATATGTAAGAATGGCCGTCTGTCCACCTGTCCGATTTTAATTTGTCCGCGCGGTGTCTCAAAAACCTTTGGTCGGGTTTTCATGAAACTTCATAGGATTGATCAACACCATGCCTAGTTGTGCATATCTTATTCCTGTTTCGGTTCGATGATGTTTTGCAGAGCTATTGAACTTTGACTTTTTTCATGGGGAGACATCCGTTTTTGTATGAAAAACAATTCTAGTTATGGTTGGCGTGAAGAAGATCTTTGTAAAACGAATCATACGAAGTCCAGTTGGATTAAATGGGGTCAAGATTATGCAGATGGAATGAGTTGTGCATATTCTGCAGGGGATACATGGGCGTAAAACCTGATATCAAATTAATATGTAGGAATCGAAATGGTTTGTTGGTTTGAGTATAAATTATATGATAAGATTACAGACCACGGAATATTGAAATTTATTTTAAGGAAACTTAGAATAATAATATTCATAAGTAGTCGCCATTTAACCTGTATGTTGTTTAACCTTTCCTTAACCCTTTCCCTGATGAATATTCATATAGGAAATAATGACGTCATAAATATCAAAATGACTTTTTTTTATAATGGCTTATGAACACATGACATTTTGGGTCAGGAAGAAGCTGTAGAATCAGATCTATATCACACCATAAGCAAACAGATCAAACCATGATCAGACGGCTCCTATAGGATATGGATCTACTCTGTTTGCAGATGCGTCAAATGCGCTTACATAAGGTAAAGGGTTACTAAAAACGTATTTTCATGCATTTGCAAACATAGTAGACCCAGATCAGAAGACTTCTATATTGATAACGAAATTTTGAAAGAGAGTTTTGTTTTACTTCCTAAATTGGCTACACTATTCCACCTTCCTTATTTCATTGTAACTATTTGCCCATTGTATATTCAGTAGGTATTGATATTTTGTATAAACGTAGAACAGGGAAAGGGTTAATGTTTATATTCAGTTACCATAAAATAATGATGATAACCCTTCACTTGCTGATTTTTAAAATACAATTCTCCTTCTTTACCCATGCCTTGTTGTATAATTACATATATCTTCACTGTGTACACGTATTTCGCTGTGCAATCACTGCTGTGGAGTGCACTGGTGCACAATCAACTTGTAAATAGTGCAGACCCTGATGAGACAGCTCCTGCAGGAGCTGTCTCATCTGGGTCTTCACTATTTACAGGTGGGTATATTGACGTGAATAGCAAGCGAAGGGTTAAGCGCGTCATGATTGATATTTGCGAACGGCCTAGGTCCAGATGAGAAACCCGGTAACAGGGTGAAAGTTCTTAGACATTCAGATGATACAGTTTCTTAACCCCTTTCTTCATATAATCGTTTTTGTCACCCCTTTGCAAACGGAGAAGACCCATATTAGACGGATCATATAGGTTCTGACATATCTAGGTCTGCTCTGTGTGCTTATGGAATTATAATAGATCTGCGGCTGCAGATTCTACCAATACCAAAACATCCTGTGTACACATGCCATCATAAAATCTTGGCTAATATATATTCATGATGTTATTATTGTGTGTATGAATATTGAACAGGGAAAGGGTTAAAAGCATGCGTTAATCAGGTCAGAGTATTAGCATAAAACAGTCTTGCCTGTTTCAGAGGTCCAGATAAGATGCGTAAATTTCAACATTTTCAATAATAGCCCCCTTATTTCTCCACCAAAAATGACGATTTTAGTATGCGGGTAAGCCCATTTATCTGTAGCTCTGCTGTTTGTATATTGCATGTTGCGCATATTTGTATAATTTGGAATTTAACTGGATATGACAAAATCCCATCCTGTATGCACCCGTAACATGTAACTTGTAACTGGACTCGACCAAATGTGTAATGTGTGATAGGCTGATTTTCAGTGAATACGAACCGCATTTTGTATATACAATGAGATACTATTTGTATATTGTAATTTTACGAGTAACTACAGGAGGTAACTGTATGTACCTTGATGGCTGTCCTTGTTATCGCCCTTCGCTGTTCAAATCCGGATATCGGAACGATTTGATACTTTATGAATATTCTATTCATGTAAAACTACTGACACCCTGAATAAATGGATTGTTATAATGGCATTATGAACGAGAAAATTTTGTCCTAAGAGAAACTCTAGAATCAGACATACATTGCGTGATATTCAGACAGAGCAGATGATCGTCTGATCTGGGTCTACCTTTTGCAAATATTTAGAAAAGTATATGTTATTGATTAATAAGTTAAATACACAAATATTTAAGAGGTTTCAACAGTACATGTATTTCTGAATTGCCAAACAGTAATTATATCCGCCGATATTACTCTTTCAAAAATATAATAAACTGTCAAAATTCAGAAAAAAAGATGGATTATGAGGCATCGTTTGTTCTTGTCCGCTGGTGTCCGAATGTCTATATTTGACGTTTTATGAAGCAATGCAAAACACGGTATTGTAATATTGTGTTATAGTTGGTGGATTATCAATAAATCTCATTACGTTTGTCTGGAATTTACAGTATTGTGATATTTTTCATATTTATTGTTTCATATTGAGTTGTTACACACCATACATCCTACAGAAGTAACTGCGTCATGAACATTGATTAGTATATTTTTTTATAATTGCACATGCTCATATGAATATCTGGCCATGACAGAACCTCTAGAATCATATCTATATAATTCTATAAGCAGACAGAGCAGACCCTGCTAAGACGGTTACCGTTTTTTAGCCATCTGATCTAGGTCGTATTATGTTTGCAAAGACTTGAATATGCATATTCCAGCAGTAATGGGTTAATGCAAGGATTAAGTAATAACACCATTGGAGGTATTCGTCGTCTTATTTAAATTCAGACTGTTTGCAAATGGTATCACAGATTGTCAAGAATCGTGTGTAGACTAAAGGTAAAACAACCTACTTCACTACGAGAATACTGGAATAACAATGCGCTCTCATTGAAAAAAAGGGTCTCATAGCATCGCGAATAATGCAATTTCAGATCTATATAATTCCATAAACAAACAGGGCAGACCATGATCATACAGCTCCTATAACAGCCGTCTGATCTGGATCTACTCACAGGGTTCTGGACCGCTTCATGGGGGTCTATATGTACTATATAATAACAAGGGTTCCAACTAGCCGAACGGACATCCGTGTACCACAAGAACAAATATGAATGGAACTCTTGCAATTTCAATGATAATTTTGTAATTCTGTCGGCTATTGAAAGCCAACATATTTTACTATCAAATAAATATAATCTTCTGACGGTAACTTATTCACAATTATCAATTCAAGAATGATTTTCACACAATTTCACGTGTTTTCTGGGTCATTGACAAACGTTCGTTCACCCCGGTTTCCCTATATCACAGCCATAACCTGGCAATTTTCAGTTCAAAAGATGGCGTGGTTTAATAAAACAACCCAATTATATCACCAATCACTATTTGTTTTGTCCTCTAAATAAGTAAGCAACTAGCAACAATGGCCTTTCTGTCTGTTCTTATGTTTCTATTTCGGATAGTGCCATTTTGCAACAAATTTGAATGGAGCCATTTCATTGGATGAGCGAAGGAAAAGTTGGGAAATCCGTGACGTCACGTACAATGGCTCATTCCTCGACGATTTGAAGCAAACTGACAAAACTCGCTAGTTTTACACCATTCTTTCGATGCTGGGGACTAAAAATTGGAGGTGGGTGATAGAATTGATTCGTTTTATTGAACCACGCCATTTTTAACTGCAAATTGCCAGGTTATTGCTGTGATATAATGAAACCGGGGTGAACGGAGGTTTGTCAATGACCAAAAAAACACGTAAAATTTTGAGAAAATCATTGTTGGATTGAAACTAGTTCAAAAGTTACCGTTATAAGATTGTATCTATTTGATAAATATATATATATATTGGCTTTCAGTAACCGACAGAATTATGAAATTATCATTAAATTGTAAAAGTCATATTTGTACTCGTGGTACACGGATATCCGTTCTGCTAGTTGGAATCCTTGTTATTATATAGTACATATAGATCCCCATGAAGCGGTCCAGACCGCTGTGGGTCTACTATGTTTGCAAAGGCCTTGAAAGTAGCATTTACGGTAAAAAGGTTAAAGCGACCAGTATATCAATACATGGACACACCTGTTGAGTCTTATCAGCTGTATTCATGAATACCCTAAATGGAGTACGATAAAACTTCATAAGAAAACCAGATGCACATAGAATAGAACAAATATTTTATTCAGACTAATACATAAGTAATATAAATAATATCACTTGTGTGTTACAATATATACAAATAAAAAGATAACAAGCTTCCTCTGCACCAAAACATCTTACCAAAGCTGTTACATAATTCGATCAATTTAGCCCATTTGTGTCCAGTGTCCCTGACCCCTTTCACTGTTCTATTTATATTTCAAATGTCAATACCTACTGAATATCCATGGCAAGAATAGTTATAGCCATTTCAGAAAGTAAAGAAACAAATCTATCAAATTTCATTTGCTAACAGAGCAGACCCTGAACAGACGGTTCACGTAGGATCCGTCTGGTGTGGGTTTACTATGTTTGCACGTGTATGAAAAGCGTTTATGAAAGAGCGTTTAGATAAAGAAAAGGATAAAATGACATAGGTGTCAGGATGATGGGTGACGCCCCGATGACAAGACCCAACCTCAGGTCAGGGTAATGGGTGACGCCCCGATGACAAGACCCAACCTCAGACCTCTTTCAAATGTTTTGGGCGTTCTGTAAAGTGGCAGTGTATTCAGCAAAACACATCACAATGTTTAAAACTGCAAAATGAATGTGACTGGGCTATACTAGCCGATGATAAAGGTATACTGTTCTGAGGCTACTGTGCCTGAGAAAAACCCTATGAAAACATGCACAAACTTATGTTATGGTGATCAATGATATCTCAGCATTGGGGCCAACAATAAAACAATAAATTATAACTGTGAACAACTACTACAGTCCCAAGTCAGCGAGACGGCTGGTCAATGCTTCAAACTACAAAATGGTGGTTGGAACACAATTCTCAAGCTATGTCATGAAACTGTATAAATGCGAGCTATAACTTTAGAATACGTGATTTGTCATGAGACCCTCAGTGTCAAACTTATGGTTTGAAACTATCTTCTTCAAACCTATGTCTCAAATCTCGTTCTATACTATGCTGGAAATATCTCGAAGCATGTACGGGACCCTAAACTTTGAAACTTATATTGAACAGTGTATGAAACCTGCTTGAACTATTTAATAAAACAATGTTTTAAAGTCTGCTCAGAGTATGCTCCTAGACCGTGCCCGAAACTTCAGGCAGATGTTTCAGCAAAAGTCTGAACCCTCTGTGTTTGTGCTTGTCACCAATCTCGCTCAGACCGCATGTAATATCAGGCTAAGCCAGTCTCAGGAAATAGCAGTATAAAATTATTACCAGGCTTATGCACAGTCTAAACGTGTACATTTCATGTCCAATGAGTAAACTCAAGGGACAGGTACTTAGTCCATTCAAAAGAAATGGTAACTGCACGGTTACGTTGCCCAAGAAACCGATATATTCGCTAGTTGTTATTAACCTTACTGAACACATTATGATTACAATACTCTACCAGATTAAAATCAACGGTGTAGCTTCTATACATATGTATGTGAATCAGTCACTGAAGCTTCTAATGATTATCCGATGTCCTGGTCACGTAATAAGCAGCAGTGATCAGTGAATCCGTTTGCACGAGTCTCTACGAAAGCTCGATGGTGACATTCTAAGTTCCTTCTTCAAAGTTCCGAGTTCCAAGTTCCATGTTCCAACTTCCAAGTTCTGACTTCCATGTTCAAAGTTCCTACTTCCATGTTCCAAGTTTCGACTTCCAACTTCCGACTTCCAACTTCAAAGTTCCGACTTCCATGTTCCGTGTGTTTACATCCAATGCCTCCAGTCGCATCACGTGACACATAGCAACATGCTATTTATATCAGATTTTCTACTTTCGGGTCGTTACAATTTTAAAGCAACAGTTTTAGTGATTTAGGCCTGCTTTCAACATTTCACAGATCGGTGTGCCTCTTAATAATGTTCAAACATTTCTATTAACCCTTTCTCTGATGAATATTCATGTAGGAAATAATGACGTCATGAATATTAACACGATTATTTTTATAATGGCATACGAACACATGATATTTCTGCTCAGACAGAAGCTTATACCATAAGCAAACAGAGCAGACCATGATATAGGCACCGTCTAATCTGGATCTACTCTGTTTGCAGATGCGTCAATATATAAGGGAAAGGGTTAACCTTTGTTGGACTTCATACATTTTAAAGGAGGCCTGATTACAACACACGAGGCCCACCTGGTAAAACAGACATACGTAAAGTAAACGGCGCGAAAATATGACGTCACGAGTAAAGTTAGACCTCGGAAGTCGGAACATGGAACTTGAAATTCGGAACATGGAAATGGAATTTGGAAGTCGGAAGTCGGAACATGGCACTTGAAAGTCGGAACAAGGAACTTGGAAGTCGGGACAGGGAACTTGGAACTTGGGAGTTGAAACATGGAACTTGGAAGTCGGAACATGGAACCTCTAAGTCGGAACAAGGAACTTGGAAGTCGGAATATGGACTTGGAACTTGGAACCCGGAACTATGAAGTAGGAACTTAAAATGTCACCACCGGGCTTTCGTAAGTCTCAGCATATATATATACAGCTTCCATTACAATGAGTATATTTCAGCAAATTAGCATATTAACAGAGTATTTAATGATAATAACCAACTCGATTGACCAATCGCCTCACACCTTTGACTATATACACAGTGCATAGTTTATATGGCATAAAACAAACAAAGTGAAGATTAAAAGTGAACTTACTTTGATGCACAACAGATTAATCAAATTCAACTAACAGTCAAAAGGGAGATAATATTGTCAAATTTCTTATCAAGCGATATCTACTACAGGTTTTCTTGACAGTTGGCAAACAGTGTAGTACCAGATCAGAAGACTCCTGGAGGAGCCCTGTGATCAGGGTATGCATTGTTTGTTGTAGCCCTGTGATCAGGGTCTTCATTGTTTGTTTTAGCCCTCTGATCAGGGTCTGCATTGTTTGCTGTAGCCCTGTGATCAGGGTCTGCATTGTTTACTGTAGTTGTGATCAGGGTCTGCATTGTTTACTGCAGCTGTGATCAGGATCTGTATTGTTTGCTGTAGCCCTCTGATCAGGGTCTGCATTGTTTACTGTAGCCCTGTGATCAGGGCCTGCATTGTTTGCTGTAGCTATCGATGTTAATGGTTTATATCAGCAAATGTATTCTATGCTGTGCCTCCTATAGATGTAAAAATGAATGTGTTCCAAAAAGATCTGGATGGGGTTTATTAAAATAATATAGGAATAATTGGGTTAAACTATTAATACAAAATCAGATCACATTAAGCTAAGAGGATGAATATAAGCTTACAAAATTCTATGTCGATTCAAAATACCCTTCCTTAGGGTCCTCAGCGTCTGTGTTGTTTGCTTATGATATAACATTGATAAAAAATCCAGTAAAACCCCGCTAATACCTAAAAGAGGTATAATTCTGGTTGCTAGATGCAGGTGGTAGCTTAATGCAGGACAAAAGTAATGCAGAAAACTCCTCGAGGAGCTTTCTGCATTACTTTTGTCCTACAGTAAGCAACCACCTGCTTATAAAGACATCCATGTTTAATCATTAAGTGGTCGTATTAGAGGGTTTTTTACTGTATACCGTTATTGCCATGGTAAAAACTGTTAATACCACAGGTCTACGATAAAATATCTACCAACATACTTAATGCATAAAGTATCATTACAAGAACATTAATATAAAAAGTGATATTTATCTTCAATATATAAACTGTTATAACATTGGCAGTATATTTGATTCCGTGGAATATTGTCTCGCTCATATCTATGCAGGTCTGAATTCTTCACGGATGTACAGGAAAACTATAAAACATCTAGACAGCCTGTTGAGATAATTTCAAAAAACGCTTACAATTAAGACGAAACGATCTATTGCCAACAATGTCAACCACTTCTTGTTTATATACCTCAATCGGAAAGGCATTGAACGTGCGCATCTCAAATTTTGTAAAACTGTATTACAAGTTCGCAAGTCTACTTCCACTAATGGGGTGTATGGATAACTTGGAAGATATCCCCTATATGTATCAATATATGTACAAATTGTTAACTATTGGTCTATAATTGTCAGCTCAGACAATATATTAATCAGAACATTGTATAATTTACTTTTACATGATTGTGATTATGGTAGTGTAAACTGGGCAAGTAATATTAAACACCTGCTGGAAGTTTACGGATTTGCATATGTATGGTATAACCCATTCAATGTTGACCTAAACCACTTTCATAAAGTTTTTAAATAAAGAGTTATAGACGTGTTTATCCAACAAAGGAAAAACGATATAGAAAGCTGTAGCACTCTACATTAATATAAGAATTATAAACTGTCATTTGGCTTGGAAAAATATCTAAACATTTTTCCAAAAAACAAAGAGCTTCTTTTACCAGGTTCAGGCTCTTAGTAAATACTTTGAGAATAGTTACTGGTAGATACTCTCTAAATAGAGAGAATCGTAATATGTGGCTTGGCACCTTTTGTCAATGTTCATATATTGAAGATGAATATCATTTCTTACTTGTCTGTCCAGTATATAGAGAAATACGTAAAAATATATAAGTCGGTACTACTATAGGCGTCCGAGTGTATTTAAATCAACTGGACTGATTAAATGCACACAACCCTCGGTTATAAAAAGGTTATCTAAAGTTGTGTATAAAGCAGTTATGTAGCGTAAATCTATAAGTAATAACAATGGATTTTGATATACATACTCATGTTAACAAGTCCGACTCCTAATAACTAATGTTCATATTCATTAATTTATTACAGGTATGATATGCATGTTTAACATCAATATGTGGTTATAGGGTTATCAATATAATCAATATCAAACATATGAGCATACCCAATATTATCGAGAAGATATTCTACACATGCCTAATTTGAAGCCAATTTCTGCTGTCAAGCAAACCTGATTCATAAGCTGTTAAAATAAAGTTATCAGAGTTCTTAACTTTAAGGCAACCCTTAATAAATCTAACAAAGCGAGAACACTTAACCCTTCGCTTGCTGAATTATAAAATACATTTCTCCTTCTTTACCCATGCCCTATTGTATAATTACATATATCTTCACTGTGTACAAGTATTTCGCTGTGCAATCACTGCTGTGGAGTGCACTGGTTGCACAATCAACTTGTAAATAGTGCAGACCCTGATGAGACAGCTCCTGCAGGAGCTGTCTCATCTGGGTCTTCACTATTTACAGGTAGGTATATTGACGCGAATAGCAAGCGAAGGGTTAATAATTCTAACAAAGCGCGAATTGCACAGATGATAACGTCATACAACAATGTTTACCCATACGGCGCTGAATTGGAAACGCTGAAGTATCAAACAGACTATTTAGAAATACAGACAGGTCAAGCTGATGTTGACTAATTAGGGATCTTTCTAAAGAAAAGTGAAACATGACAAACAGTCCAAACCCTGATGAGGGAGCTCCTCCAAGATACCTATCAGCTGGGTCTATACGGTTTGCGAATGACATTAGTGACTCGTGTCTTGCACTTTAAGGGTAAAAGATCGCCGACCGACATTTGGTTTTAAATAGTCCTTGGCTATTTCCTCCATTGCAACACATACACATAATAATCACCTTTCCGTGAAAATAAAACCTACTGGAAACAAAGTTTCCAACCTACATAAGATATTAAGAGCAAATCAATTCAAGGATTCCAAAATATAAACATTCGCATGTGACTTAATTGTAAAAGTTATTGTATAATATGTGATAACAGTGACACCTGTCTAAATCTAACAAATATAGGCAAAATATGTATATCTGAAAAGATGGAGAACTTGGTGTAAAACAGATCCCCTCAATTCCAAACAAATTATGATGCTGGACATTACTCTATATATGTTAGATAAATAGTATAAACTACATGAATATATACGTCAAAAGAAAAAAGAAGGAGTTCTCTACGGAATGGTTATGAACATAACAATATGAAACATGTTGATTTTTTTGCAAAATGATCGAATTACCTGGTGAATTAGCTTATTATTTAATTGATGTAACACTAAGACGTATAATCTTAATTTCTACTGTATGATAAGTGTGCTTATAGCATTCCTTTAACAATATTTTGGACGAATTAGAAAAGCTTAATAAACATATTTACATGAAAACACAACACTTAAAGTACTCATTAATTCAATATTTCTATGTCAATTCAAAGTATATTCGTTATATACTATTTATGATGTCATTATACCGAGAGCTTGGTGCAAAACTATTCTAACTCCTTTACAAACTGAAGAAGTTAGAATAGTTTTGCACCAAGCCCTCGATACATGTATGCACTAAAGATAAGGATAAAGTGGTATTAATCTTCTATATCACCTGAATGACTAGTAGTACAATATATTTCATTACCGTCCATTCTGTTTCTACTCTCAACTGGTGTGATGAAAGTCTAAATTTAGTATATAGTATTCAGACTTTAACCGACATTTTGTCAAAATTTAACAGCTGTTTCAAAATGTTTAAACGGGTATAAAGAACTATTACTTATTGCTGAAAGCCATGCTTGGGTAAATTGGTTCATTAACTTTTGTTGGAAAACAATAACATGAAGACATTTCAAATCTACCCTTGATGGTTATTCCACAAAAAGGTAAAACCTTATCATTCAGTAGTGCTCTGTCATTCGATGCCCAATTATGTTTTCCTAGTTTTTTGCATGCGCTTATAAGGCCTGGCATATAATTAACACACACGCACGCACGCACGCACGCATGCACACAAGGACGCAAGCACCGACACACTCGCTCTCACACGCACTCACACGCACACACGCACGCACGCACACACTCACGCACATACACGCAGACACGCACGCACGCACACACTCACGCACATACCCGCACATACGCACGCAAGCATGCACATACACACACACTCTCTCTCTCTCTCATTCACACACACGTATACACATACATATATATATATATATATTATAGGCATTTTAACGGTATATATATATTGATCGTATCGACCAATATCTCCGTATACTGCCATATTGCTCGTGTATTGCCTAACATGCAGTAAGTATTTACGGTAACTTAGATTTACACGTTTATATTTCTTTATTTTACTAGCACCCTAAGTTTCAAAACTATAGATTAAGACAGAGGACAAAAATGCATAAAATAGGTAACAATAACTACTAAGCTTCAACCTCTTCTAAGGGAATGTTATTAAACGACCATTTATCATTATTTCTGACTAGACCACATTTCATAAATATCATTACTTTAACCTCTAGTCCCGAAAGTCTAAACTCTTTTTTTAAGTCTGAAGCTGACTTCTTTAAGTATAACCATGCCGTCAGCAAATGAAACAAACTTATTTCTGCGAGGTAAATTTCAAATGTTGTTCCGTAAAGTAAGAATAATCCAGCTATTTCAATGTGAACAATCGCAGGACATTCACCCTGCATTTAGCTGCAACCTGTCTACAAGACCGATATTTTTACTAAATTCAGCGTCCAGTTTAGAGAGGTTTTTATATATATATATATATATATATATAAGACTCAAATCGAGGGTCGGTCCCAGATCGAAGGCCGATTCGAAAATCGTGGGCCGATTTAAAATCGTAGGCCGTTTGCTCCAAAATCGTGGGCCGATTTATAACCCACGAAAACACATCTACCTGACAAAACACACAGATTACAAATTTGATATAGATCTAAATGCCCACGGCAACGTAAAGGCGTTCTATGCTCATTTAAAACTGCAAATAGATCTAAAATTTTAAAAATATAGATCTATATGGAATGGCAGAGTTAAAGAAAATAAAATGTTCAAATAATGGTGGCGCGATTTGATACGACGTGAAAACGGACGACGTTGGGCGTAAATAACGTCATATTTTTTCAACCGTAGACGTCGAAGACTATTGTCCATTTCAATTTCCTCTAATCGAGATATCTTTTTATTTCGAGTTAGACTGACCCTAAATCTACTCATTTGATCGCATCGTTTTTCAGGAACTCCCATGCTAAATATCCCTTAATTCCATGCAGTAACAAGGACGAAAATGCCGAAAATGCATATTCTAAATGCTAATTCGATCAGCTGTTTCTTCGCAAATGACCGCCGTATGTATAGATAGTGGAACGTATCGTTTTTCAACAGGTTGAATTGCATACTGATGTGAAATAAATTACGTAATCAATAGTATGACGTCAACTTTTAGACCTATAATTACCCCTGCTAAAATCGAACGTTCTACTCGACGTCAATCGTCCGTCATTTGCATTTTGAAATAAACGTGTTTACCATGGGAAACATTGTTTTATGCATAAAATCTTTAATTAAAGATGGATTCAAGGGAACTCGGACCTCGGACACAGAGTTCCTGAAAAGATCCGAACCCCAATTGGTTCTGGAAAGAGGTGGATTTTATAACAGAAGTTGCATGAATGAAGGCTTAAAATCCTATGTGGTGGACTAAAGCACCTTTCAATATTTCAGAAAACAGGCCACGATTTTGGATCGGAAAACGGTTTTCGAATCGGCCCTCGATCTGGGACCGACCCACGATTTGAGTCTTACATATAAGTTGACGAAAAGATATAACTAACTGTATGTACATAAAACCCTCTCTAAATTGAACTTTTAAATAAATATCAGTACCGGCTTTTTACCCGTTACTCCATGAATGTGCCTCTCAACGCATTTGCAATCAGACGACTGATCAATGCTCTGTTTACATATGATAGAATTTTGATATGATCTTATCCCCTTCGCTTGCTGAATTTTAAAAATACATGTCTCCTTCTTTACCCATGCCCTGTTGTATAATTACATATATCTTCACTGTGTACAAGTATTTCGCTGTGCAATCACTGCTTTGAAGTGCATTGGTTGCACAATCAACTTGTAAATAGTGCAGACCCTGATGAGACAGCTCCTGTAGGAGCTGTCTCATCTGGGTCTTCACTATTTACAGGTAGGTATATTGACGTGAATAGCAACCGAAGGGTACAGTTTCTGACAAGGCCAACACGTCCTTAGTCAAGATGCTATTTAAACAAGTAATCTAATTAATATTCATGATGTCATTATTTCCTTCATGAATATTCATGGAGTAGAGGGTTAAGACAGTGGCATTAACTCTTTAGCTGTCGAATATTGTCGTCTGCAAAAATAGTCGTCTGCTACAATTTTCTTTTTCTTCGTTTTATATTTAAAATATAATAACACTAACAAACAGTCACATGTCCAAAACAGTTCAGTTCATCTTTACTAAATTCCTGTTTAGAATGAGTTAACTGTAGTTCAGTAGTTATGGTAATTTATGATAAGTATACAGTACAATTCCTTTAAAACGGAATTCTAGTAGATAAATTTTAGACACTTTTAGGCAGGTGGCTACCTGTCCTAAGCGACCATTTATTTATTGACAAGGAGTTTTAAAAAGCAGATGGTTGCAGGGCAAACGTAATGCAGAAAGCTCATATAGCATAAAACTCTTACAGGAGCTTCCGGTATAACGTGTGATCTGCATTAAGCTACCACCTGCCTTACAGATGCATGATTAGCCCTATCTTCAAGGATGTCTGCTTTAATCATTCCCACCTACCGACGCATTTTAGGTATCTATAGATGTCATTTAGCAGTCATTTTTTGAAACAGTAAAACCTCTCTATAACGGCCACTAAATTAGATCAAGTATTTTGAGTTAAAGACAGGTGGCCGCCTAAAGCAAGGTGAAAGTAAAACAGAACGCTTATATAGGAGCGTTCTGTTTTACTTTCGCCTTGTTTTAAGCAGCCACCTGCTCTAACTACCATCTACGAGGTTTTACTGCAGTGTGAGAAATAGGAGGAGCAAATGCTCTATTTATCTCATTGGTTTCAAAACTACACAAATCTTATTTTTCCTAGTAAATGATCTTTTTCGGTAGATTTATTCAAAGAAGTTGGGTCTTAATATAGCCTACAAGAGAATGGTTAAGACAAGTCCTACTGTATTTGAAAAAGGTGGGATAGGTACATATATCATTCACGCCGGTGCTCTCGTCAGCTCGCTCGGCTACGGGAGACAACCCAAGAGCTCAAATCGAAGATCCGGCCAACCATTCCACGTGACTGGGTTGATCCTGAAGCACTGGGCAGATAGGGCGGTGGTTAGATTGGCAGTAGAATGGGTGTTCCTGTCTGTGGCTCCCCTGAAAATCTAAGAGAAAACAAACTGATAAATCAAGCTTTTACCTGATAGAAGCACCTTTCAGGCCTTTGCAAGCAGTATAGACCCAGATCAGACGACTTTTATAGAAGTATACTGAAGCCATCTAACCACGGTGTGCTCTGTTGGCGTATTGGATTATACGGATTTTATTCTACAATTTCTATCAAGGTAAAAAAAATACCAGTGTTAATCTGTCCATATTCCATTTTAAAAACCCAGCTAATAAATATTCATGCTATTATTATTTCCCACAGAGTTTTAGGTGTACATTAAAACCTCTCTATAACGGCCACTAAATCGTGTTAATTGATTGGTATCTAGGACAGATGGCTGCTTAAAGCAAGATGAAAATAAAACAGAACGCTCCTTTAGGAGCGTTCTGTTTTACTTTCACCTTGCTTTAAGCAGCCACCTTCATTTAACATAAAATACTTAATGTAATTTCGTGGCCGTTATAGAGAGGGTTTACTGTATTTGAATACTACTTACAGTAGAACCTCTCAATAAAGGAATAAATAAGTTCTGAAAGAAGGATATGCAGGGTCCATGCTTATAAAACTTTTAGTTGAGTCTGAGTTCGTTCTCAAGTTTTTGATTGGTCAGATTTGAGTCTTTGGCTTAAATCTGACCAATCAAAAGCTTGTGAACTCAAATCTGACCAATCAAAAGCTTGAGAACGAACTCAGACTCAACTAAAAGCTTTATAATCATGGACCCTGAAAGAAGGATATCCTATGAACGCAGAAATGCAAAAAAAAAAGAAAATTGCAGACTCGCTTTTATTGAGTCTGTTCGTAAGCAGTTATGGAAAAGTCCAACACTACTCACGCCCCTAGCACCGGCGTAAGCGGTATTCTATTTTCAAGTATAATTACATGGCAACTAAGGATCATATAGGTTTGGTTTTTGATTTGGTTTTTAACGGGTTTTACGTCGTTTTAACAGTATTTCAGCCACATCACGACGTCCAGTTACAGGTAGAAAAATCCATATACCAAGACCCAGAGCGGAGAGGGGCTAAGCGATTGTCAGTCGAAGGCCATAACCACCCGGCCAAGGAGGCCCGCTGATCGCGAAGGACCAGAAAATATAACAACACTGAGTAAGTACGGGATGACTTTACGGCCGTCACACCTGCCGTTGTGAAATACATATGTTCTGAAAAAAGGAGATCTTTAGAAAACAAAAGCAGCAATGCAAACAGAGAAAATTGAGGCTCTGCTGAGGTGCCAATAGATACGTATTGTATATTACATGTATTTATACTAAATGACTTTTTCTCTTATCCAGCTGTAAAATTATAATCTGGTCAAATCTGAACATGGTGCACTTCTGACTGCTTCTGATTCGATCAAGTTTATGACAAACTATTGACTGAGTGTCAAACAGCTAGGATGTTTATGATAAGCTATTGACCGAGTGTCAAACAGCTAGGATGCTGACGAGAAACTATTGACCGACTGTCAAACAGCTAGGATACTGACGACAAACTATTGACCGAGTGTCAAACAGCTAGGATGCTGACGAGAAACTATTAGTTTAAACATATTTATTTATATATAACTTGCAATACATATAAATACATAACATCGAGAATCAAAAGGATTGGATCGGAAGCATGCTGCTTATTGAGATCCTCTCCTCAAGTATTGTTTCGTCTATAAATTTACAATCAATGGTGGACATGTGAATAAACATGTTGACAAAAAGAGTCAAGAATAACAGGAAACTATTCGGTGTAAACCAAAAAAGACGGAACGCTAAGCCGGTGCCTGGATGCCAAACAAACAAACAAGAAAGAAAAAACAAATAAGAAAAATCTACAAAAAAAACAAACAAACTAGCCAACTGGAACCAGAAACTCACGCAATAGAAGCGGTCCGCTGCCCGGAGAATGAGCCCCCGGCGGAAATTGAAACTAATCGACATTGTTTAGGTAAACCGTTTTGTTGTTATTATGAAGTATTGCACAGCTAGAAAAATATTCCTGTTAGATTCCTCATCGAGTGATGGGTCGCAATAAAGAAACAACTTTGTTGACGGCGCACAGATTGCATTTACTTTGAAAAAAAGGTCATTACGACTTGTGTGGTATATTGGACAAGTGAAAAAGTAATGTTCAACACTTTCAATTTCCCCACAAGTGCATAGTGGTGAATTAACAATATTTTTCTGAAAGAGGGTTAGGTTTAAGGTACTTGAATTCGTTCGAAGGCGACAGTGAAGTATCTGGGCTTTTCTGTCTCCCATGTAATAGTACCGGGCTTTAGGGCGAGGCTTATCTTGGTTGATTAATCGCTTGAAAGACGAAACAGTATTTGAATGTCTGGTTTCTAAGGATAAAGAATTCCACTCGCGAATGACAGATGGTAAGAAAGAATCATAGTACAGTTGTGTTCTGGCACGCAAAGATTTAATGTTATCAGCATTTCGTACAGGATACCTGGATCCCTGGCCTACAAGTGGTGGTACTAGGTCCGAAAGATAATCGGGGGTAAGATGATTTGCCATTTTATAAAACAGTATCAGTTTGTGTTTTCTCCTTCTTGATTCGAGGGATTCCCATCCTGTTTCAGTGTTTAGATTTTTAAGTGAGACTAACTTGGTAGTTCCTGTTACGATTCTAGCTGCTTCATATTGTATCTTTTCTAAATCGGACTTTTCATTAAGGGTACAGTTGTCCCAAATTATATCGGAATATTCCAGAACAGGTCTGATGAAGCTGAAATATATGGTTTCAAGTGCTTTTCTATCTAACTGATGCTTTAGCTTACGCATAATATTAATTCTATTCCAGGCTTTAGATGTTATGTAGTCAATATGTGCATGCCAGCTACCATTGTTCGACAGATACACACCTAGATGTTTGTGTGATTCTACTTCATTAATAGTTTGATTATGCATTATTAAATCAGGATGTTCAGGTCTATTTGTCTTACGTGAAATTAGTAGTGATTCTGTTTTGGAAGGGTTAAAAGTAACTAGCCAAGTGTTTGTCCATTCGGTGACTTTGATTATATCGGAATTTAAAGTAGCGGCAGTTGTATTTGCATGTTCAACAATTAGATATAAACTCGTGTCGTCTGCAAAAAGACGGATGTTAGACTGTATGTCAGACACTATATCATTTATGTAAATTAAAAACAAGAGAGGCCCAAGTATGGATCCTTGAGGCACTCCAGCTTTAAGTGTTGACGAGTGTGACTCAGTCCCTGGTATGACAACACGTTGTCTTCTATCTTTAAGATAACTAGAAAACCAAGTTATAAGTCTCTCAGATATACCGGTTGCTTTAAGCTTACACAAAAGGCCTGTGTGCCATACTCGGTCAAAAGCCTTACTTATGTCAAAAAAGACAGCGCGAATTTCCTTTCCCTCATCCAAAGCCTTGCAAAATGTATTATAGAAAAATGTTAACTGGTTAACAGTCGAATCCCCTGGGATAAAGCCAGACTGGTAACGATTGGAAACTATTGACCGAGTGCCAAAGAACTAGGATGGTAACGACAAACTATTGACCGAGTGGCATAACAGCTATAGTTACTGATGACAAAATATTGACCGAGTGTCAAACAGCTAGGATGCTGAATGATAAACTATTGACCGAGAGTCAAATTGCTAGGAAGCTGATGACAAACAATTGACCGAGTGTCAAACAGCTAGGAATATGTTGACAAACTATTGACCGAGTGTCAAACAGCTAGGAAGCTGATGACAAAATATTGACCAAGTGTCAAATAGCTACGATGCTGATAAGACGTCAGTTAAAACTCGACTGAATCGGAAGTTGTCAAAATCGTACAATTCAGATCCAGATTTGAGCAAATTTTGTGTTTTACAGCGAGATGAGATTGACATTACATTGTCACAGAGAAGAATTCAAATGTAGTGTACGCACCATGGCTTTACGGGCAGTTGGACATGCTCCCGAGGGAAAATTAGACTTTTGTAGTTTTAAAACGATTGCTTTAAATAGAGCAGTTGCTCCTATAGGGACAAATGCTCTACTTATCACAATGGTTTCATAAATTGACTTTTACAGAGGCATCAACAGGCGTAAATATTAGGGAATGGGTTAAAGCTAATATGACAATACAGAACGTTATTCAAAGTCTACCCCTTAGCCTTCAAATTTTGATCCATTTTGGCAATAACAATGTTGTCACCTTTCAGTTTGATGTTACGCACGTTTGAGCAGATGTTTTTCACAGCGATATAATATTGGCATTATATTGTCACAGATTAGTAAGGGAAACTAACATTGAAAATGGTACTGGCGTCATCAAAGGCGTGTATGACGGCGTAACATGTCTAACTTGCGGGCATACGCACTAATTAAGCTGAACACTGGCATGTGCCTTAACACTTTTGAAAAATAAATGTTTCATTCATGAAGTCCGAAAAGTCGAAATAGAGTCTGCTCTATAATTATTTCATTATATATTTCCGTAGGAGAACTTACTCCATGTATTGTAGTATCTATATTATATCATTGTATGGACTGGACAGAGTGTTTTATTAGAATATGGCACATAATGACACATAAAAAGGAATCATTTATTTCAAGTAACGTGTCCGTATGTACGTATGAAGTAAAACACCGTAAACCGGAATTCTAAAAGAGAATATTTTAGCTTTTAGGTAGGTGGCTGATTAATGCAAGGTGAAAGTCCGCATGACTTTCATCCTGCATTAAACTTCCACCTGCATGTAAGTCCAATATTAATACTAAATTTAGCGTGCGGTGTACAGATGTTTTACTGTATACAAACTGACCATATTTGGACATTGAGATGGTAAAGAAGTTCTATTTCCTGCTTTCCATGGCAGGTTGAAGCTGAATGCATGACAACCGGTATGCAGTGCGGGGACAGCTTTCAGCGTTACTTCCTTTCTTCATTAAATATATACCTCATAGAGACGCACAGGACGGTTTTGCAAACAGAACAAATCACGTCATGAAGAAACCATCTGATCAGGGTCTGCTCTGTTTGTACGCGGTGTATATTTCATTCAACAATTCGATGCCTAGAACGTGTCCTAAAATGTTTATATATCATTATATAACTAAGTTACATGTAATACATGACCATGATGCTATAATTCCTTACATGAATATTCATGATGCTATAATTCCTTACTTGAATATTCATTATACAACTGATTTAACCCTTTCCTTCATATTGACGACTTTTGACGACTCTGTAAAAGTCACTTTGTTAAACCATTGTGATAAATAGAGCATTTGCTCCTATAGGAGCAAATGCTCTATTATCACAATGGTTTCATACTACAAAATTCTAAAAAAAATCCTTTTCTCTAGTTAATGCTCCCTTTCGGTAGACTAATTCAAAGAGGTTGTATCTAAAAATAGCATATGAGGTAATGGGTTAAAGACAATACTATTTTCGCGTTAGTTGGTCGATTTATAGCGGTTTTATTGTAAATAGTAAAACTTTTCTTAACCAGACTTTAATTTAGCATTTATATCGGTTTTGGAAACAAAATTAATGGAAGATGAAAGTCATGCAGACGGCTTCAATAGGATCTGTCTGCATGAGTTTCACCTTGCATTAAGTTGCCACCGTTCTTAAAGTATCTACATCCTTCTCTACTGGTATCCCAGTTTAGAGGAGTTTTACAGTAGTTGAATGTTTGTGATTCTTTCATTGAATAGAGGTAACGTGCATGGTGAATAGAGGTAACGTGCATGGTGAATAGAGGTAACGTGCATGGTCCGACCAATACGTGATTACAAGCGCACAAACGAATGTATCATACCTTCGGATTGTTTGTGTCGTCAAGTACGACTTCAAAATTGACACATTCTGCGCTTGTCAAGATCCTGTACGTCGTCACCCAATACTCGAAGCAGCAACTGCCTTGTAGATTGACAGCGGTGACCACCCTCAGACTTCCAAAATCCACCTGAAATTGTATTCAACGACACAGCCTTCAGCTTACTGAGTGCGACTTGGCGAACAGTTTAGAAAAGCTCGGTGTTGCATGAGTATACATACTCTACGCTGATATAAAGCCAGGTTGTGCTTTAGAAATAAACGGGAAAATGTATTGAGACTAGGTTTAGATATGGCCTTTTGACCTTTTCCGAAAAGGCAAAGTTGCTGAGCATGCTTAACCGTTCACGCTAAAAACAAGTCTTTCTACCCGTTTGCAAACAGAGTAGAATCAACAAGAGCCTGCTCTGTTTGCTTATGACATGATATAGAGCTCACAGCAAATCAAAATCCCGTGTTCAATGACCATTAAAAACTTAATCTAATTAATATTATTGATGTCATAATATCTGTACATAAATAGTCATGGTGTAAACCGTTAATCCTTTTCCCAATGCAATAGTATTCGTTTCCTCCAATTAGATCCGGTGCGAGTTTTTGTCAATTTCCGAGTAGATTCTGATTGACACTCGGTCAACAATTTCTCTAAAGCTTTGTTGGAAGTAGGGAACTTGCATCAGTTCAAAATTCGACGTGAAAAAGTATTAAACGGGATATCAGTATGTGCTACTCACTTGAATGTACTCATTCTGTATGTTCGCTGCCGGCGCCCAGAACGATTCAGCATCTAGTCTGGCTTTGTGAGGTTGACGATCATTGAACACACTGGAGGCGGTTAGCTGGGAATCATTAACTGCTGGTAGGAGGGCTGCACTTGTTGAACAACCTGTAAATGCAGCATATGTAAATTTACCTTTATCATGATATTCAAGACCTGTGTCGCATTTGCAGCAGCTTCGATCTAAGTGAGATACCAAATAACTCCATGTCTCATCTGGATCCGAGCTGTTTGACACTCGATCAATAGCTTCACAAAGAGTTCGATCGAATCGGAAGTAGGCTGACAATATTGTCTTCAAGAGATTACAATTTCTAGGTATTGTTATTGTTTTGCACTAAAACAAGTATTAACCTTCACTCCATAAAAATGCACTTCTACAAGTTTGCAAACAGAGTAGACCTATATCAGACGGCTCCTATAGGATCCGTCTGATCATGGTCTGTTCGGTTTGCTTATAATATTAATATGGATCACATTCTATAGTTTCCGCTATGGCCAAAATGTCCTAATATGTGTGTCGTTATAAAAACTAATTTAATTAATAATCATGGTCTAATTATTTCTTACATGAATATACATGCAGTAAATGTTTATCATCCTGGGTTACATGTATTTACACACATATTTCACAATGCTATGGTTTCCTTCCATTTAAACTGTTGACCTTCAGCTGAAAAAGACGTATTGTAACGTTTTTGCAAACAGGGTAGACCAAGATCAAACGACTTCTGGTTTGGGAATCTTATAGATCTGACTTTATAGTTTCTGAAAACATCCCTTGTGTATTCGCAATTATAAACTAGAACTATCACTAAAGGTGATGGAATACGCCCGCTCAATAGCCTTGATCGCAAATCCAAATACCCATGTTTCAAACAAAATGACAAAACCCCCCAAAGTTCAAGGGGAGATGTCTCTGCAATGCTCAGCAGCAAACACATGAAAATTACTTCTACTACTCGTGGTTATTATGTACACTAAATATAAAGTCAATATCTTTAAACTAAAGTAGGCGTTCAAGACCCCAGCTACTCATATTCAAATGCGGACGGACCGACAATGTTCAAATGTAGACGGAGATAACGACCGACCGCCGGAAAGGGTTATTTCAGTTTACTCCCTCAAACAAGTTTAAGGGGGGTTAAAAATCAGTAAAGCATCCCAATATTGAACAGGCACATGCCATGTATATAACATTATGGGTCTTTAAACCTTTACTTCATAGAGACGCCTATTGACGCATTTGTAAATGGAGTAGACTCAAATCAGAAGGCTCTTGTTTGAACTATCTGACCAGGGTCTGGTCCATTGATTTATGGCATTTTATAAAGCTAATTATATAAATACCCATTAGCCTCATGGCCAAAATTTCCCTTGTTAATGCTACGTTGCAAAGATTGAGTAAACCCTTTTAGCGCTGTACAGGCATATATTGGCAGTTTCAAACAGAAAACCCAGAGCAGTGGGATTCTCTAGGAGCCATCGGATCAGGGTCTACACTTTTTGCCATTAATAACATCTAGCAGATTTAAACGTTTCATATTGAATGTACTCTATAGTTCCACATGTATGGATTATTCCACTCTACAAATTCAGCATTGAAAGGTTACTATTTGAAATACGCCCCTTTATCTATGAGTGAAATACGCCCCTTTATCTATGAGTGAAATACGCCCCTTTATCTATGAGTCTACTCTATTGTTACACATGGATGGGCCAGTCTACACTGACAATTCAGCGTTGAAAAGGTTAACATTTGTAATACACTCCTTTATTTTGAGTGAACTACGCCCCTGTATCTATAAGTCGACTCTGTTGTTACGCACAGATGGGCAAGTCCACATTGCAAACCCAGCGTTGAAAGGGTTAATATTTGAAATACATTTTGTATACCCCTTTATCTATGAGTGAAATACGCCCCCTTATCTATGAATTAACTACGCCTCTATATCTATGAGTGGACTCTATATATAAAATACGGATGAGACAATCCACTCTTCAGTAATGAAAGTCTCAAGAATAATAAAGTAATAAACCATTCTATAAATAACCATGTTTGTGAATTGATGATGGATGTTTTCTGCATTAAACCTCGTTCTGCAATTAGTAACCAGCTGTTTTAAGGGCACACTCGCTTTGTCATGAAATGGTCGTTTTGTACAGCAGACGATATGTGTAGCATATCATATATACGAGTGAAGTACACTCGTTTATTTATAATTCGACTCTATTGACACACAGATTGACCAGTCCACACTGACACTTTAGCGTTGAAAGCCTCAAGGGATAATAAAGAAGTGATAAACCATTATACAAATATTCATGTGGGGAAGGGCTAGGATAGGTGAGTAAATTGATGTTCGACGGTTTATTCATTGACGTCGGTCTGCAATAAGCAATCAACTGTTTTAATGGCACACTTGCTTTTTCATAAAATGATCGTTTTAGAAAGGTTCTCATGTACAGCAGACGATATCTTTAGCATATACTAATGATAGACTGCTTATACAGTTCGGGGAACGAGTCACTAATGTACTTTGGAAACAGTATATTCCCAGATGAGAGGGCGAGCTCCTAGAGGAGTGCTCTCATCAGGAATTGCACTGTTTGTTATGTTACACATTTCTTTAGAAAAATCCATAATTATTCACCTTAAACTTGACATGTTTGGTTAATTTTGCGATTGTCGAATGAACCCATTACCTCATAGGCTAATTTTAGAGCCGACCTCTTTAAATAAATTTAATTACTAAAAAAAATATTTGTTGCTTTTATAGATTTTCAAAAAGCCTTTGATTATTTTGTTTATGATGTTTATGGTTCAAACTTGTGAAATATGGAGTTTAAGGGAAACTATTGAATGTAATAAAAGCAATGTACTCTAAAATCAAGTCGAATGTATAAAACGATGTGGCAAAAAAGCACTACGACACACAGTGCAGTCTCTGATCATAGTGACCAAACGATTTAACAAAAGTGGTTTGTAGACGACCACTATAATTTGGCGCCGAAATGGTACAGCATATAGGATTTAGCAAACATCATATTTTCAGCACGGCATACTGCACCCCATCTTATGGGGTTTACATTTCTCAATTTAATCGCTTTGCCCGAGCCTGTTCTTTGCTAGAGGATTTTAATAGTCGTAATTTAGTTATAACTCATAAACTGCTTAAGCAAGGCTACAGATATTATAAAATTCGGAAAGCTTTTTCAAGATTGTATTACCAAAATTTCCCCTCATTAGTAAATATTACTGCAAATTACGGACGTTAATGCAACAAGGTATTTCTCATCCAGATTTCTATGGTGGTGTTATCTACAAACTTCGGAAAATTCGGGATAATATCCATTTTCACAATTTGTTTATTAAACGCATTAAAACTTTTAGGAAGAAAGGTTATGGCCCTTTTATATCGCAACACACTGCATGTTTGGTTATCGACCCCGTTACAGTAGGTCGCTACGCTTCCCTTTTGGCTTGCACGATGACAAGCCGAGGGTTGTACTCTATGATGGTATACTCTTAAACCCAGAAATGGGATGGGCTTACTAGACTCATGTATTGCATTTTCTGTGTCGCGCCCTTAACGGCTTCCCTGCAGACTCTCTGTCTTCACCAAAGTCATTGAGTACATTTTGACGGACTTCCACATATGCTATGCTATGTTTTACATTTTGTACTGTGATTACTGTCTTCTATGTTGTGGGGAATTCCGGCGACCTTTATTTACAATGTTTGTTTAGCTAGAATGACTTTGAGATAAGTGTGAGGTAAGGACGTCCGTAAACCGGTTTAAACCACCAGTGATGCTTTCCAAGGCGGCACTCATTCCGTCATCCTTGCTTTTGATTGTTTGGTGTCTTTGTACTTGTGTGTTTGTTTGGGTTTGTGGTTTTCGTCTCGTGCGTGTGTGTTTGCCCTTGTTTTGGACTGGTGTCTTTGTACTTGTGCGTTTGTTCGTGTTCAATAGTTCCATCTCATCTTTGTGTGTGTGTGTGTGTGTTTGTATGTATGTGTGTGTTTCGTGATGGTGGCGTTTTGTGTGTGGCTTTTCCTGCTTGACTTTACTACTTTTTCATTTATGAGTGTAAAATGGCTATAAAGTATAAAGCTATGAATATAAAATGTTAGGTACTTGGAAAATTTAATACTTGTTTGATTGGGTGAGAAATTAGTGTATTATGGAAATGAAAATGTTTGGGATCATTACCTGTCTTAAGGTTTGGGCATAATACCGCGGCTCATGGTATACACTATGCGGAAAATTATAACTAAAAGTGATTGCACTACAGTAATAGTATAAGTGGTCACGTAAACCATCTATACTCTCGCGATATTTTCTACGATTTACTATTTTTATAGTACGTGTTTCTTTGTTTGCTTATGCATTATATCCGCTGATACAACTGACCGGTCCTTCGGCGGTACCGACAACACTGCAACAGTTGTGTTAAGTCAATAGGGACAGGGGACTGAAACGGGTGTAATTTTAACCATTTCCTTCCTCTTCCTTGTGCCTTGTAAATGGAGCAGACACTGATCAGACGATAGATGAGGGTTCACTCTGTTTGCTTTATAAATGTTAATACACCGGACTGGATAAGTTTCTATTGAAACTGTAGAGTCAGATCTTTTATATAATTTCTTACAAACGGTCATGGGCATCAGTGTGTTTTGTTTGAAAGGAATATTGTAATTCTAAAATATGTTACGTATTAATTCATGAAAAAGAGCAGTTGTATAAGTATAACACCAATGTATATCGAGAGGTGTTAGTGTGCATTACTAATGATTGCAAATGGTTTGCGTTTTATTGTGTCGTTCAATATCAATATGTGAGAACTGAGATGAGAGACAGGGCGCGTTTTGAAAAAAATATATCGCTTTAAATTCCATTTACATGAATGCGACAAATTCAACACATACAGTAAGAGAAAACTTTGTTTTCACTTTACTGACATTTTATGCCATTATAGTGGTGACCGTAATCTTACTACGTCGAAGACGAGTATTGTGGTACCGTTAAAAGGGATTCTAATTCAGAAAAAGTTGGATTTTGATTTAATAATATTTTATTGATATGCATAAAACTTTGATTGACAGGCCATGACCCAATCAGCTGTGGTGTTCGCCTTGCAAACATCTAGTAATTATGATTACACTATACGACGACACGATATGATCCATATTGTTTGTTTTGATAAGCAATTAGAGGGATTATCTATCGAACAGCACGTGTCATCGATAGGGAAACGTTGCAATTAACAGCTAAACTGTCACACACAACGAAAGCTTAATCTTGATGAAAAGTGCATTGTTTCTTTTTATGTCATTACAAATACTCGAAAACTAGAAATAACCTTTCAAACTTTGAAAGGTTAAAAACTAAAAATTCTAGTTGATATTTTCGGACGAAAACTCGGCCCTATTCCTATATTTTACCAATACATGTACCAAACATTCCTGTGTACATATGCCATTAAAAACAATAAGTTAATAAATATTCATAATACCATCATGAGTATTTCCTACATAAAACAGAATATTTAACGGGAAAGGGTTATGGAGCCAAGTGTGAGACTGAAAGGGTTGTTGTGATACAAGGGTCATCTGACCGAAATATTATATTTTAAGTATTCGATTATTATTCACATATAGGCGCCATTTGCTGCTTTGCATCAATGCTTTTCTTGTATGCAGTTGAAATGAAGTCATATATTACTACAACGGTGCAATGAATTGAAAAAGAACGATAGAAGAGAGGTATGGCGTTCCATATGTGACACTCCGCCATTCCAAAGATGTACTCAAAAATTAAAATTAAGAATTCCTTCTTAAAACAATATAGGAAATATGATCCAGACAACAATGTTGTGTAGCTCAGGTCACAGGTCAACGTCAAGATCACAGTGACCTGACAACGCCACGCAACACACAGACATCCTACAATGTACTCACACACTAAATTTGGCATTTCTACCTTAAGTAATTTAGGAGATATGCTGTGGAAATGTGGTTTCTGCAGCTGGCATTAGGTCATGGTCAAGTTCACAGTGACCTTAATATTGCACTTTCCCAAAACCCAAGATATATTCACGAAGTTTAGCATTCCCATATATAATAATAAGGAGATATGCTTTGGAAAAGCTGTACACTGATACACACACGCACACACGCACGAATACAGGCACAGCGTTCCAATAGAATATTTCTGGGTGACATTTACCCTGTATTAAGCACATATGTCTTAAAAGATATAACATCGTTTATAAATAAGTCTTTCATACAAATACAAAACAGTAAAACACAGATCTATATGCACAAGAAATCAATGTTCACAAATTCAGTTATGTTGCGTCTGGATAAGTAATAATTGTTGTCTGCTTCAATTTGTAGATGTATTTTTTTAGGACTTATGATGCTTAAAAGTTCTAGTCCTGATCTGTTACAAGCTAAACGTTCTTCCGGTTGGTTAATCTTTACTACCCTTATTTTTTCAAACGGGCTATCCCAAATTCCCAACAGCTCAAGATTATGGTGAAAAATAAGGATTCTTCCAACGAAAGGTGTAATATGACAAACATAGAGATGAGAGCTCTAGAAGCCCTCTCAACTTGGTCTATACTGTTTGCAAAATGCATTAGTGACCCGTATCCCGCACAGTAAGGGAAAAACCTGTTACATAGCTGAGATCCTGATGAGATGCCGAGTTACTCGACGTCTCATCTAGATGCAAACTGTTTACAGAGGCAAGTCAGTACGCGCTTAGCTTTAGAGAAGTACTTTAGAGACATACTTTAGAGAAGTAATTTAAGCCTTCTGGAACGCATGCACTTTAAGCCATGAATGCTTGCTTTGAAAATGTTTCCAACAGCTGTGTCAATAATGTTTCATGTCTACTGTTGATAACCATTAACTACGTAAATTTGTTTTGATATTTCTATCATACCTTGCACCCATTGGCTCACACTTGACCAGAGTGTCCAATTAAGTCCATGTAATACAATTAGTCAAAGGTATACTTCAATACCTTGTTACCGTTCACATTGAACACACATTTATTGAATTCATATTCACCACAATGTGGTTTGGAAGTGAATAAAATGAAATTACGTATTCTTGACACATCTGACTCCATTGTGAAATATAATGGCTGCGCAAAATTGGATCCGGTGCGTTTTTGATTACTTCGATTAAACATTTGAACAATTATTTTATCTAAATACAAAAATGTATGTTTTAACCCCCAGCTTGCTATGAATCTGATATCTGCTTAAACCCATACATGTGTTACAGCTTTCACGTACATATGATTCAAGCGGTATTTTGTTGTAGCCAGGAAGCGCGGCCCTCGAGGGGGAATTCCATTGTTGCTCATAACTCCGTATATACATCAGAATTTAGAAGGATACACGGTTTTCATACATGACTATTTAACCAATCAAAAATCGAGGATTTTACTTTGCAGTATAATAATGTTCAATGAACTACTGCATGATGGGGTTGGTCGCGCCTTTATAGCTCATTACCGCCTTACAAGACCGCCTGAGAGATAGAAACAGTTAGTTTACACACTATTAAGTATTATCCAAACAGCATATAAAAGATTCTTTATTGTTAAGTTAGTAATTTATGGATGATGATGATGTTGAATTACTCATCCAAAGTGAAACTAGGCACAAGTTTACATGTATTAATTTCCGAAACATCATCCTGAACATCAAATTAAAAACGGGTACATGTTAACAAGACTTTGTTAAAACTAGATCTAATTTTTGAAAAAACAATAAGTTACAATATAGTTAAAAATTATTGTTCAAGACATGCCACGCCCCACCTTATTTTTCAACGGGACAACGGGAGGGGGACACCCTCCCACACTCTCCCCAAGCTCGCCGCTTCGTGCCTCTTTGTGCGTATGATTACTCAAGCCATGGCCACGCCTATGTTACACTTCTACAGTTACTTTTGTCGCAGAGCATTCACTGAGTACACTAGCGATAAGTGGATCCAGTTTATTTCACTTAAATATGATTTCATTCTACATGTAATTTACCTATTTGTGGCCATCGCGGATGAATGTAGTGTAGACACTTGTTGGGTATGGAGGTATAGAGAACAACAGATAACGATAAACTCTGTTCATTTCGCGTGTATTGTTGGGTATTGTGTGTCCTTGATGTGTAGTTTTAAACAAAAGAAATACCCAACAAGTGTCCATATCAAAGAACGTTCGTCTGTCCATCTGTCCGATTTTAATTTGTCCGCGCGGTTTCTCCAAAACCTTTGGTCTGGTTTTCTTGAAACTTCAAAGGATTGATCAACATCATACCTGGTTGTGCATATATTATTCCTGTTTCGGTTCGATGGTGTTCTGCAGAGTTATTGGACTTTGAAATCTTTACACGGAGAGACATCAGTGTTTGTATAAAAATAATTCTACTTAATGTTTGCGTGAAAATGACCTTTGTAAAGCGAATCATACGAAATCCGGTTGGATACAATGGGGTCAATATAGGGCAGTGGGAATGAGTTGTGTAGATTCTGCAGGTGATACCTGGGCGTTATTCGTGATAGTTGTAAAAAGATGATATCGAATTAATATGAAGGAATCGAAATGGTTTGTTAGTTTGGGGTATAAATTAAATAGTCAGAATGCAGAATACGGAATGCATGTGTATTAAAAATTTGTTTAATTAAGCTTAGAATAATAAGCTTCGTAAGCAGTCGTCAGTTAACGTATATGCTGTTAAGCCTTTCCTTAACCCTCATACTGATGAATATTCAAATAAAAAATAATGACGTCATACATATTACTAAGACTATTTATAATGGCTTATGAACACATGACATTTTGGCTCAGGAAGAAGCTGTAGAATCAGATCTGAGTTACACTATAAGCAAACAGAGCAGACCATGAACTGACGGATCCTATAGGAGCCGTCTGATATGGGTCTACTGTGTTTGCAGATGCGTCAAAATGCGCTTACATAAGGGAAAGGGTTAATTGAAAAACACATTAGACCTAGGAAATTTTGAAAGAGAGTTTTTTCTTTACTTCCTAAAATGGCTACACTATTCCACCTTTCTTATTTCATTGTAACTATTTGCCCATGGATATTCAGGATTAATGTTTGTATTCAGTTAACATAAAATAATTATGTTAAACGCATCATGATTGATATTTGCGAACGGCCTATGTCCAGATGAGAAACCCGGTAACAGGGTGAAAGTTCTTAGACATTCAGATGATACAGTTTCTTAACCCCTTTCTTCATATAATCGTTTGTCACCCCTTTGCAAACGGAGAAGACCCATATTAGACGGATCATATAGGTTCCGACATATCTAGGTCTGCTCTGTTTGCTTATGGAATTATAATTGATCTGCGGCTGCAGATTCTACCAATACCAAAACAACCTGTGTACACATGCCATCATAAAAACCTGGCTAATATATATTCATGATGTTATTATTGTGTGCATGAATATTGAACAGGGAAAGGGTTAAAAGCATGCGTTAATCAGGTCAGAGTATTAGCATAAAACAGTCTTGCCTGTTTCAGAGGTCCAGATAAGATGCGTAAATTTCAACATTTTCAATAATAGCCCCTTTATTTCTCCACCAAAAATGACGATTTTAGTATGCGGGTAAGCCCATTTATCTGTAGCTCTGCTGTTTGTATATTGCATGTTGCGCATATTTGTATAATTTGGAATTTAACTGGATATGACAAAATCCCACCCTGTATGCACCCGTAACATGTAACTTGTAACTGGACTCGACCAAATGTGTAATGTGTGATAGGCTGATTTTCAATGAATACGAACCGCATTTTGTATACACAATGAGATACTATTTGTATATTGTAATTTTACGAGTAACTACAGGAGGTAACTGTATGTACCCTGATAATACAATGACTGTCCTTGTTATCGCCCTTCTCTGTTCAAATTCGGATATCGGAATGATTTGATACTTTATGAATATTCTATTCATGTAAAACTACTGACACCCTGAATAAATGGATTGTTATAATGGCATTATGAACGAGAAAATTTTGTCCTAAGAGAAACTCTAGAATCAGACATACATTGCGTGATATTCAGACAGAGCAGATGATCGTCTGATCTGGGTCTACCTTTTGCAAATATTTAGAAAAGTATATGTTATTGATTAATAAGTTAAATACACAAATATTTAAGAGGCTTCAACAGTATTTCTGAATTGCCAAACAGTAATTATATCCGCCGATATTACTCTTTCAAAAATATAATAAACTGTCAAAATTCAGAAAAAAAGATGGATTATGAGGCATCGTTTGTTCTTGTCCGCTGGTGTCCGAATGTCTATATTTGACGTTTTATGAAGCAATGCAAAACACGGTATTGTAATATTGTGTTATAGTTGGTGGATTATCAATAAAGCTCATTACGTTTGTCTGGAATTTACAGTATTGTGATATTTTTCATATTTATTGTTTCATATTGAGTTGTTACACGTCATACATCCTACAGAAGTAACGGCGTCATGAACATTGATTAGTATATTTTTTTATAATTGCACATGCTCATATGAATATCTGGCCATGACAGAACCTCTAGAATCATATCTATATAATTCTATAAGCAGACAGAGCAGACCCTGCTAAGACGGTTACCGTTTTTTAGCCATCTGATCTAGGTCGTATTATGTTTGCAAAGACTTGAATATGCATATTCCAGCAGTAATGGGTTAATGCAAGGATTAAGTAATAACACCATTGGAGGTATTCGTCGTCTTATTTAAATTCAGACTGTTTGCAAATGGTATCACAGATTGTCAAGAATCGTGTGTAGACTAAAGGTAAAACAACCTACTTCACTACGAGAATACTGGAATAACAATGCGCTCTCATTGAAAAAAAGGGTCTCATAGCATCGCGAATAATGCAATTTCAGATCTATATAACTCCATAAACAAACAGAGCAGACCCTGATCATACGGCTCCTATAACAGCCGTCTGATCTGGATATACTCACAGGGGTCTGGACCGCTTCATGGGGGTCTATATGTACTATATAATAACAAGGGTTCCAACTAGCCGAACGTACATCCATGTACCACAAGTACAAATATGAATGTCACGTCCAATGGCTCATTCCTCGACGACTTGAAGCAAACTGACAAAACTCGCTAGTTTTACATCATTCTTTCGATGCTGGGGACTAACATTTGGAGATGGGTGATAAAATTGATTCGTTTTATTGAACCACGCCATTTTTTAACTGCAAATTGCCAGGTTATTGCTGTGATATAATGAAACCGGGGTGAACGGAGGTTTGTCAATGACCAAAAAAACACGTGAAATTTTGAGAACATCATTGTTGGATTGATACTTGTTCATAAGTTACCGTTATAAGATTATATCTATTTGATAAAAATATATATATTGGCTTTCAGTAACCGACAGAATTATGAAATTATCATTTAAATTGTAAAAGTTACAGTCATACTTGTACTCGTGGTACACGGATATCCGTTCTGCTAGTTGGAACCCTTGTTATTATATAGTACATATAGACCCCCATGATGCGGTCCAAACCCCTGTGGGTCTACTATGTTTGCTAAGGCCTTGAAAGTAGCATTTACGGTAAAAAGGTTAAAGCGACCAGTATATCAATACATGGACACACCTGTTGAGTCTTATCAGCTGTAAGAAAACCAGATGCACATAGAATAGAACAAATATTTTATTCAGACTAATACATAAGTAATATAAATAATATCACTTGAGTGTTACAATATATACAAATAAAAAGAGAGTAAGCTTCCTCTGCACCACAACATCTTACTAAAGCTGTTACATAATTCGATCAATTTAGCCCATTTGTGTCCAGTGTCCCTGACCCCTTTCACTGTTCTTTTTATATTTCAAATGTCAATACCTACTGAATATCCATGGCCAGAATAGTTATAGCCATTTCAGAAAGTAAAGAAACAAATCTATCAAATTTCATTTGCTTACAGAGCTGACCCTGAACAGACGGTTAACGTAGGATCCGTCTGGTCTGGGTTTACTATGTTTGCACGTGTGTGAAAAAGCGTTTATGAAAAAGCGTTTATATAAAGAAAAGGATAAAATGACATAGGTGGCAGGATGATGGATGACGCCCCGATGACAAGACCCAACCTCAGACCTCTTTCAAATGTTTTGGGCGTTCTGTAAAGTGGCAGTGTATTCAGCAAAACACAGCACAATGTTTGAAACTGCAAAATGAATGTGACTGGGCTATACTAGTCGATGATAAAGGTATACTGTTCTGAGGCTACTTTGCCTGAGAAGATCCCTATGAAAACATTAAACAAACTATGCACAAACTTATGTTATGGTGATCAATGATATCTCAGCATTGGGGCCAACAATAAAACAATAAATTATAACTGTGAACAACTACTACAGCCCCAGCGAGACGGCTGGTCAATGCTTCAAACTACAAAATGGTGGTTGGAACACAATCCTCAAGCTATGTCATGAAACTATATAAATGCGAGCTATAACTCTAGAATACGTGATTTGTCATGAGACCCTCAGTGTCAAACTCTATTGAAATTTATGGTTTGAAACTATCTTCTTCAAACCTATGTCTCAAATCTCGTTCTATACTATGCTGGAAATATCTCGAAGCATGTACGGGACCCTAAACTTTGACACTTATATTGAACAGTGTATGAAACCTGCTTGAACTACTTAATAAAACAACTTTTTTTAAAGTCTGCTCAGAGTATGCTCCTAGACCGTGCCCGAAACTCTACATCGGGCAGATGGTTCAGCAAAAGTCTGAACACTCTGTGTTTGTGCTTGTCACCAAACTCGTTCAGACCGCATGTAATATCAGGCTAAACCAGTCTCAGAAAATAGCAGTATAAAATTATTACCAGGCTTATGCACAGTCTAAACGTGTACATTTCGTGTCCAATGAGTAAACTCAAGGGACAGGTACTTAGTCCATTCCAAAGAAATGGTAACTGCACGGTTATGTTGCCCAAGAAACCGATATATTCGCTAGTTGTTAACCTTACTGAACACATAAAATACCCTACCAGTCTAAAATCAACGATGTAGCTTCTACATGTATACATATGTATGTGAATCAGTCACTGAAGCTTCTAATGATTATCCGATGGCCTGGTCACGTAATAAGCAGCAGTGATCAGTGAATCCGTTTGCACGAGTCTCTACGAAAGCTCGATGGTGACATTCTAAGTTCCTTCTTCAAAGTTCCGAGTTCAAAGATCTAAGTTCCGACTCCCAAGTTTTTACTTCCAAGATAATTTGCTATATGGTTATTGTATATTGATGACGCCCGAATTGCAAGTTCCTTCTTCTTAGTTCTGGCTTCCAAGTTCCAAGTTCCGACTTCCATGTTCCAAGTTCCAACTTCCATGTTCAAAGTTCCGACTTCAAAATTCCAACTTCCATGTTCCAAGTTCCGACTTCCATGTTCCGACTTTCATGTTCCAGATTCCGACTTCCAAGTTCCAATTTCCATGTTCCAACTTCCAACTTCCAAGTTCTGACTTCCATGTTCAAAGTTCCTACTTCCATGTTCCAAGTTTCGACTTCCAAGTTCCGACTTCCAACTTCCAAGTTCCTACTTCCATGTTTCGTGTGTTTACATCCAATGCCTCCAGTCGCATCACGTGACACATAGCAACATGCTATTTATATCAGATTTTCTACTTTCGGATCGTTACAATTTTAAAGCAACAGTTTTAGTGATTTAGGCCTGTTTTCAACATTTCACAGATCGGTGTGGCTCTTAATAATGTTCAAACATTACTATTAACCCTTTCTCTGATGAGTATTCATGTAGGAAATAATGACGTCATGAATATTAATACGATTATTTTTATAATGGCATATGAACACATGATATTTCGGCTCAGACAGAAGCTTATACCATAAGCAAACAGAGCAGACCATGATATAGGCACCGTCTAATCTGGATCTACTCTGTTTGCAGATGCGTCAATATATAAGGGAAAGGGTTAACCTTTGTTGGACTTCATACATTTTAAAGGAGGCCTGATTAAAGCACACGACGGACGGCCACCTGGTAAAACAGACATACGTAAAGTAAACGGCGCGAAAATATGACGTCACGAGTAAGGTTAGACCTCGGAAGTCGGAACATGGAACTTGAAATTCGGAACATAGAAATGGAATTTGGAAGTCGGAAGTCGGAACATGGCACTTGAAAGTCGGAACAAGGAACTTGGAAGTCGGGACATGGAACTTGGAACTTGGGAGTCGAAACATGGAACTTGGAAGTCGGAACATGGAACTTCTAAGTCGGAACAAGGAACTTGGAAGTCGGAACATGGACTTGGAACTTGGAACCCGGAACTATGAAGTAGAAACTTAAAATGTCACCACCGGGCTTTCGTAGGTGTCAGCATATATATATATATATATATATATATATATATATATATATATATATATATAGGTAAAAAGAAAGTCCAGAACAAGAAAATTATATTGAAAAGATAAACTGACACCACTTGTGAAGATTTACATTTTTATTCCCTACCGGTTTCACTACTGCTCATCAGGGGAATAACAAATACATAGCAATGACGTTACTTGGTAACGCCGCAGTAACGACGTCATGACGTCATAAAGACGGCGTCAAATGACGTTATCAAATTCTGTTTAATTTTGGGTTAAATACCCGTATGAAATGTTTTTCCATAAGTAACCTAGCTGAAACATCATCGATGTGAAACTTGTAAAATGGAAAAATACCGTTAAGTTCTCATTTAGACCAGTGTTGCAATATCAATCCTAAATTTTCAATTTTTCCATTTTACAAGTTTCACATCGATGATGTTTCAGCTAGGTTACTTATGGAAAAACATTTCATACGGGTATTTAACCCAAAATTAAACAGAATTTGATAACGTCATTTGACGCCGTCTTTATGACGTCATGACGTCGTTACTGCGGCGTTACCAAGTAACGTCATTGCTATGTATTTGTTATTCCCCTGATGAGCAGTAGTGAAACCGGTAGGGAATAAAAATGTAAATCTTCACAAGTGGTGTCAGTTTATCTTTTCAATATATATATATATATATATATATATATATATATAGGTAAAAAGAAAGTCCAGAACAAGAAAATTATATTGAAAAGATAAAGTGGTGTCACTTTATCTTTTATATATATATATATATATATATATAAGTCTGATTTCTGCATTAAGTAGACCATCATATAAAAACCTGCATTACGTAGACCATTTGTATATTTTTACTAAGTCATAAAAATACAAATATAAAAGCATTTTTTAAAATAGAATCTTCAATCTAATAACATATTTTAAAATTTACTTGAAATAACTAACGATAAAAAATATACAAAAATTTTGGTCTACTTAATATTTGTTAACTACGTTGGGTACTTTAAGTAGACCATAAGGCATAATTTCTGGCTTAGGTAGACCAGTTCCTAAAACCTGCATTAAGTGGACATATGCATATATATATGTGTCTTTTAAGCATAACGATTCAAATATCTTAAATTAAGCATATGTACGACTATTTGCATCTCAGAAGTATATACAGTTGAACTGTGATAACTCGAACTCGGATAACTCAAACTCGGATAACTCGAACTTCGGGATAACTCGGAACTAAAATTGCAGTTTTTCCAAAATTTACAAAACGGAAAACCTCATAAATCACTAGGCATATCAAGAAACACATGTGACAGCTTAATGCAGGTCTGAAGTAATGCTAAAAGCTCCTGTTGGAGCTTTCAGAGTTACTTTAGACCTGTATTAAGCCGTTTACTTAAGAAATTGTCCAGATTAGAAATCGGATAACTCGAACTTTGGTTATCTTGAAGTAATCTGTACATCCCTTGAAGTTGAGATATCGAAGTTCATCTGTATGTTGAACATGATCTTGTTCGGCACTGTGATAGAACTACCAACCATCTGCAATGCAGCTGGATACGCAGGCATCCTCTCATCAAGAGTTTATGCCCTGTCCCGACGGAGGCACGAACCCATAGCAGAGAAGGGTTGAGCGAATGTTAGCGTTATTCTGACGGCCTCTTTACACTCTCGAGAAGACTCCTGCTTTAGTATGTTAATCTGTTCCCTCATGTTTTTTTTTCTCAAGTAAATTATCCTATTCAGTAGATTTATTCGAGGAGGTTGGGTCTATAAATAGCCCATGAGGAAATGGGATAAACATTTCTCAAAAAATTCCCCGCAATGTGATCACTTGGTTTTATCAAATGCAGACTTATGTATTTAATTGAGTTTTATCGTACACGCATATGTAGGTTGAAAAGGCAATTTAAAAATGCAGTAGTA
Source organism: Azorinus chamasolen (assembly GCA_963576725.1). Lineage (NCBI taxonomy): Eukaryota > Metazoa > Mollusca > Bivalvia > Cardiida > Solecurtidae > Azorinus > Azorinus chamasolen. The sequence continues at coordinate 30,592,687 of OY755252.1, forward strand.
CTTATGATGCAACCAGGACTTCACAAAAGAAAACACAGGAGCTTCCATCACAGATCATTTTATTTCAAATGCACATGGAAGACCTTGAAACCCTACAATGCACACTCTGAGTAAGCACTGTTAAGTAATTGCAGCTGGTTCAATTAACCCTTTACTCCATGAATATTCATACAAGAAATAATGGACATTGTTGTGGATATTAATAACGAGTGATGATTTTTTATAACGGCACTACGAACAAAGCGATTTTTAATCATGATAAAAAGTGTAGTTAAATCTATATAATTTTATAAGCATAGCAGACTGAACAAACGGCACCTAATATAAATCATTTTTTAAATACAAGTAGAACAACACACAAGACGCAACCACTACCAAAACACAAAGCACACATACATGTATGCATGCACAAATAGGTACACATGCACATACATAGACAGCCTAATTGCAGGATGCCAGCATTGGAGGGCCGCTAACAAATTTTTGCAGGTATATTATTTTGAATTTAACAGCAACTTGTAAAAACATAATTATGTGTTTATAAATGGTTACTTAACCCTTCGCTTGCTATTCACGTCAATATACCTACCTGTAAATAGTGAAGACCCAGATGAGACAGCTCCTGCAGGAGCTGTCTCATCAGGGTCTGCACTATTTACAAGTTGAGTGTGCAACCAGAGCACTCCACAGCAGTGATTGCACAGCGAAATATTTGCACACAGTGAAGAGATATATAATTAAACAACAGGACATGGGTAAAGAAAGTGAAATGCATTTTAAAATTCAGCAAGCGAAGGGTTAAGAGTGCTGAACAGTCAAAATGTCATTATAAAGGTACATAGTACATTAAAACATATATTTATTTACACTGCCGATTCTTATAGCATATGAAATTATATGAAGGCGTGTTTTAGCAATTTACTCCATACATTTGCCTTTTTACTCATTTGCAAACAGAGTAGACCTAGATCAAACGCTTTCTATAGAAGCAGCCTGATCAGGGTCTGCTCTGTTCGCTTATAATACAATATAGGTCCGATTCTACACTTTCTGATATTGCCAAACTAAATCGCATGTGTTCATATGCCATTATAAAAATAAATCTAAATAATATTATGTCATTATTCCTTGTATAAATATTCATGAAGTAAAGTGTATATGTATTGTAAGCGTGGCGTAAGTAGTTTCTATAACAGATAAAGACTAACACACTGTACTTTGAGCAGCAGTGACTTATGTATTTCACATGAAACTATAGTCATGCCATACAAGACTGATGAGTCGTCATGATTCACTACATTATTACCGTGGAACCTGTATTAAGTGACCATCAAAAAGAGGTATAGACATGGCAGGAAATGAATGAAAATGAATGATAGCTTAATTCAGATCAAAGTAATGCAGAAAGCTCCTGTAGCTTTCTGCATTATTTTGCCCTGCATTAAGCAACTATCTACTTTTGAAGATTTCTGCACTCCATTAATGGTCACTTAAGACAGGTTCTACTGTACAAATCTTAGCCTTTTGCAGATAGATCATTCAAAAACTAGACCTGTCACGAAAAGTGGTGGAATACCGCCCGCTCAGCTGCCTTTATCGCAATTAAACCGAATTTGTGCCAGGTTGTAAATCGGACAGACAGACCAACCAACTGACCAACACACTGACTCCTATATACCTCATTTCAAACTTTGTTTGCAGGGGTATAATAAATTAATGAACTTTAGTCGGCAAGTTGACATACCCCACGCCCCCACATTGTCAGAGAAAACAATATGGTTCCCCATGACAGATTCCTCTGAAATTGAAATGTTCTTATTCATTGCAATTCTTAAAGCAAATTTGAGAAAAATATGTCATGAAATGAAAGTGATAGGTGTATTATAATACAAAGATGGACAGACGGATGGGTCAAAAACTATTTACCCTGAGCAAATTCGTTGCGTGGGGTATAGTTACATATCACTAGCCTGGAAAAACACAGAGAGACATAAAGGAGTCAAGAAAAGTTTAATTATAAATTTACAGTGCTAGGTTTGACATAAAGAAACTGTAATGGTTGAAGTATTCACGTTTACCAGGGCCAACAAGTCTGATGTACATGTATTTGGATTTTTATGGCAGATGGTAGCTCAATGCAGAAGAGTTCTGCTTACTTTCACACTACATCAAGTTGCCAAAAATACTGCATAGTCTCATCAAAGGAACGTTTCTTATAATATGCCACTTTGGTGTATTGAACACAGGTACATGTGTACAAGAGCTTTAGCTGCAATTCTGTCACAATTTATTAAACAATAACCTGTCTCTACAGAGTTATACTTTTTCTCAAATAAAGAACATATATGATACCCCAAATCTAATTTAAAACTTGACCCCCAGTGACTTTTGTCACTGACCGTCCCAAGGCGGTACTTCCATCTTCCCCCCATTGCATGTTTGTTTTGTCTTTGTGCGTCTCTTGTTGTTTTTAAAGTTATGTACATATGCTGTTTCCTTGTGTTGCTGTTCGGGCGACTGTTTGTTCTGTATGTGGCGTTTCCTGCACGACTCATTTTTGTACTTTTGACATTGTTGGAGACACATTGACTGAAGACCTACAACAGTTTGATGTCGAATAGTTTTCATTTGATTGAACGTTTTGGCACATGTCTTCAAGTACTGTTGTTGAGATGCAAACCGGTTCCAAAAAAGTAGGCTCCTCTCTTCCAGAAACTGTATTACCTTCTTGTTACCTGAAAAAAGAAAACATTTTACAGGTTTAAATGTAAACAATATTGTATCCATTGCCCTATATTATTCACTTGGCTAATAGGCCAGCTGACATTATAAGTACATCTACAAACTAGAACTAGAGGTCTGTTTTTGTCACAAAAACAGAGGTCTCCCCCTTACATCCTCTTTCCAATACACAAGTGTAATGTCTAACTCCAAACTTATCAGGGTCTAATTTTAAGTCATCAGGGGCAATAACTCCAACATTATCAGGAGGAGACAATTCACAAACCCCGGCTACACAACAACACATGCTGGTCAACATTCCTGTGACGTTTGGTGACTCTAGTACTAGTGGTTTCAGAGATATACATGACACAAAGTAATGTTTCTCTTATTTTAAGTCATAAGGGGAAGTAACTCCAAAGTTATCAGAGGAGGACAGTTAAAAGATGCACAACAACTCATGCTGGTGAACATTCCTGTGAAGTTTGGAGACTCTAACCAAACTGGTTTCAGAGATACGTGCAGCACAAAGTTTCTCTAATTTTAAGTTATAATATCAGGGGCAATAACTCAAGAATTATCAGGGGGAGACAATTAAAAAATCAGGTGCACAACAACTCATGCTGGTTAACATTCCTGTGAAGTTTTGTGACTCTAGCTCTAATGGTTATAAAATATGCATGATACAAAGTTTCTCTAATTTTCAGTAATAATATCAGGGGCAATAACTATAAAGTTATCAAGGGGAGACAATTCAAAAATCCCAGGTGCACAACAACTCATGCTGGTAAACATTCCTGTGAAATTTGGTGACTCTAGCCCTAGTGATTTCAGAGATATGCACAACACTAAGTAAAGTTTGTCTAATTTTAAGTAATCAGGGGCAGTAACTCCAAAGTTAACAGGGGAGACAATTTAAAAACCCCAAGAGCAAAACAACTCATGCTATTAGACAATCCTGTGAAGTTTGGTGACTCTAGCCCTACTGGTTTCAGAGATATGCGTGACACAAAGTTTGTATAAATTTAAGTGTTCATATCAGGGGCAATAACTCAAGAATTATCAGGGAAAGACAATTCAAAAATATAGGTGCACTACCAACTCATGCTGGTGAACCATCCTGTGAAGTTTGGTGACTCTAGTACTAGCGGTTTCAGAGATACGCGCGACACAAAGTTTTTCTAATTCTAAGTCATCATTTTAATTTCGACCGATCAATTACCATGGCAGCCAATATTATGAAACCACCTACCAATCAATTATGAGTACCAAAACATCCTGACATACAATTTTTCAGCAAAATCAAACAACTTCTAAATTTGGTCAAACAATGTCTAAATTCTAACCAATCGGGAGTCCAAAATTCAATTACCATGGCAACTAGTATTTTTGAAACATGTACCATTCAATTTGCAATACTTCAATATTTCATGATACAAACATTCATAATTATAAAACAAGAGGGTCATGAGGCCCTGAAGCGATCACTTGAGATAACCTTGTACACCTTGGTAGAGAACAACAAGGCAAAGCCTTATGGTTTCAGAGAAAAATAATATTTCATACTTGTCCTATGAAAACCTGGTAAGCCCCAAGGCAGGACCAAGTTTCGCCAAGTGGTCAGTGAACATTCTTGTCAGAGGGCCACACGCCAAAGCTACATATTTATAGAGGACCATTAGATTATGTTTATGTTACATACGAAACATCAAAGGTCTAGGCCTTACAGTTTCAGAAGATTTTTAAAGATTTTCTTATGAAAAACTGATAAGCCCTTGGGCGATGCCATTTTGGTCCGGGGATCACAGTTTGAAAATCTTTGTAGAGGATAAAAGATCATGCTATATACCAAATATCAAAGGTCTATGCCTTACAGTTTCAGAGAAGAAGATTTTTAAAGATTTTCCTATGAAAAACTGATAAGCACTTGGGCGGGGCCATTTTTGGCCAAGGGGTCATAATTTGAACAATCTGTGTAGAGGACCATTTGATCATGCTACATACCAAATATCAAAGGTCTAGGCCTTACAGTTTCCGAGGAGAATATGTTTTAATGAGTTTCCTATGAAAAACTGATAAGCCCTTGGGCGGGGCCATTTTTGGTCCGGGGATCACAATTTGAACAATCTTTGTAGAGGACCATAAGGTCATGCTACATACCAAATATCAAAGGTCTAGGCCTTACATTTTCAGAGTAGAAGATTTTTAAAGATTTTAATATGAACAAGATGTGTTTGTGGAACACTATGCCCCCTCATATATTTGACCTCTGACCTTGAAGGATAACCTTGACCTTGACATGTCACCCCTCAAAATGTGCAGCCTCATGAGATACACAAGCATGCCAAATATCAAGTCTCTATCTCTACTGGTCCAAAAGTTATGGCTAATGTTAAAGTTGGCGATTTGACCCATATATTTGACCTCTGACCTTGAAGGATGACCTTGACCTTGACACGGCACCCCTCAAAATGTGCGGCTTTATGAGATACATATGTATGCCAAATATCAAGTCTCTATCTATACTGGCTCAAAAGTTATGACCAATGTTAAAGTTGCTGACAAACAAACAGACAGACAAACGGACAAACAGACAGACAGGGCAAAAACAATATGCCCCCCGACTATCGTCAATGGGGGCATAAAAACTGATAAGCCTATGGGCGGGGCCATTTTGGCCCGGGGCTCATAATTTGAACAATCTTTGTAGAGGACCATAAGATCATGCTTTTTTAAAGATTTTCCTATGAAAAACTGATAAGCCCTTGGGAGGGGCCATTTTTGGTCTGGGGATCACATTTTGAACAATCTTTGTAGAGGACCATACGATCATGCTACATACCAAATATCAAAGATCTAGGCCTATCAGTTTCAGAGAAGAAGATTTTTAAAGATTTTCCTATGAAAAACTGATAAGCCCTTGGGCGGGGCCATTTTTTATCCGGGGGTCATAATGTAAACATTTCGTTCCCCCTAGCCACTGATGCTTCTGACAAAACTTGGTAAATATCGGGTCAGCGGTTTCAGGAGATGTCGTTTGAAAATGTGGACTGACGCCGGACGGATCGCGTCACAATAGCTCACCCTGAGCCTTCGGCTCAGGTGAGCTAATTATTATAGATTAGATTCTAGGATTTCTGCCATAACCAAACAATCCAATGTACAGAGATCATTATTAAAATTTAGCTAATAAATATTCATGACCTTTTTCATGTTAAAACTTAAATTATAGATTAGATTTTACTGTATTCTGAATACTTACCTTGGATGAGAAAGCCTGTAGAGACAGAGCATTGTTATCTGGTAAGACTTTGAACACGAATGGTAGTGCCCACTGGAGTTTTCCTTCACTTTTCTGTCTGGATTCTACTTTATTCATTCATCCAGCATGTTCTATGGTTTGTCACCTATTAATATGGTTGATGGACCATTCAGAGGAGTTCTCATCAACAGCTGAAAAACAGGTGCATTTTTTGTGCATTTTATTGTTACCATATGACAATTTATGTAAGATTGTATGACAGAAAAGAGAATATATCACTCTTTCTTCCAGAAATACGCCTTTCTATGCCTTCACAAGTAGAGTAGACCAAGATCAGATGGCTCCTATAGGTGCAGTCTGATCAGGGTCTGCTCTGTTTGGTTATTCACAAAACAGATATGATTCTACAGTTTCTGCCATGACCACAATTTCCTCAGTCTATGTGCTATTGTAACAATTAATACAAGAGGGCCAAGATGGCCCTTAATCGCTCACCTGATTACCATAGATTTAAGATTTTTGCAAGGTAGCCCATGGGTAGGGTCAATATTGACCTAAGGGACAATATATGAACAATGTTGATATTGGATCATGAGCAGTGGATCATGAGCAGTGGTTCTGCAGAACAAGATTTTCAAAGATTTAGTATATTGATTTTATCAAGACAATGATTCTGACCATTGAAGATTGGGCTAAAAATGTGCTCTCTAAAGTAATTTTTCTAAGATTTGACCTAGTGACCTACTTTTTATTCCCACCCAACCCATGATCACACTCAACCTTGATATCACCAAGACAAACACTCTGAGCAAGTTTGAGGAAGACTGGGTTAAAAATGTGGCCACTGGAGTGTAAACTAGATTTCTCTAAGATATGACCCAGTGACCTACTTTTTGACCTCACATAACCCACTTTCAAACTTGTCCAAGATTTTATTAGGACAATCATTCTGACCAATTTTCATGAAGATTTGGCTATAAATGTGACCTCTAGAGTGTTTACAAGGTTTTCATACTATTTGACCTAGTGACCTAGTTTTTAACCCCACATGACCCATTTTCACACTTGTTTGAGAGTACTAGAGTGTTCACAAGGTTTTTCTACTGTTTGACCAAGTGACCTAACTTTTAACTCCACTTGACCCACTTTTAAACTTGGCCGATATTTTATCAAGACATTAATTCTGACCAAGTTTCATGAAGATTGGACTAAAATTGTGACCACTAGAGTATTCACAAGGTTTTTCTACTGCTTGACCTAGTGACCTAATTTTTTACCCCACATAACCCATTTTTCAAACTCCTCCGAGATTTTTTCAAGACAATCATTCTGACCAAATTTTATGAAAATATGGCAAAAAATGTGACCTGTAGAAGGTTCACAAGGTTTTCCTACTATTTGACCTAGTGACCTAGTTGACTCCACTTGACCCACTTTCGATCTTGTCCGAGATTTTATCAAGACATTCATTCTGACCATGTTTCATGAAGATTAGACTACAATTGTGACCACTAGAGTGTTCACAAGCAAATTGTTGACGACACACAACGGACGACGGACGAAGGACATTCAAGTCTCCCAAAAGCTCACCCTGAGCTTTGCTCAGGTGAGCTAAAAATATGGATGATATTATTTCTTACATGAGTAAAAGCAAACACCACATTTTAAAGCAAAAGAACATTTTGTTCCAACAAACAACTGCAAAAATGTTATTATAAAGGCTAACAGTTTGGCTCTAAATGAGAATATGGCAACTTGTAAGGACTGTAAATTTATTTTTCCAAAAAATTGGAAGAAAATTTAACTTTAAAATTGAAGCAGAGTGCAATTACTTCGAATGCAAAGAGTTAATCTGTCTAGCTAAAACATGTTTAACCTAGCATATTTTAATAGACTGCATCTTTAAATGCACAGTTTTAGATAGATTTGTATATTTAACCCTTTACTCCATGAATATTCACATAAGAAATAATGATGTCATGAATATTAACCCATTTCTTATGTTGACACCTGTTGATGCCTCTGCAAAAGCCACTTATTGAAACAATTGTGATAAATAGAGCATTTGTTCCGTATGAATTCTAAAAAATAATTTTTCTAGTAGATCTATTCAAAGAGGTTGGGTCTAAAAGTAGCCTATCAGCGAATGGGTTAATTTGATCGAGTTGTTATAATAGCACAAGGAGACCGGAATTTTTCGCCAAGGCATAATCTGTATAATCATACCAATATTATGTCACAAGCAAACTGAGCAGACCCTGATCAGATTGTTCCTAAAGGTCTGGATCTACTCTGTTTGCAAATGTGTAGAAAGGCATAACTATTGGATAAGGGTAAAAGTACTGATATATATATTTCTACACCAAACTCTATGTTTAGAACTGTCTGTAAGGGCTGACACTTAAATGGTGATCCCAACATAGGTTTTGGTGGAGAAATAAAAGTAGATATTATTGAAACTACTTTAATTCACTTATATCGCGTCTGGGCTTCTGTTCATTTCTTATTTAAGACTGGTATTAATCTGTGACACAACAGTAATGTATTCATTCTTTAACCATTTCCCTCATATAAACAACTGGTACCAATCTGTGTTCTAATTCAATCTATAAACCTTTCCCTCATATAAACATGTTTTTCACACCTTTGCAAACACAGTAGACCCATATGAGACATCTTGCTTACGGTCATACAATAGATCTGATTCCGCAGTTTCTACCAATACCAAATAATCCTGTGTACCTAAGCCATCATAGAAAATCAGCTGGTAAATAGCCCATTTAATGTCATAAGGAGCAGTCTGATCTGGATCCGATCAGTTTGCTTGTAGAGTAATATATATCTGATTCTACAGTTTCTGCCATGACCAAATTTTATTGTATTATCCCTTTAATCTACACCTTGCAAACAGAGTAGACACAGATCAGATGATTCCTGTAAGAGCTGCTTGATCAGGGTCTGCTCTATTTGCTTTTAAAATGATATAGATATGATCCTATGGCCAAACATTCCCTTGTCCATGACTTGTGCCATTAAAAAAGTAATTCATTTAATATTCATGATGTCACTATTTCTTACATGAATATTCATTGAGTTATGCGTTAACCCTTCTAAGACAATGCACAATTATCCTCTGCATCAATTTTGCGCTTCTTTCCAAAAACCTTCGGATTAGGGCAGTCAAGTTACTCAGCATCTTACCCAGATCTAAACTGTTTAACGTCTTTAAGCGCATTTATATACAGGGCAGACAAAGATCAGACATTTGTAGACAGGGGAGCTACTAGTACAAACTTTAAATTACTTTAGGTCTGTCGCGGCCAGGGATTGAACCCACGACCTTCCGTACGGCAGGTACGCTCTACCGTACGCTCTACCACCGAGTCACGCGACCGGTGTATAGATTTGAAGGATAAAACCTATCCAGATCCAAACTGTTTGTTAGGGTCACCAAAACATTATATTTTAGTGTTCTGTCCTTAATCATTTACCTCTTAGATAAGCCTTTTACCCTTTCCTCCATGAATATTCATATAAGAAATAATGACATCATGAATATTAATTAGATCAATTTGTTATAATAGCACAAAGACACATGAAGTTTTTGATATGGTTGAAAATGTAGAATCATATCTAAATTATATAATCTAGCAAACAGAACAGATTTTGATCAACCAGCTCCTATACGAGCCATCTGATCTGGGTCTCCCCAGTCTGCAAAGTCGAAGAAAGGCATGTTTATGGTGTAAAGGGTTAAACGCCTTTGCATAGTACAGAGTAGACAAATATCAGACAGCTTCAGTAGGACAAATCTGAAAGAGTCTGCTTTGTTTGTTTATAGACTAAATATAGATTCTACAGTTTGTGCCATATCCAAAACATTCGTTTATGCCAGATGTATATATTTTCAGGACAACGTATGGATTAGGTGGACCGACGTATATATTCAAAGTATGACGTAAGGATTAGGTAGACCAATGTATACAGTAAAACCCCGATCTCTCGAACACCTTGGGGACCATAAATTTTAGTTCGAATTAAGGGTGGTTCGAAAGATCCGAGTCTCATATTCGTTTGGTAGCAAATGGTACAGAAATTGTTCGAACGTGAGTTTGAGAATATTTTCATGTCGAAAATGAATAAACAAACTTCTATAACAAAACTCACTGTTTTTGCTGCCTTTGCAATACAATGAAAATAATAATGCAACCCATAATTCTACACAAACATCGTCCCATTATTCCAAATTTCGTGTTTCTGCCATGAACGTATCTATGCTATGTATATATCTCGCCATTTTGGTCTGGTTAAAAACCGGGACTGAACGACCAGTCATCATCGTCTCGGTTTATGTACAACGGTCTACAACCCATTTAAATATCTACGAGAACACACAAAATTGGTAAAATTCCGTTATTTAGATGGTTGCAACAGATCAGTATTGGGGAAAAACAGAACAGGCATTGTGTTTTCGTAAGTAGATTCGCATATAGGGCCATAAATTAACTCAATTAACATTCACGGATAAAAACAGAGGAGAACAAATATATTCGTTCAACTGTTATTTCTGCCATTGTGAACGATGAAGTTTGAACATTTCGATCGTGTTATAGCCCTACAATATGACAGTCAATGTTAGCTCAAAACAACCTTCACAAACACACACATTTAAATTTTAACACCTTGATAAAACATCACACATTCACCCAATGTCTACCAATCACGTAATTATCGGCGAGCAGAGATAGTCACCCGAAAGGTGTGAATCTTCGGTTCGACGCGCAGCCATACAGGTAAGACAACGGTTCGACTTATCAAAGGTACTTTGTACTGTTTTATTAATCAGCGGACCGGGAGATCAGTTCGAGAGTTCGAGTTTCGCATGGTCTAATTATCCGAGGTTGAACATATAGAATTTAAGAAGGAAGAAGTTGGGACCGCAGAATTAGTTCGAATTAAGGGTAGTGAACGAGTTTTCCGGGGTTCGAGAGTTCGGGTTTTACTGTATATTGAATGTGCAACATAAAGTTTGGTTTGGTTTTATCAGGTTTTACACCGCTTTAACAGTATTTCAGTCATATCATGATGTTCAGCTAATAACAGGTGGAGGAAGACCCCAGAGGTTCCCAGACCCCAGAGGTTCTCTGCGCACAGAACAGATTGCATTGTTTCGAGCACAGAACATCCGGGTAGAACCACCGACCTATCTCGAGCCAGCTTAAATGCTTCCTTACATGAAAAATCCAAATGCACATACCAATGTATACATGTATACTCAAAATGCGACATAAGGCTTAGGTAGACCGATGTATAGATTTGAAGGACAAATCTTACCTTTTGTGGTACTTGATTTTAGTAATTTTGGTAGAGAGATTATAAAACGCTATTCCTACGAAATACCATTCAAACTGAACCACCAGTTTTTGAGAAGAATTTTAGTTTTCTAAGTTTAGCCCGGTCCCTGGTATGTATCAGCATAACTTAAGCAAATTTTGATAAAGGGTCATGAGGCAACTACTCCTTCAAAATACCATTCCAATTGGACAAACTGTTTTGGAAAGCGTCACAGGAAGAGTTTTTCTGTCAAATATCTTTCAGTTCTGGCCACTGTTTTGGAAATGTTTAAAGAATTTTCCTTCGGGTGCCATCACAACCAGTTCTACACAGATCCAGATTCTTTAAGAAATGCAAATGAGAGAAATGCTATGGTAAAATTGTATAATTATTTACCGTTCTTCTCCACCATGTGGCTTGCATCATCATAAGCGTAAACAATTTCATCCCCTTGCTGTAAATTAGTTGTGCTGTCAAACACCTTAAAATGTATATAACTGCATTGCTGTCAGATGGTTATGCATCATCTATCATTTGGCATACATCCCAAAACCAATCATCAGTATCCATACTGAAAAATATTTATAATTCAAGCATATACTAGCCTAGTCCATGTATATGAAATTCTATAATCACTTCTGACTATTTAGTTTATGAACATTTATTAACCCTTTCATCCATAAATATGCCTTTCTACGCCTCTGTAAAGGTCAATTCTTTGAACAATTGCGATAAATTGAGCATTTGTTCCATAGGAACATTTTTTCACACATTTACAAATACAGTAGACTCAGATCAGAAGGCTCCAATCTTTGACTTGACTGATCATCGTCTGTTCTCTTTGCTTTTGACATGATATAGATCTGATTCTAACTTTTTGTCAAAGCAAAAACAAGTACCACGTATGGTACATGATACGCCTATTTTCAAACTTTCTATGCCTTATAAGTGTTGACATTTTCTAAATTGTACTTCAGATCTGAAAGTGATATTATATAAAACAAGACATGTTTGTAAAACATGTATATCCCCAGATCCCCTGACCTTTGATCTAGTGACCTCAACTATAGAGGTCATCTAGTGGTCATGACTTATCACCTAAGCAACTTTTAAGATCCTCGATATGTTTCTATTGAAAACTGCCCACCCCTGTGGCAGGGCCAATTTTGACCCAAGGGTCATAATTTATATAACTTTGTAGACAACCTGAACATGATGCTATGTGCCAAATATGAAAGCTGCGAGCCTTCCAGTTTCAGAGAAGGAGATTTTAAAAGATTTCACTATTTGTTTCTATCGAAAACTGCCCACCCCTGGGGCTGGACCAATTTTGACCCAGGGGCCATAATTTACATAACTTTTGCAGTCATTTTGACCTTTGACCTAGTGACCTCAAAAACTACAGGCTCATCTAGTTGTCATGACCTAAGCAAATTTGAAGATCTTAAGTCAAACCCTTGAGCAGTTATGGATCAGAAACCATTTTACCAGTTAAAGCCATAGTGACCTTGACCTTTGACCTAGTGACCTTAAAATACAATAGGGGTCATCCAGTGGTCATGACCAACTACCGCAGCAAGTTTGAAGATCCTAAGCCAAACCACTGATCATTTATTGGTCTAAAAACATTTCACAAGTTAAGGTCATGGTGACCTTGACCTTTGACCTAGTGAGCTACAAAACAACAGGGCTCATCTAGTTGTCATGACCAACCATCTAAGGAAATCTGAAGATTCTAAGCCAAACCCTCGAGCAGTTATTGATCAGAAACCATTGTGACCTTGACCTTTGACCTAGTGACCTCAAAAACAATAGGGGTCATCCAGTGGTCATGACCAACCACCACAGCAAGTTTAAAGATTCTATGCTAAACCCATGAGCAGTTATTGATCGGAAACCATTTAACCAGTTAAAGTCATGGTGACCGTGACCTATGACCTCAAAAACATTAGGGGTCATCTAGTGGTCATGACCAACCACCACAGCAAGTTTGAAGATCCCAAGCCAAACCCTTGAGCAGTTATTGATTGGAAACTATTTCACCATTTTAGGTCATTGCGACCTTGACCTTTGACCTAGTGACCACAAAATAATAGGTCATCTACTTGCCATGACCAACCACCACAGCAAGTTTGAAGATTCTATACCAAGTCGTTTAGAATCATTTCTCCATGGCAAGAGCACCGCAAGCGGATGCGAATGCTCGTCTGTTATCATTTAGGTATGTGTGGATAGGCCTTGTCAAGATGAACATGCATACCAACAAGAGCACCGCAAGCAGGTGCAAACGCTTGTCTGTCGTCATTGTCAAAAAATATAAAGGGCAATAACTCCAAAATTTATGGTTCTTATGCAGGGGCCTTCCCTTCAATGAGATCTACTAACCTATGAAGTTTCATGTTGATACCTCTTATACTTTTCGAGTTATGGTCAATGTTAAGATTTCGGAGGACAACGACAAAATCGACGCGGATGCCCAAGTTACAACAATAGCTCGTGATTTCTTCAAAACAGACGAGCCAAAAATGAAGGTTGCAAATGAAAAATTGAAGAAGTTATGGTCAATGTTAAGATTTCAGACGACAACGACGACAATGACAACAACAACAACAGGGTTGCAGAGTTACGATAATAGCTCCTGGTTTCTTCGAAACAGACGAGCTAAAAAATGAAGTGAATATCTTATTCAATAAAATGTTATGGCCGTCCTCATTTTTGCAGATTTAGGTAAAGTGCAAGGGCCATAACTCTGTAACAACAATTTGAATGAACTTCAAAATCAACTCAGCTTCTGATTTTGTTCAATAAAATATGTGTGGGAAGTTTTATTGATATCCTTTTAACAGAAAACAAGAGGGCCAGAATGGCCCTGAAGCGCTCACCAGACAATCAGTGGAGAAGATTTTCAAAGTTTTCACTATATGTTTCTATATAAAACAATGCACCCCTGGGGCGGAGCCAATTTTGACCCCAGAGACATAATTTATGTAACTTTTGTAGAGGACCTACAGATGATGCTATGTGCCAAAGATGAACGCTAAGACCCCTGTAGATTCAGAGGAGAAGAATTTTAAAGGTTCAAATTGTTGACGAATAACGACGCACGCCGACAGACGACGGACACCAGGCGATCACAAAAGCTCACCCTGAGCACTTTGTGCTCTGGTGAGCTAAAAAGCGTAAAAAGGCTTCTAGATCATGTAACACACTGAACAAATAATTGAATGCAAAAATTGTCAAATGGTGAAATTCTCACCTGACCATTCTATTCATAAGCTTGTCAGAATTAAATTTATCAAAACTGATATGAAGCCACACAGTACAGGCACTTATGACACATATCCTAAACATTGAGACTGCCTTTGAATAAATTCATACACACATGATCTTACATGAAAAACACATTTTTTCTCAAACACATGTGTCTGTGAAAGAGATGAAGTTCTTGGTACCCATACATTTGAAAGCCCTTACCTCAGTGTCCCAGATGATGGCATCCTCCCAGTTTCCATAGATCAGCTCTTGGTTCTCTATCGGGAAGATTGAATACCATGTGTTGTCCTTGTCATCTCTCTCTGCAAAGGAATGGAATACAAAAAAAAATCTTCACATAGACAGTTGGAGTGAACACAAGTGAAAAACTGGCACAATGTATACCCAACCAAAGGGTATTTGCAAACAGAATAGACGTAGATCAGACAGCTCTTGTACAAGTTGTTTGATCTGCGTCGACTCTGTTTGCTTGTGGAATAACTGATATGATTCTACATATTGTGCCATGGTCAAAACTGCAGACCTGTGTTATGCCATTATAAAACATGAGCTAATCATGATGAGTCATTATTTCTTTTGTGTTAATTAAGACGAGTAATTTGGCAGAGATTGTTGTCCAGATCAATTCTATGAGTAGATACTTCTTTTCAAAACACACACACACAGAGTGTCACACATTAAATCAAACCCAGATGAGGGTATACCATCTACAGCTATACATTTTATACAGTAAAGTAAAACCTCTCTATAACGGCCACTAAATTACATCAAGTATTGTGTGTTAAAGACAGGTCGCTGCTTAAAGCAAGGTGAAAGTAAAACAGAACGCTCCCATAGAACCGTTCTGTTTTACTTTCACCAAGTGCTTTAAGCAGCCACCTGCCCTTAATACCAACTAATCAGGGGACAAAAATTCCACTCGTCCTCTCATAATTACGAGTGGAAAAGGGAAAGGACGAGTAAATTTTCCAGTCAGGTCGTCCTTCAGGACGAGTCAGTTTTCTGAGAGAAAAAAATAACAGAATGTTATATCATAGCAGTTTGTCCATGACGAACATGCTTAATCTATTTATCGTGAATCGTCAAAACCTCAAGCAAAAATGAAACCGGAAATGAAGACATGTATTATAGAAATACTAATAGTCGTTATATCACGGCCATACAGATCCGTGACAGTGTTGATAAAAAAGTTTGAATTTTTCGGAGAAACGTACGGCAAATAATTCAGTAATGTAAATTTTGATACAGAAAAAGCCTGTAGTGGAAAATCACACACGTTTAATTTTGATTCGGATTTTTTTTTAAATTAATTAAAACTTGACTTTGGGTCTGTAAAAGTAAAACGTGTTGATTTCATCATATTATTCCGCCGTACTATGCTATCAATGGTAATGGAGCAAATTGCTTGAATAATTAATTACTCGTTCAGAGATATGCGGAAACTTAAACTATTAAGTCCAGCATAACGTTTTAATTAACCGTCGATACGCCGGGGAGCCAGAAAAAAGTCTCATGCGCCGAAGAATAGAACAGAAAAATGTTTTGTTATGGTTAGACTGCGTCGAAGAAAATGTTGATTTTTATGCCTTGTCTGCTCTCAAATATTAAGTATGTAAACCAGTCAAAAGCTTCAGCAGCTGAAGATGGCGGACATCAGGACGAGTAATATCGTTGCAGGACGAGTAGATTTTATAAGTAACTCGTCCTGTAGGACGAGCACTGTTTAAAAAAAATTTTGTCCCCTGCTAATTAACACAATTTAGTGGCCGTTATAGAGGTTTTACTGTAGTGGCGGTTATAGAGAGTTTTTACTGTAGTTCTCACAATCTCTCCTTAGGCTTTCGAAAGGATCGTTCCTTTACCTAATGAATATTAATGTAAGAAATATTGACACAATGAATATCTATTATCTGATAATGGCATTTGAACAAATAATTAAAATTGTGGTATTTTCAGAAAATACAGAATCAGATCTATATTTTGTTTGTACTCGTAAGTAATTATCGCCTGCAAAACTTTTCGTCTGCTGCAATTCTGAAAGTTCATTGTTTTTAAATGATTTTAACCCTTTCCTTCATATACACATGTTTTCACGCATTTTCAAACAGAGTAGACCCAGATCAGACGGCTCCTATAGGATCAGGGTCTGCTCTGTTTGCTAATGGAATTTGCCATTCTGGTAGAGAAGCTAGAGTAGAGGACCAAAGTACATTGGAAGTAGCTAGGACCCATGCATTTGTGGTAAATGCAGACCCGGGACCCAAACAAACATGTCTGAGAAACCTGCTGTGTCTCCAGCCTGAGAATGTGTTGATAAATTCAAATCTAGCTCAGTCCAGCTGTATAGGGTACCTTTTTGTGAGCCTTGTCCTATGCCGGTCAGTGACTTCATCACTGGCATCGTGCTGCTAACCGGCTTCCATTGACCCCCAGGTCAGTCTGAAATAATGAGCAATCACAGAACTAATCAGGATCTGCTGTGTCTGCTTACGGAATTATAATAAAATCTGCCTCCACAGTCTCTACCAATACCAAAGCACTGTTCAGCTAATTAAAATTCATGATGTAAATATTTCATACATGAATATTTAACACGGAAAGGGTTAAATAGGAATAAAGAAGGAACAGAAAACGGACCAAGACTGTCTTCCAGCTTTCTGAGGGGTTATACAATAAACCAAACACATGTTAACATTTATGATGAATATTTATGCAAGAAATAATGACACCGTGAACAATTTTAAGCCGAGTTTTCAAATGGCATATGAACACAGATTTTTGAGCCATGGTAGAAACTGTACAATTGATCTACAAAATTCAAAAAGGCATGAAAAGGTTTCTATAATGTAAAAGATTAACAAGTATTACTGTAACACATTGAACAATTGATTTAATGCAAAATTGTCACATGAAATGGTGAAATTCTCAACTGATCTGGGTCTTCTCTGTCTGCAAAGTCATCTATATTAGGGACCCCCCCCCCCCAAAAAAAAAACGTATTCATATACATACATGTACATGTACCAGGAAAAATGTCAAAAAGGTAATAACACTGGTAACAGACACTAGGATTGAAAAAAATATATTACAGATGAACAGGTTCAGATATCAGAGTAAATAAAGTAAAGTTTCAATAAATTTGAAACAAGAGGGCCATGATGGCCCTGAAATCGCTCACCAGAGGGAAAGATTTTTAAAGTTTTAACTACATGTACTTTCTAAACAAAACTGGACACCTGTTTTGTGGGGTGTTATTTGACCCTTTCTCTGTATGATTATAATGGCAAGCTTTCTGGGATGATTTGCTTTATTATAAATATTTTCTAAGTCAAATACCGAACGTTTACCAACCGTTAACTTGGAAAGCATATTTCGCACAAAACATATGTGGAAAAGTTTCATTTTCCATTACATATTACTACGCATAACCTAACAACTCCTTGATATATTGCGTATTTAGAAACGAACGACAACTCTTGTAGAGTACATTTCGTAACAAAACTAGTTCACACCGGGACGTTTCGAACACCTTCAGAATTAGAGTACTGATGATTGTTTCAAAGCAGAAATTGTATAAAAATCGCAATTTCAACAATTTATACAAACGGAATTGTTATGGAAATGGAAAATTAAAACTTGTTAACAATAACTGGTGATAATAACCATTGTGATAAATAGAGCATTTACCTTAGTGATATATAGAGCATTTGCTCCATAAGAGTAAATGCACTATTTATCACAATGGTTTCAAATCTACACAATTCTGAAATTTTCCTTTTCTCTATTTAACCCTTTTCCTCATATAAACATGTTTTCACGCATTTGCAGAGTAGACCCAGATTTACCTCTTTGAATAAGCAGATTACATTTCTAACAGATGACAACCCTATCACTGCTTAGCATGACTTGACCGAAATTAGCACACAGTTTAAACTCAGATCTGACACATACCGGTATGTAACTTTATATGTGGTTTGTATATGAGTTAATTTACTCCTATGGAGCAAATGCTCTATTTATCACAATGGTTTGAAATCTACACAATTCTGAAATTTTCATCTTCTCTAATTAATGCTCTTTATCAGTAGATTTATTCAAAGAGGTAGGATCTGAAAAAAGCCTTTGTGATAAATAGAGAACTTGCTAACCATTGTGATAAATAGAGAATTTGCTCCATAGGAGTAAATGTTCTATTTATCACAAAGGTTTCAAATCTACACAATTCTGAAATTTTCCTTTTCTATAATTAATGCTCCTTATCAGTAGATTTATTCGAAGCGGTAGGATCTGAAAAAAGCCTTTGTGATAAATAGAGCATTAATTTTGCTCCATAGGTGTAAATGTTCCTTTTCTATAATTAATGCTCCTTATCAATAGATTTATTCAAAGAGGTAGGATCTGAAAAAAGCCTTTGTGATAAATAGAGCATTTGCTCCATAGGAGTAAATGCTCTAATCTATCACAATGGTTTCAAATCTACACAATTCTGAAATTTTCCTTTTCTCTAATTAATGCTCCTTATCAGTAGATTTATTCAAAGAGGTATAATAGTCACTTTATGAAACCATTGTGATAAATAGAGCATTTGCCTTTGTGATAAATAGAGCATTTGCTCCATAGGAGTAAATGCACTATTTATCACAATGGTTTCAAATCTAAACAATTCTGAAATTTTCCTTTTCTCTAATTAACCCTTTTCCTCATATAAACATGTTTTCACGCATTTGCAAACAGAGTAGACCCAGATTTACCTCTTTGAATAAGCAGACAACATTTCTAACAGATGACAACCCTATCACTGCTTAGAATGACTTGACCAAAATAAGCACACAGTTTGGATTCTGATCTGACACATACCAGTATGTAACTTTATATGTCGTTTGTATATGAGTTAATTTACTCCTATGGAGCAAATGCTCTATTTATCACAATGGTTTGAAATCTATACAATTCTGAAATTTTCCTTTTCTCTAATTAATGCTCTTTATCAGTAGATTTATTCAAAGATGTAGGATCTGAAAAAAGCCTTTGTGATAAATAGAGCATTTGCTAACCATTGTGATAAATAGAGCACAAGCTCCATAGGAGTAAATGTTCTATTTGTCACAATGGTTTCAAATCTACACAATTCTGAAATTTTCCTTTTCTATAATTAATGCTCCTTATCAGTAGATTTATTCAAAGAGGTAGGATCTGAAAAAAGCCTTTGTGATAAATAGAGCATTTGCTCCATAGGCGTAAATGCTCTATTCATCACCATGGTTTCAAATCTACACAATTCTGAAATTTTCCTTTTCTCTAATTAATGCTCCTTATCAGTAGATTTATTCAAAGAGATATAATAGTCACTTTATGAAACCATTGTGATAAATAGAGCATTTGCTCAATAGGAGTAAATGCTCTATTTATCACAATGGTTTCAAATCTACACAATTCTGAAGTTCTAGAAGCAATCCTACACATTGAGAATGATATTTACACATATATTGGTGACGTCATACTCAAAAATTGTGATGCAATAAGGCTTACATGTACATGTATACACACACATTGAAGTAAGGAATCAAAACCTCTAGCTTTAATACATAGAAGTAACTAAAAAAATAACCATTATTCATATTTATAGAATATTACCTTCAATGAGCCTGCATGCCTTTTACAGTCCTGCCTTTAGCTGAAATATTTCCAATAAAATACTATAGAATATAAGAATATCTAGATAGATCTATAGATCTACGGATTCGTCAAGATCAGATGCAATTTTTTGTAACATTTTGGGTCAACTTTGAAGGTTCTTACTTTGACATCATTTCATGTTTAACTGTTTACTGAAACACTATAGTTACAAGATTGGCAAATTTCCATGCTTAGAAATAAAGTATATAGAAAAAAAAATAGATTAAATAATAAAAATGAAGGAAAATATCAAGAAATACCTTTATTTGAAAGAAAATGAATATCTATTCAACAGTAATGAAACTAGAAACAGCTATTGATGAAACGAAAAACGACGCAAATTTTTCACAATTCAAGGGGTACCGGACCCATTCACAATCCCAGGAAAAAAATCACTGTTTCCTCCCGTTATGTGTTTTCGAAGGTCATGTATTTTCGACGATCTTGTTCATGCACATTCTTTATAATAACCTTGCAGGATTTCTGGCCACTACATGAATTCATATAAACATAAACAGCTTAAGATAACGCCAGCGGAAAATAAAGACGAAATAGATATTCGAATGCGATCAGGAAAACACGTAACTCAGCCAGTCTCAGGGATATGTCAGGAAGACGACAGCCTGTAGTTTTTATTTTGGATTATATGACAAGAATGCTGCAATATTTTAAAGAGAATGTGTAAACAGTAACCACTAAGGTTAAGAAATCTTATTTAGATTGTATTTATTTGTAGAGACTAGAGTGGGGGAAAAGGTTTTAACCCTTCGCTTGCTATTCGTGGCAATATACCTACCTGTAAAGAGTGAAGACCCAGATGAGACAGCTCCTGCAGGAGCCGTTTCATCAGGGTCTGAACTTTTTATAAGTTGATTGTGCAACCAGTGCACTCCACAGCAGTGATTGCACAGTGAAATACTTGTACACAGTGAAGATATATGTTATTATACAACAGGGCATGGGATGATTTTTAAAATTCAGCAAGAGAAGGGTTAAGGTCACCGGAATGGGTCAATGAATTCCATTTGAAGTTTGATTTTATCACATTAAATTTTGTAATTTATCTGTTGATGTAAAGATTTTTCTAGTCAAGCTTTTCTATAACAGACCAATTTCATATACAGTCGAGACTGCCTTAGCGACCCCCTGGTTTCAGCGACTCCCTCTCATACGCGACCGTGTTTCATCCCGCCCAACATATTTTCTTATAATTTTGGTCTGAATTAAGCGACTCCCTGTCTTACGTGACAAGCGACCCTGATTTTGCGAACCAAACATAGGCTTCGGTCTGTATTAAACGACATTCAATTATCAGTTTCTTTTGTTTGTTTACATAGCGCATCGGTTTTTCACACCATATTAATTAGGGAAAACCCGGGATTGTAATCACGCGTGAACTAGCTGGTTCCCGACATCCGCTCTACAGATACATGTACGCGAGCAGAATATTCAGGAAACCAGTCGTGTCAAACATGGCTACGTACGCCGTATACAAGATTCGCCGGAGGAGATTTCGAGCGACAAAATTGTTAAAGAACAACAAACAACTTTTAAACAAGGCAGCTAATTCGATCTGGTTTGCGATTATTAAGGGCTCTTTAGTTCAGAACGGTCTTTATAAATATTAATCAGTATGTGCATAATACATGTCTCTATCAACCAGGGCTCAACATTAACTTTTTTGCTTACTAGACCAGTCGGGCTAGTGGTTTTGAAAACTACTAGCCCTGACCAAAATGTCTTGTGCCCTGACTTTGTGATAAACTATTTTGGTTTTTAAAAACTCGTGAGATGTTGAACATGTATGAAGTGTCAATTCCTGCTTTAAATACGTTTTATCAAGAAGATTTAGAGAAGAGCAGGGTTGTTCAAATGTGTTTATAGGTAGTGAATAATCTGTTATATTTAAAGGTTCATGAAAATATGGCACTACAGTGCTACATTAAACACGATACAGGACCAGGAGTCATTTAAATTCTCAAGCCATTTAGGAAGAAATTCACAAGTTTCGCTTCACTTTTTCAAAGCATTCTTTGTTTCTGGTAGGCCCCTTCGATTTAGTATATTGTCATCGCTACTACCGCCGCATTTTGATGTAAAGCCGAAGTTTCAAAGTCACATTTCTTTCAACAGACGAATTTTACTGAAGATAAAGCTTCCACACGTTGTTATTGTAATCAAACGTAAATGAGTCTGAATGTCGTAAGTTTTTGGCACGTGTTTTATTTATTCGGGAGATTAATTCAATACAGCATTTCGCGTGTTAACTCATTTATTGTTTTCAAAATGTTGCAATTAAATACTACATGCAAATTAATACAGTGTACCGACGCTTTTTTGTGACAACTTCCTCAAAGGTGTTCCCTGTTCGATAGCAAAAATAGATACGAAATTCCAAGACTGGTACCCGTACATCAGTCACCACGTGGTGTTGTAAAGGCTAGCTAGTAGTGGGGAAAATATCGCGAAGAGCAGTCTGTAATTTTGCGCATGCGTACTATGTATAAACACAATTATAGATGAACCCAACGTGACCTATCTGTAAGTGTTTTTCTGCTACTTTCTCTTTCGATCGGCATCGCGACCGGACCGGGATTTATACGACAAGTCGGGCTAGTGGCTTGGAATATTTGCAAGACCGGACCGACATTCAACCAGTGAATGTCTGTCGGACGTAGGTTAATGTTGAGTCCTGTCAACATTACTCGAAAGTATGCTTGGTAATCTGCACCTGGTTTATATTTATATCATTAAGTGTTTAAACCTTTCCTTCATATAAACGTGTTTTCACGCATTTGCAAACAGAGTAGACCCAGATCAGACAGCTCCTAGAGGAGCCGTCTGATCAGGGTCTACTCTGTTTGCTAGTGGAATTTGAAAGATGTTTCTTTTCTTTCTAAAATGGCTACAATGTTCCACCTTCCATACTTCATTATAACTATTTTATCCATGAATATTCAGCATGTATTGAAATTTGTAATAAACATAGAACAGGGATAGGGTGAATTTAGTGCATGCACTTATATGTGTATTATATTTGTACATTGAATCGTACATGCACTAATGTTCTGGTAAGTGAATGATTTATTAATTTATTAAATTTTTAAATTAGCGTTTATTTGTGATAATAAATGTTGTATAAATGTATTAAATAATAGATACATAATCTAATTGTATTAGACTGGATTAGTACACAGTTTTATTTTTCCCTTAAGAAGATCTCTTACATGTACATGTAGTTTCGGTATACGTCATCATCATGTATTATATCCTAGGTCTGTATTAAGAGACTCCCTGTCATATGTGACCTTTTTCATGAAGTCCCTTGGAAGGTCACATATGACAGTCTCGACTGTATATAACTTTAGATTTACAAAACATATGTGATAGTCATAAGTAACGTCTAACGATCCAGCTGGAAATTATGTAGGGCGAAACTTCCCCGCTAGGACGATTGACTGGACATACAAAATACCAGTAAATAAGACAAAGCTACATAAAATTACTAGATAATCTTTCGAATCTTAAATTCTGCAGTTATGAAGTAGCACGATCACAGCGAACTTGTATGATGGTGGTTGAATAATCGGACATTCGATTCTCAATACTGCAATTCTCTCCCGCCTGTAACGGAAATGTAACTTTTAAAAATTAATGTATGTCCTAGCAGACCTGTTTATAGACCCCTTGTATGCTGTATCAGTAGTTTTCAAAGGGACTTTCAGTAGTTTTTGGATGCCCATCAGAAGTTTTAACGTTTTATATAGTTTGCCTCATTAAAACACATGTAGACCTTTTACTTATCTCTTGTTCTGCTAATTTGTTTATACTTATCCTCCTGCATAAGTATATATATATATATATATATTCAAAAGAAGAATACAAAGAGTTAAGACACTGCAGAAAAATAAATTATCCATATAGCAAATAGTGCTGATCCTGATCAGTTCAGTTCCTGAGGAACCTATCTGATATCGGTCCCGTGGAAATACACTGCTACGTCAACATGTAATCATTATGTGACAAACAAATTCTCAAGTGCTATAACTTGAAAATTGAATCCTTTGCTTCATGAATATTAATTTTTTTTAAAAATGTATGCCTTCATGAATATTAACTGAATTCTATATAATGACCTAAGAAACAGGGAATTGTTTTGCCACAATGGTCAGTGCTGAATCAATATCATATGTTGCATTTATTATCATACATCAGGCATCTAGCAAACAGTAGTTGTCTGATCTGTATCAACTCTTTTTTCAAGAAGTGTAAAATGGTGTATTTATCAAGCAAATGTTTATGCATTATATACTTATCAAACAAAAACATGGTTCATGCAGAAATCTTAAGCCAATACTTAATGGGTTTTAAGGCCATATCCCCCAAATTAGTTCACATTTGTATACTCTAAATGGCAGGGTTTCCGCTGCCGTTCGCCACTTTCGCAAATGGCGAAAATAAATCCAAGAGTGGCGAAAAAAAAATATGACCAAGCATACTTTTTTCTGCAGTCCTAAATTTCAAAATTTACCTTAATTAACCCTTTATCTGGGAATTAGCTGTGAAAGATAATTAATCTCCTCGCCTCGGGCACCCTCGTGTCAAACTGACAATACACACACGGATTAAGAGCCAAAAGAAAACGATAACCATAGGCGCGTTCGATTTGTCACTTTCAGAACAAAAACACGTGACAGAAGCAAAATTATCATAAACTGAAGAAAGAAAGTTCTTTGTGGTCAGTATAACTCGGTCAAATTGGAACATTAATACGTTATAATTTTAATTTCGCGTCTCCTCTCCTCTTATTTTGTTAGATGTAAATGGTGAAGGCAGTAGAACATGTTCTTCCGAACACTTCTACTCCTGTCGCACTTAATCGTACACGTTTATTTTTCAACTTCCGAACTGCACTTTTGTGGACGTCTAGGCATGTTTTGTCACGAATTCTAGATAGGGTTTCCGTCATTTTCCAGTTAGTTGCTGTTGATTCAATTCTTGATCAAATTAGAATGCAAAAGATGTGAATAAAATTCAACCGAAAGCAGTTAAAACGCTCTAATGAGACGTTCCAAAATGGTATTTTGGGTGGTGGGATAAAATGGTAGAAAGACTGTTGGCCGTTCGGGAGACGAGCTCAGTTGCTCGACACATTGTGATGGTTTGTTCAGTTGTACAAATGATCCTGAACTGTCAACTTTGTGTTTTCAAGACAGGGATATCGTTAAAACCGAAAGTAGATCGATAACGCCATTTAGAGTACACGTACAAATGTGAACTAGAATTTACACATTATACAAGCTGAATTATAGCTTGTAAAAATAAATGTGCAACTACCTATACATAACTTGTAAATGTTGATTTAATGCATTCAGCAGCCACTTTGGTCCATTCCTTTGGGTGATTGCACAATATAAGTTTGGCTGGTCTTAGTATCAGCTATACTTTATCCTTTGTAGTGAAACATTGCCCCCCCCCCCCAACAAAACTCCCTGTACAACAACATTTTTCCTGATTCAAACAAAAGTTGTTAAATACAAATACAGGAAGCACTGTACATTATATCAAAACTTAATTTCTCCAATATTTACTCAATTTACTACATTAAAAACACTGGAGTTTTGATGAAACATTTATTCAGCAATGACTGAGTATAGAAGTCTGAGATTGGTGTTACATCTGCAGATACTGAAAATGAAGCTTGCTGTCTGAGTAGTTTTATAGCATGATATTAATATATTGCATTGTAGAAAATAAATTTCAGAAAACACAAGTAGTCATCATAATTTTAACATGCATAAATCTTATGTTAGTTTATGCTCCAGGTATACTGGAAATGATGCCTTTTTTAGTCCAGATTTAAAAAAAAATCCAACCAGTAGGGGACACCCCTCCCGGACCCTCCCCTCGGACCCCAATAAAGTGGCTGAAAAATATTTTGGCCCAGCAGAAACCCTGAAATGGTGATATCGAGCTACTTTCGGTTTTAACGATATCCCGGCAGAGTGTAAGACGGCACCTGCCACAAAATTAGCATGCTGTCTTACGGGTCATTAATGAGACTACCCCCAAATGTAAGGTCCAACAAGATCAGTGAATGGTTTTACAGTCTTAGACTCTCAATATCAGACTCATTAAAAAGTACAACAAACTGGAACAAAGAAGCTTATAATTTCCTGTAGATCTAACAACATAATTTTAATAGTATTATGTTCTGCTATAACACTGTTATCATAGGTATTTGACCAAAGCAACATATGCACGTCTTTCTCTCTCCACAAAAAAAAAATCTTAGCAATCTGACAGTCAGAAAACATCTTGGAAAAGTTTTGAAATAGATTTTCATTTGATTTATAGAAATCAAAGAGAAACTATGGTTTGAATTGTCCATAATAGTTCTGCTATCAAGCCTATCAGTAGATCGTTCGTTAGGGCAAGACTTGACATTTAGCGACATGGCTCGCATGCATGATGCAGAATTCAACATCGGGCTGGAGGTGGGTGGGGTATAGTTATTTCAGCAGTCGGCGAAGAAGAGATCTATTTGGGAATTGGGGTAACTTGAAAAACAGTTTGCCATACCAGTTATTGACATTATCTGTGACTTTTTTTACTGGGACCGAGTTCGCCCATTTTACACAACTTTCACGTTCAATGGCTTTCTTACAATAGCGAGCAGAGTGCTTTGTACTTACAATCCTAACACTCCTTGATCCATGAATACTGCTAAATCCAATCTTGATTACACTTTCTGGCATGATTATGTTCATCAAGTGCATCCTATAATATCATTATTTTATTGAAATATTGATGGTCAGTTTTTTCCGCCGCCATGTGCTTTGCAGCATCTCATAAGGAGAAACGGGAAAGCTGCTCGCTGAATGGATAATATTAACCACATCCTATAATTACGTCACAGGTAACCAATGACGCTTTTAATGCCGAAAAAGATGATTTTGCGTCATTTTCACAATAAATTGATTAATGATAGAGTGTTCAAATAACATATACATGTTTGTATTGAGCGGAAAGGTACTTTAATACCGGAAAAGTGCAAAAAGGGAGTAAAATTCCCAAATTGAACAGATCCGTAGCAATTTCGTTCTTAAATCGTAGTACAGTCGAGTTTTCCATACCAAAACGTAGAAATTACGGCCAAAACGTAGCAGTAAACAGGTCTGTAGGACCTAACTATAAGCCTATAACATGTATGGAATTTATTTAATATCTGATCTGATAGATCCTAAGCAGGCGCTCAAAATGAGTTTATTTCTTTGACAAACTTACCACACTTTACTTGTCCGCCATGATTGTTCCCGAAGCGGAAGTCGTCTGTACAGATCCGGGTACCCGGTGTTTCATATATATGAATTTTGCTCAAAATTAAAGCCTAAAAAATGATTTTTTCCCCCGTTGAAAAAATCTAAAATAAACATTGATAAATATTTGAAGCATCAGATGAATATTACGAAACCAGTTTTAGATTATCTATATATAGCCGATTTATGTTGTTATTCCATATTTTCTGCCGTCCACATAAAGTAGGTATTAAGAGACTTTAAAATATAGGTCCGTGGAGAAATAATCTGTTTTTTTGTCATGAAAGGATAGATGAACTTCAAAATTAAATTGATAAATATAAATAATGGTTTTAACTGTAGGTACTTTGATAAGGAATTAAATTTTCACTTAGTTTTACTACCCATACAGATGCCATAAAATATTAAGTAGACCAAAAAATGTCTACATAATCCAGCGGTCCGCATAAGCCATATAATAAATCATAATTGGTATACTGAAAGTAGGTATCAGAATTATATATATATATATATATATATATATATATATATATATATATATATATATATATATATATATATATATATATATATATACAGCTTCCATTACAATGAGTGTATTTCAGCAAATTAGCATATTAACAGAGTATTTAGTGATACCAACCAACTCGATTGACCAATCGCCTCATACCTTTGACTATATACACAGTGCATAGTTTATATGGTATAAAACAAACAAAGTGAAGATTAAAAGTGAACTTACTGTGATGCACAACAAATTAATCAAATTCAACTAACAGTCAAAAGGGAGATAATATTGTCAAATCTCTTATCAAGCGATACCTACTACAGTTCTTTTTGACAATTGGCAAACAGTGTAGTGCCAGATCAGAAGACTCCTGGAGGAGTCATGTGATCAGGGTCTGCATTGTTTACTGTAGCCCTGTGATCAGGGTCTGCATTGTTTGCTGTAGCCCTGTGATCAGGGTCTGCATTGTTTGCTGTAGCCCTGTGATCAGGGTCTGCATTGTTTACTGTAGCTGTGATCAGGGTCTGCATTGTTTACTGCAGCTGTGATCATGATCTGTTTTGTTTGCTGTAGCCCTCTGATCAGGGTCTGCATTGTTTACTGTAGCCCTGTGATCAGGGTCTGCATTGTTTGCTGTAGCCCTGTGATCAGGGTCTGCATTGTTTACTGTAGCTGTGATCAGGGTCTGCATTGTTTACTGCAGCTGTGATCAGGATCTGTATTGTTTGCTGTAGCCCTCTGATCAGGGTTTGCATTGTTTACTGTATCCCTCTGATCAGGGTCTGCATTGTTTGCTGTAGCCCTGTGATCAGGGTCTGCATTGTTTACTGTAGCTGTGATCAGGGTCTGCATTGTTTACTGCAGCTGTGATCAGGATCTGTATTGTTTGCTGTAGCCCTCTGATCAGGGTTTGCATTGTTTACTGTAGCCCTGTGATCAGGGTCTGCGTTGTTTGCTGTAGCCCTGTGATCAGGGTCTGCATTGTTTGCTGTAGCCCTGTGATCAGGGTCTGCATTGTTTACTGTAGCTGTGATCAGGGTCTGCATTGTTTACTGCAGCTGTGATCAGGATCTGTATTGTTTGCTGTAGCCCTCTGATCAGGGTTTGCATTGTTTACTGTAGCCCTCTGATCAGGGTCTGCGTTGTTTGCTGTAGCCCTGTGATCAGGGTCTGCATTGTTTACTGTAGCTGTGATCAGGGTCTGCATTGTTTACTGCAGCTGTGATCAGGATCTGTATTGTTTGCTGTAGCCCTCTGATCAGGGTCTGCATTGTTTACTGTAGCCATCGATGTTAATGGTTTATATCAGCAAATGTATTCTATGATGTGCCTCCTATACATGTAAAAATGAATGGGTTCCAAAAAGATCTGGATGGGGTTTATTAAAATAATATAGGAATAATTGGGTTAAACTATTAATACATCAAAGTACTGACAGTACTGAAGGTTTCGGACCATATATATGTCGATTGTGACTATACAATACGAAAAAGCTTGGTAGGGAAGGACTGGTACCATTGATATATAGCAAGATGACCTCTAAAGCATTATTTCCTGAACTAAAATGGTGTTTAATGGAACTGTTTGTTAAAACTGACAGGTCATCTGAACACAATTGCTGTGAACTTTTCTGAAAATCCTGTCAGCAATTAAGATATTGTTTAAAGAAAACATTGGTGACTAGTAGCACACAGTGCAGTTCCAATAAGTTCAATTTGCCACTGTGTGCCTGAAGTTAACTTCAATTTATATTTGAATGTAGTAAAGGGCCATTACCCTATTATTATTTGGCCGACGTTGACGTCATATAATGTGCATCATGCAACCTATCCATGTAAATACCCCGTCAAATGTAAATGAAATCTGAGCAAGCTGTTTCAAGATATGACTTCTAACAGTCACATTTCCTATATGGCTATCTGAAAGCAACAAAGGGTCATATTTCTGCTACTAACTGGTTCATTGTAACAGTATTGGCGTGCATCAATTACTTATCCATCTATACACTACAACCAAGTTTGGATAAATTATATATGCCATGTGAATCTAAATATCATACAGTAGTTAACAAGATCTAATTATAACAGAATATGTTGCAGAATGCCCCCTATACGAAATTTACAACTGGTATTGATGAGCAAAATATCTAAATTTCAACCAATAACAGGCCATTAGTGATCACTTTGTTACCATGGCAACCAACACTTTTGAAACACCTGCATATATATCCATACTGACCAATTTTCCGAAAAATCTAATATGTGAATTGTGACCCATTCAGAGGACACCACTCCATTACCATGGCAACCAAGTATTTCAAACACCTTGACTGAGTTTAGGGTATATATCTAAATTCTTGAAATATTTAGTATCTAAATTTTGACCAATCAGATCCCACCATTCAGTTTCCATACCAGAAATCATTTCGAAAGACATACCAATCAATTCTGAGTGTCAAAGCATCCCGACATACCAATTTTCGGCAAAATCGAACAATATCTGAAGTTGTCGAAAAAGATCTAAATTTTCGACCAATCAGAGCCACCATTCAGTTACCATGGCAACCAATTCTTTAAAAAAAGACCTACATATTAGTCATGTGTGCCAAAATATACCGTCATACCAATTTTTAGCAAAATTAACCAATACATGTACTTTCGAAACCCATAACAATTGATTGGAGTACCAAAATATCCCATGATACCAATTTTCAGCAAAAAATCAAATGATATATAACTTCGCCAAACAATATCTAAATTTCGACAAATTATAGCCAACCATTTAGTTATGGTGATTATCAAAAATAAAAAGTGGGATGTACATCTACATGTATCAAGCAATATTCACATGAAGTTTCATTAGGATCGGACAATTACTGTCTTAGTCTTACTGAGAAATGCGTTGGACAAGTTCACGACGGAAGAATCAGAATTGGAAGAATCAGAATTGGAAGAAAGAATAATAAGAATAAGAAACGGAGCAAACACAATATGTCCCTTTACTTCATTTTGGGATATTATTAAATACCAGGGGGTGAAAATAACAGCATGCTTGTATGTTAACAGATTAATGCTGGGGGAAAAAGCTTAAAAATACACTACAAACAAAAAATTGTCAAGAATTATATACGTTCAGCATATGTTATAATTAACATTATGTAAAACATACAATATAATAATTCCACGATATCTCTTTTATAACTACTAACTCTCTACAATTGGAGTAATTATCCTTAAATACTTACAACCTGGTACCAATTAAGTCTCCTAAGACATTACACACATTATAAACATGGATCTTAGAGAACTGAAAAGTCCATGATCAATGTTTACGATGCTTGTCACACATGATGTAAAAATATAATTATGATCTTCCAAACTCAACATAAATACATCTGATGCATTCAGAATACAGATTGCTTTTGAGACTCAAGGTTATCCATATATTGTATCTCGGGGGCGTTTCACTACAGTCCGTGCTCCTTCGTGCCGAAGGGTCGGTGCCGAATATTATGTGGGTTTTTTTTAGCTTTCTTCAACTTCAACTATAACTACTTATTATGCACAGTCGGCGGCAACACTGAATATTAAATTTACGTATTTCAAATAATAAATATCGACAATATTAGCCAATAATGTCTATAAAAGGTTTTTCTAATAAAAAAAATAATGCTTAAATTGTGGCCGATTTTAGACTGCGAAATTCATATCCGCGGATACGAGTCATACCCGTCATATCGGGTGTTTATACTGTATCTTGCAATTTCCAGTCGTTATCTTCATTCCCATAGTTCGTGTGTAATGTGTAGAGATTGACGATGTTCCGACCATTATTCATAACGGTTTTCTCCGTAACATTGTCTGTACCAATCCGACAAATTCAAGAATTTTTTGTAGATTTCAAAATATCCGCCCGACTTTCAGAAGTCGATTACTTTCTAGGCCATTTTTACCGGCGCTCTGTGGTATATATTCGTACGCGATCAAATTTATCATATAACGTAGCATTTTACATGGCAAAATTATTGGTAATTGAAACAGTTGCATCCGCATTTTAATAATTCACACAAATACCAAATGAAGAATTATCGATATCGTTTATCCAACGCATTGCACTTGGAACTATATTTAGGGGTGTAACTATATACTAGGGGTGTACACAAAATCACATTTTTGGCAAAATGAAAGTAGAAATACGGGTGAAATACACCCGTAGACAACTAAATCGTTTAATCGGCGCTACGTGATAAACATTCTGTCAACATTAAACCATTCTAAATATCTGCATTTGGGCTATTGAACGTATGCATTGTAAGCATAAATTGATACTTCGTAGTATAAAAGTGGTCTGATTGTGTATTATGGGATGTAAATTTCTTTATAAATTTGCTTGAGGCATGCCATGGCGATGCATTACTATTAGGTTTCGGAAAGTAGTCCGAAACCTAAAAATCAGATCAAATTAAGCTAAGAGGATGAATATAAGCTTACAAAATTACCTATCTATGTCGATTCAAAATACCCTTCCTTAGGGTCCTCAGCGTCTGCGTTGTTTGCTTATGAATTAACATTGATAAAAAATACAGTAAAACCCCGCTAATGCGATCACCTAAAAGAGGTATAATTCTGGTTGCTAGATGCAGGTGGTAGCTTAATACAGAACAAACGTAATGCAGAAAGCTCATCGAGGAGCTTTCTGCATTACTTTTGTCCTAAAGTAAGCAACCACCTGCTTATAAAGACACCCATGTTTAATTATTAAGTGGTCGTATTAGAGGGGTTTTACTGTATACCGTTTTTGCCATGGTAAAAACTGTTAATACCACAGGTCTACGATAACATATCTACCAACATACTTAATGCATAAAGTATCATAGCAAGAACAAACGCTTACAATTAAGAAGAAACGATCTATTGCCAACAATGCCAACCCCTTCTTGTTTATACGAGTATACCTCAATTGGAAAGGCATTGGACGTGTGCATCTCAAATTTTGTAAAACTGTGTTACAAGTTCGCAAGTCTACTTCCACTAATGGGGTGTATGGAGAACTTAGAAAATATCCCCTATATGTATCAATATATGTACAAATTGTAAACTATTGGTGTATAATTGTCAGCTCAGACAATATATTAATCAGAACATTGTATAATTTACTTTTACATGATTGTGATTATGGTAGTGTAAACTGGGCAAGTCATATTAAACACCTGCTGGAAGTTTCTGGATTTGCATATGTATGGTATAACCCATTCGATGTTGACATAAACCACTTTCATAAAGTTTTTAAATAAAGAGTTATAGACGTGTTTATCCATATGATACAGTAATTAGGGTTATCACTATAATCAATATTAAACATGTGAGCATCCCCAATATTACCGAGAAGATATTTTACACTAGATGCCTAATTTGAAGCCATTTTCTGCTGTCAAGCAAACCTGGTTCATAAGCTGTTAAAATAAAGTTATCAGAGTTCTTAATTTTAAGGCAACCCTTAATAAATTTAACAAAGCGAGAACACTTAACCCTTCGCTTGCTGAATTTTAAAATACATTTCTCCTTCTTTATCCATGCCCTGTTGTATAATTACATATATCTTCACTGTGTACAAGTATTTCGCTGTGCAATCACTGCTGTGGAGTGCACTGGTTGCACAATCAACTTGTAAATAGTGCAGACCCTGATGAGACAGCTCCTGCAGGAGCTGTCTCATCTGGGTCTACACTATTTACAGGTAGGTATATTGACGTGAATAGCAAGCGAAGGGTTAATAAATCTAACAAAGCGAGAATTGCACAGATGATAACGTCATACAACAATGTTTACCCATACGGCGCTGAATTGGAAACGCTGAAGTATCAAACAGACTATTTAGAAATACAGACAGGTCAAGCTGATGTTGACTAATTAGGGGTCTTTCTAAAGAAAAGTGAAACATGACAAACAGTCCAAACCCTGATGAGGGAGCTCCTCCAAGGTACCTCTCAACTGGGTCTATATGGTTTGCGAATGACATTAGTGACTCGTGTCTTGCACTTTAAGGGTAAAAGATCGCCGACCGACATTTGGTTTTAAATAGTCCTTGGCTATTTCCTCCATTGCAACACATACACATAATAATCACCTTTCCGTGAAAATAAAACCTACTGGAAACAAGTTTCCAACCTACATAAGATATTAAGAGCAAATAAATTCAAGGATTCCAAAGTATAAAAATTCGCATGTGACTTAATTGTACAAGTAATTGTATAATACATGTATGTGATAACAGTAACACCTGTCTAAATCTAACAAATATAGGCAAAATATGTATATCTGAAAAGATGGAGAACTTGGTGCAGATCCCCTCAATTCCAAACAAATTATGATGCTGGACATTACTCTATATATGTTAGATAAATAATATAAACTACATGAATAAATACGTCAAAAGAAAAAAGAAGGAATTCTCTACGGAATGATTATGAACATAACAATATGAAACATGTTGAAATATTTGCAAAATGATCGAATAGCCTGGTGAATTAGCTTATTATTTCACTGATGTAACAGTAAGACATGTAATCTTAATTTCTACTGTATAATAAGTGTGCTTATAGCATTCCTTTAACAATATTTGGGGCGAATTAGAAAAGCTTCATAAACATATTTACATGAAAACACAAAAACTTTAGTACTCATTAATTCAATGAGTTTCTATGTTAATTCAAAGAGTATTTTGTTAAATACTATTTATGGATGTAATTATATGCACAAAAGATAAGGATAAAGTGGTATTAATCTTCTACATCACCTGAATGACTAGTTGTACAATATCTTTCATTACCGTCCATTCTGTTTCTACTCTCAACTGGTGTGATGAAAGTCTTAATTTAGTATATAGTATTCAGACTTTAACCGACATTTTGTCAAATTTGAACAGCTGTTTTAAAATGTTTAAACAAGTATAAAGAACTGTTACTTGTTACTGTAAGCCATGCTTGGGTAAATTGGTTCATTAACTTTTGTTGGAAAACAATAACATGAAGACATTTCAAATCTACCCTTGATGGTTATTCCACACAAAGGTACATGTAAAACATTATCATTCAGTAGTGCTCTGTCATTCGATGCCCAATTATGTTTTCATATTTTTTGCAGGCGTTTATAAGGTCTGGCATATAATTAAACACACGCACGCATGCAAACAAGGACGCGAGCACCCACACACTCGCACTCACACGCACGCACGCACACACACACACGCACACACACGCACACACACGCACACACACACGTACGCACGTCCGCACGCACGCACGCACACACACACATATACACATACATATACATTATATATATAAAATATATATATTATAGGCATTTTAACGGTATATATATTGATGATAACGACCAATATCTCCGTATACTGCCATATTTCTCGTTTATTGCCTAACATGCAGTAAGGGTTTACGGAAACTTAGATGTACACGTTTATATTTCTTTATTATTACTAACACCCTAAGTTTCAAAACTATGGATTAAGACAGAGGACAAAAATGCCTCAAATAGCTAATAATAACTACTAAGCTTCAAACTCTTCTAAGGGAATATTATTAAACTGTCAGCAAATGAAACAAACTTATTTCTGCGAGTGTAATTTCAAAAGTTTTTCCGTCAAGTAAGAATAATCAAGGTATTTAAATGTGAACAATCGCAATACGTGGCACCAACGTACTCATACAACTGAACAGTTGCGATTCCCATTGCTTAGTGTCACCTAATGTCGTTTAAACCATTCACCCTGCATTTAACTGCAACCTGTCTACAAGACAGATATTTATACTTCATTCAGCGTCCGATTTAGAGAGGTTTTACTGTATATATGCAAAACTCAAATCGAGGGCCGGTCCCAGATCGAAGGCCGATTCGTGGGCCGATCCAAAATCGTGGGTTGTTTGCTCCCAAATCGTGGGCCGATTTATAACCCACAAAAACATATCCTACCTGACAAAATACAAAGATCATAAATTTGATATAGATCTAAATGCCCACGGCGAAGTAAAGGCGTTCTATACTCATTTAAAAATGCAAATAGATCTAAAATTTTAAAAAAAAATATAGAGGATCTTACATGAGTGTTCTTGATTATTGGATTTATTAAATGATTCTTTTTAAAACGATAAAAACGAGCTTTAGCGAGTTTGTATCGTTTTAAAAATACGAACTAAGGGCCTTTAAAAATACGAAACACTAAGGGCCTTTTTCAAAGATTATCATGTCAAAATACACGTCACATTTTTGTTACATGCATTCAGCCATAAAATCAAAGAGATTTTATGAGATTTTATGGCTGAATGCATGTAACATAAATGTGACATGTATTTTGACATGATAATCTTTTAAAAAGGCCCTTAGTGGTCGAAATATTAGATCAGAGCAGTTCAAGTATTTATGTATTATATTAATTCCCTATTTTGGAATATTTTCTTCATTATAATATAATATAATTACATGTATACCACATTCTATAGTTTCCGCTATGGCCAAAATGTCCTAATATGTTCTTGTGTCATTATAAAAATTATTATAATTAATAATCACGGTGTAATTATTTCTTACATGAATGTACATGTAGTAAATGGTTACCATCCTGAGTTATTCATAAAACATATTTTACAGTTCTATGGTTTACTTCCATTTATACTTTTAAACTTCACCTGGAAACGACGTATTGTAACGTTTTTGTAAACAGGGTAGACCAAGATCAAACGGCTTCTGTTTTGGGAATTGCATAGATCTGACAGCAACAGCAGGTGTTAAGTGCTTGTGTGGCGGCCGTAAAAAGTCGCCCCGTACTTCATTCTCAGTGTCGTTATATTTTCTGGTCCTTCGGGATCATTAGTTTTCTCATGTTATTAGTTTTGAAAATTAAAATACTACTTAAGCCGGTGCTAGGGGGCGTGAGTAGTGTTTCACTTTTAATTACTACTCATGAACAGACTCAAAAAAACCGAGTCTGCAATTTTCTCTTTTTGCATTTCTACTTCTGCTTTCGAGGGATCACCCATTTTCAGAATATTTATAGTTTCTGAAAACGTCCCTTTTTTATTTGCAATTATAAACTAGAATAATTATCACTAAAGGTGATGGAATACCCCCGCAGCCTTGATCGCAAATCCAAATACCCATGCTTAAAGACAAAATGGCCCCAAAAACACCTCAAAGTTCAAGGGAGATAATTCTGCAAAGCTCAGCAGCAAACAAATGAAAATTACGTCTTGCACATCTACTATTCGTTGCTATTATGAACACCAAATATAAAGTCAATATCTTTAAACTAAAGTAGGAGTTCGATACCCCAGCTACTCATATTCAAATGCGGACGGACGGACAGACTGACCGTGTTCAAATACAGACGGACAGATCGACCGACCGCCGGACAGAGTGATTTCAGTATATCCAATTAGTAAGCTCAGTATTGACCAGGCACATGTCATGTATATATATAATGTATAAACTGTTACTTCATAAATACGCCTATTGACTTCTTTGTAAATGGAGTAGACCCAAATCAGGAGGCTTATGAATGAACAATCTGACCAGGGTTTAATCCATTGATTTATGGCATTGTATAAAGATAATTCTATAATATGTCATTAGCCTCATGGCCTTGAATTTACCTTGTTAATGTGAGGTTGCAAAGATAGGCATGCATTGTCATTTTCAAACAGAAGACCGAGAGCAGTGGATATTTCTATGAGTCATCATATCAGGGTCTGCAATGTTTGCCATTGAAAACATATAGCAGGTTTAAGCGTTTCATATTGAATATACTCTATAAGTACAAAAATGATTCATGCAGGAAGCACCACATACAGAACAAACAGTCGCCCGAACAGCAACACAAGGAAACAGCAAACGTATATAACTATAAAAACATCATGAGACGCACAAAGACAAAACAAACATATAATAGGGGGAAGATGGAAGTACGGCCTTGGAACGGTCAGTGACAAAATCACTGGGGGTTAAACCGGTTCATGGGCGCCCAATCTCACACTTATTCCATCCCCACCCTAAAAGACAAACAGTGTAAATAAACGTATCCCCTCTCCAACTAATCTACAACAACCGCGATGGCAAATACAGTGGTAAAGTGCATGTATAACGAAAACATTTAAATGAACACACTTACGGATTATTCCACTCTACAAATTCAGAATTGAAAATGTTACTATTTGATAGTTGCCCCTTTATCTATGGGTCGACTCTATTGTTAAACACGGATGGGTCAGTCTATTCAGCGTTAAAATGGTTACTACTTGACATACTCCCATTTATATATGAGTGAACTGCGCCTCTATAGCTATGAGTTGACTCTACATAAAATACGGATGAGACAATTTACTCTGAATATTAAGTAAGAAAAGCGTCAAGAATTTAACAAAAAAGTGATAAACCACTATACAAATATTCACGTGGGAAAGAGCTATGGCAGGTGGTGAATTGATGCTAAATGTTTTCTGCATTAAACGTCGTTCTGCAATAAGTAACTAGCTGTTTAATGGCACACTCGCTTTGTCATGACATGATCGTTCTAGAAAGAACCTGTACAGCAGACGATATTTGTAGCATATCATATCTATGAGTGAAGTTCACCCATTTATTTATGAGTTGATTCCGTCGACAGGTGCGGATCCAGGATTTCATATTAGGGGGGGGGGCGTAGAATCTTTTTTGGAGGGGGGGGCGTAGATTTTTATGTTTGATGACATTTGTTAATTTTGTGTTTGTAATACAAGTTGAAAAATAGCTTAATTGGGTAAGGGAAATAAA
Organism: Azorinus chamasolen; assembly: GCA_963576725.1. Lineage (NCBI taxonomy): Eukaryota > Metazoa > Mollusca > Bivalvia > Cardiida > Solecurtidae > Azorinus > Azorinus chamasolen. Next base: position 30,631,600 of record OY755252.1, read on the forward strand.
ACATTCCTACTGAATCGTTGTTTTATTGATTTTAGTAGATACAACGACCACTAAATTACATCAATTATTTTGTGTTAAAGGCAGGTGGCTGCTTAAAGCAATGTGAAAGTAAAACAGAACGCTCCTACGGGAGCGTTCTGTTTTACTTTCACCTTGCTTTAAGCAGCCACCTGCTCTAAATACCAACTAATTAACACAATTTAGTGGTCGTTATAGAGAGGTTTTACTGTATATAGATCTAACATATTACTAAAATTTTAAGCAATTTTAGGGGGCGTACGCCGGCTCCGCCCCCTCTAAATCCGCGCCTGGCCGACACACAGATGGACCAGTCCACCCTAAAACCCCAGCGTTGCAAGCCTCAAGGGAAACTAATGAAGTGATAAACCATTATACAAATACAGTAAAACCTCTTTATAACGGCCACTAAATCACATCAAGTATTTTGTGTAAAAGGCGGGTGGCTGCTTTAATCAAGGTGAAAGTAAAACAGAACGCCCCTATATATCCTTTAGTGGTCGGTATAGAGAGATTTTACTGTTTTCATGTTGGGAAGAGTTCGGACGGGTCGTAAATTCATTCTGGGCGTTTTCTGCATTAACGTCGTTCTGCAAAAAGCAATCAGCTGTATTAATTGCACACTCGCTTTTTCATAAAATGATCTTATAGTAGTATTGAACAATGAGTTGAGGAGACGCGGGGCATTGGGGAATTGTGAGGCAACGACGCGATGACGTCATCACGTCACTAGGTCATGAAGGGGGGGTGTTGGCCCTCTTCGTCATCGCATCCCTACGCCATCGGGTCCCGTTACTAAGTCATCGGGGCATTGTCCCGCTATTGCATCATCTCTAGGAATAACGTTTAACCCGAATTTGACGCTCACCGGAAACCCGGGGAGTGCCTATTTATAGTAATTACCTTTAGATCCAACCTAACAGGGTCTCTCTCTGTCTCTATCCACCTATATACAGTGGACAAACTGTAATTCATTCCCGTTTATGCTTACGCGTGCGCAAACGATACGCAAACGATACGCAAACTAAACGATATACGCGTGTGTGCATACAAACGTGTTTGTAGGCGGATTTTGCTTATATGAGTGCGTTTCATTTGGCATACCTTTATTATTATCGAGACCGATCAATTATACGAATGAAGTAAAAAAAAAACCCGAAAGGTATGGGGAAAAAAGGATCTGTCATATATTGCTCAGCGGCCTTAACATGTCCTCAAAAATAAAAAACCGAAATTGATATAACATGTCTAGGATTAAATCTAATGCAGTCCCTGACGTGTCAATAATCTCTCCAATTAACACCCAATCAAACAATAGCTGACGATTTGAATCTCCGCCCAAAGGGCCCGACAATTTATTCCAAGCACTACCCTATCCAGCCTTTATTAATTCGCCCGAACAAGCCAGTTCTAATACGTGTGTCTTTATCAAACAAACACCGGACGAGATCAGTTTATCCAGAAATTCATCCTGAAATCGGTTGCATCAGCCTATAATCCGGAATTAGTAAGTTAACCAACGGTTTACATTTGTATATATATGGTCAAAGCTACTTTCAGTTTAATTTCTATCTTGCTTTTTAAAGTAATAGAATGAAAACTACTGACATCGCCATATTAGTAGTCATAGGCTTTACTTTTTGTTAGATTGATCCGCCCTAAACTTTTCAAAATGTGTGCCATTATCATAATTGGTGGCCAAATTCACACCTTAACTTTTACAATGTCTACTGAGTAATCTATCATTACCTTCACAAATTTGTCCCGTTCAGCCAAGCTGTTTGCGTTGTTGATAGATATGAAGTATACAACACTGTGGTATACTTCATATCTATCAAAAAACACAAACAGTTTGGGGCATATACATCCCCATATATATTATTTGTGGACTGGTCTGGTTTCAGATATTTACAAAACCGTTTTCAATTTTGGTTTCTATAACTAAAAAATATACTTAAATAAGTCTGCTTTCAAAATTGAAAATACTGTAGAATTATCACTTCCCAAACAGTAGACCCATCACAAATGATGCTGCAATATTATATTTGTGAGGGAGGAATGTACACACAAAACTTAACCTTTTCCTTTAAATTCACGCCTCTGCAAACAAAGTAGATCCAGATCAGAGCCTATAGGAACCGTCTAATAAGGGTTTGTTCTGTTTGATTATAAAATTAGATCAAATCCGACTTCACATTTTCTACAAATACCCAACTATTTTCACACTTTTCCAGACATTACGTCCATGGATTAGCCATAGAAAGAGACACTTATCGAGTAGGGGAAACTATTTATGGGGTGTGATGTTTATGTTAAGTGTGAAATACAATATGATACTTGATATTAAACACATAATTAATAATTTTGTTAATCTTAACTTACTTTACCTGTCAGAGAATTTACACTATTCAAAACAATAAAATAGGATGAGGTTAGGACCAAGACCATTAGCAAATAGTGTAGGTTCAGATCAGAGGGACCATTTGGGTCCCGCCCATGAGTTGGGTCCAGACAAAACCGGACACCTTTAGATGAGTTTTATGTTTAGGCAAAGTGGGTTCAGATGAAATGGGGTGTTCTCGTTGCTATGTATAAATGTATGTACTATATAAAAAAAAAAATTCCACCAACATACAGAAAAAAAGATAATATTTGCAATACCAAAATTATGCATTACTCTAAGACAAGTAGTAAAATATGTATTTTGTTCGGAAAATGAGAAAAGGGTAGATTTTGATAAAAAAAAATGGTTGTCAGTCTTGAAGTATGACTTTTATTTTTTATTAATGTTTCTAAAGCTTGTTGAATTATGTTTAAATGACTGAACCCACTACAAATGGAAATGTTTATAAAAAATTATGGTCAAACACATTAAAACTGTTATTACATTTTTTTAATCATAATTTTACAGTATATGTGCAATTTATTAAGGTTTGTAGGGAAACAACAGTAACATAGCCATTAGAATTTCTCTGTGAATGCATGTGTTAAATGGCCTTAGGCCATATTGTACTAAGCCATATTACAAACGAATGCCCCATGTAGTGTCAGTCGTCTCTAGATGTCAGTTATCATAGTGGCCCTTTGTCAAATACCCAACAAGGGAGAATGACTATTACATGGCCATAAAACTCGCATCCTGTATATTACGTATTGTTGCATTCCATTATGTAGCTGTGGTCAAAAGATTCAAGTAGAAATTTCAAGACCAATTACTGATGTCATGGTGCCGTAAAGTCAGTTTTGGGCATTCTGTAGGTAATAATCAATACAACTATAAAACGCGTCCAATTAACAGTTCAGTAATCCAGAATTACTTTTTTCCTTTGGATTTATGGTCAATATTGTCCATGTTCCAAAATGGCAAAATAGATAATATTTACGATAAGCTATTTCCCTGATGAAAAATTATGTGTGAATAAATAGACCCTTCACTGTACGTGCATGTTTATGTCAATGCAAACACAGTAGACCCAGATCAAACGTAATGAAAAAAAATTACAGAGTAGATCCAGATCAGACAGCTTCTGTTGCAGCTCCCTGATCACTGATCAGGGTCTTCTCGGTTTGCTTATGAAATAATATACGGTAGGTCTGGTTGTACAATTACTGCCATAGCCAAACTTTCCTGTACTCATGTATCATTACAAAAACTCGATCTCAATGAATTCATTATTTCTTATACGAATATTCATGGAGATCTAACGCCTTTTTTCACAATGCTCATTTTTCAAAGGGATCTTTGGCTCTGACAGAAACTATAGGATTAGATCAACACAATTTCATAAGCAACAGAGCAGAACCTGATCTGACAGCTCCTACAGGAACTGTCCGATCTGGATCTACTCTATTTGCAAACGCACATGAAGCCGTTTATATAACACGAGAAGGATTGGGAAATTGATTTTAAAGCAAATTTGGTGTCTGCTGTCAACAGAGCTGGTGTTTATTAATCCGTTTTTCTCTTAAGAATATCTATTTAAGATTTCATGACCTCGTGAATATTCATTTACAGGAATTACAGAGACGCTAGACAACCATGATGGAATCTAAAGAAATAAGTCTACGGACTAAGCAATCAGAGCAGATCCTGATCAGACAGTTTCTGAAAAATTTTCCATGACGAAAAGGCCCATTAACCCACAGTGCTAACCTCAAAAGTCACACTTATAATAGAATGTATCATATCCTTTTTTATAATTGTAGACCCAAGTCATTGGCTGCACTATTTTCTCTAGTACAAAGTTCATGGAAAACAGCCATCGAGACACAACGTAAGCTGACCCAATAAAACAAATGTGGAAGAATCAATTTGAACAAACAATCCTATTCCCTAGACGTTCACATCGTGGACGTTTTCTTGAACTTCTCGTCTTTTGGTAATTTAAATAATCCTATTTAGTCTCTGTCGGATTTGGAGCTACACCCATAGGCAGAGCTACATCCATAGACAGCACAAATTACCATTTTACCACTCAAAACGAAGTAGAAGTACATAATGTGCGATTCCTTTCGGTTGGAACAAAAAGTATCACTGTTTCTTTAAAGGAAATACAGATCGTCTAATTTAATGGTCTACTGAATTATAACTCTTTACAAAACACAATCCGCACAACTTTAGGTATATATAAGGGACTTTTAAAGTACAAAATGAGAAATTACCATTATTAACGTTGTTTAAACACCCAATATTCCCTGCAGAACCATATATTGACGATTAACTTAAAACTGAGTTTAAACGCGTTTACAAACGCGTTTGTAAGTGAATATATAAACCCGTTTACTAAACGGGTTTTAAACGGGAAAGAATAACAGTTTCTCCATTGTATCTACCCATCTCTCTCATTCCCTACCGGCAATAGGATATAAAACCAGACCGTAGTATTATTTTACGTATATACTTTTTATTCGTTCTCTTAATCGGGTTTAGTTTAATCATGTATCATTTCAAAGAATTCACGGCGGTCCACAGCACAGACAGTCATTTTTTCATACACACCCCTTTCAATAGATCCTGTGAGTTTTGTTCCCGAATTACACGCAGCTAATAGCCTAATTAACGGCTGTAACCGCAGTCAGTTATAGTAACTTTAGCTATCCGAGAGGCATTGAGACTCGACCTGTACACAAACCGCTATGAAAGAGGCCTCAAATAATTACTTTCTATCAAAATTACATGGATATCTTCGCAGCCTCTTTACTACGATTAACTACGCAAAAGGGCGAATATCGGGTTCGTTTGTGGCATTCCGGAACTTTATACGTACGTCGGAACGCAATCTACTCATTTTGGACGACCTCGTGACGGAACAGAATTTCCTCAGGGAAAGGCGTATCGCCTTGAACATCCAGTATCTGGTTTTGTTCAACAATCCCATAGATCGACAACAAATTGCCACAGTAGCTCGACGAGTTTACCCCACCCGAAGTCAGTGGTTCCTGACTAGATTCGAACGCGCCGTCCGGCGATTTAGTCGTCGATTTAAAACCCGGCACGCTTTTCCGATACGAAAGGCGAGGGTCGGGGTCTACGACTGGACCTAGAAGACGACTATTCGTACTCGGCGGGAGACGGAATAGAGGAATCGGACGTTGAGCCGCCGGAAGACCTGTCAGACGTCCAAAACGAAGAAGAACGCTCGCAAACATACGAGGTGGTATGACCGCCGCGCAGCACAAGGCCTTCAACGCTTTGTTACCCGAGATACGTCAGAACGCCAGAATTTATTTGGCGGAAACCTTTGCCTGGTTATATGAGGTCGAGAAAAGCCCCTTATACGATGCCTTGATGTATACAATAGCGGAATTATTACAGTCCATGTCGCTCGGGAAGCCGTTTGCATGTACGCTCCGACGGTACTGCATGCTGGTGCCGAAAAAGCCCGTATAACTCCGTCCACCGCCTACGCCGCCGCCGCCGTCGCCGTCGAGCCAACTTCAGTTTCGGCGGTCACGCGCGCCTAGATCCCGCCGCCATTCGATATTTGTGGAACCGTACGACGATTACGGGCCCCGGGACCTATCGATTTAAGGAGCGACTATGAACGACTTTTACCTCACCTTTACCGCTGAAGGAACGGTGAACGGACGGACGAACACGCCGGTCGATTTCTCGGTCTCGGTTCCGCGGCGAGGGACGCTGGAGGGACGCTACGAATGCGCTCTGGTCGAGATATCCTAAAACTGCGATTTTCCGCCGAAAGGCCATTGACTCTTCCTCTGTTGCAACGAGAGAGAGAGAGAGAGAGAGAGAGAGAGAGGGAGAGAGAGAGAGAGAGAGAAAGAGAGAGACGTCTGTTAGGTTGGATCTATGAGTATGCACACCCCGAGTCTCCGGTGAGCGTAAAATTCGGGTTAACCGTTATTCCTGGAGATTATGCAATAGTGGGGCAATGTCCCGATGACCTAGTAACGGGACCCGATGACGTAGGGACGCGATGACGTTGAGGGCCAATCCCCCGGTGACCTAGTGACGCGATGAAGTCATCGCGCCGTTGCGTCATAATGCTGCAATGTCCCGAGTCTCCTCAACTCATTGTTCTATACTACTTCTCATGTACAGCAGACGATATATTTAGCATATAATAATGACAGATTATCTCATACAGTTCGGGGAACGAGTCACTAATGTACTTTGCAAACAGTATATACCCAGATGAGAGGTCGAGCTCCTAGAGGAGCGCTCTCATCACGATCTGCACTGATTGTCATGTTACACATTTCTTTAGAAAATCCATAAATATTCACCGTAAACTTGAACTGTTTGAGTTTTGGAATTGTCCATTTGAAACAAAATCAGCAATGTAAGGATTTAATACAAATACAGTTGATTTGAAATATTAAACTCCATACCTAAATCGGGCGTAGTTGTTGTTGTTGTTGTCGTTGTTGTTGGTAAATGATGGGATCTATAAAATCTTGCCCCTTGTAAATCCACGAACGTACTGCAAGAGATTGCCGGTTTTATTCCGTAACAAGTACCACTACCTCCATGATACACAAAACTGTTACAGCCATTCTCCATCGTGCATTTTCTAGCACATGATATTACACTTTTGGTGCTCGCTTCAAACTCAACCTCCTCGTCCGAGCATGTTTTGTTCGAAAAAGCCTGTTCTTGTGAAAACGTATGTTCTTGATAACATACGCACGTGACAAAGTTTGCGATAAAAAGTAACTCACGTATTATCGTCATGTTGTCTATAAAGTACCACAATGTTTCAAGTTACATTGTATTTACTTTACCGGTGTCCACATTATGTTTACAATGTTGTTATAAAAACCTTACTAGATAACATCCGCACGTAAGGAGATCACCACTCTGTCTGTAATGTACAACGACCAGTTACAAGTTATATTGTACCTACTTTATAGGTTTCCACATACATTTTACAGAGATATTATAACATATGTTTGTAACACTTTACTTTATGAACATTCGTGTTAAAAATAATGCCATCTTGAATATGAATTATATTTTTATAATAATAAATGAACACAGAAATTGTAGAGTTTAATTACATAAGCATACAGAGCAGACCCTGATCAGACGTCGCCTGTAGAGGTATACTCTGTTTGCAAATGCGTTATTTACAACGCGTATCTATAAGTCAGTGGTAAACATTCAACACTCTACTGTCGACTGTGATAAACTTCTGAAAGTAGGAGATCCTTCGAAAGCGACAACAGCAATCCAAAATGAGAAAATTGCAGACTCGGTTTTATTGAGTCTGTTCATGAGCAGTAATTCAATTTGCAACACTACTCACGCCACCTAGCACCGGCTTAAGTGGTATTCAATTTTCAAAAAAAAAAAAAAAACATCGAAACTAATTATCCAGATGTACAAGAAAGTATAACAACACTGAGCATGAAGTACGGGATGACTTTCTACGGCCGCCACACAAGCACTTAACACCTGCTGCTGTGAAGTACATAAATTCTGAAAGTAGGTGATTCTTCGAAAGCAAAAGCAGCAATGCAAAAAGAGAAAATTGCAGACTCAGTTTTATTGAGTCTGTTCATGAACAGTAATTCAAAGTGCATCACCACTCACACCCTCTAGCACAGGCTTAAGCGGTATTCAATTTTCAAAACTAATGATCCGGAACTTTGCAAACATGTTGGATCCATTTGAGTAACTCGGAGTCTCATCTGGATCCAAACAGTTTGTCACACTAGTCATACTTATAACAAAGCTAATTTGATTAACAAAGCACACGACACTATCATTCTGTAAACGACAAATGCTCAGAGTGCAGCACGAACACTTTCCCTGCCTGATGATCCAAGTGATTTGTTCTGTTCGACAGAGTGCAGCCGGTATGCACTCCCTGTCCGATGACACCAGTGTTTTGTACTGTTCGACTTCACCACAAATTGCTGCCATCCACATGTCATTGGTTAATTTTGCGATTGTCGAATGAACCCATTACCTCATAGGCTATTTTTAGATCCGACCTCTTTGAATAAATTTACTTACAAGAAACATTTACTAGAGAAAAGGATATGTTTTCATAATTGCGTAATTTTTTTAAACCAATGTGATAAATAGAGCATCTTACCTATGAAGCAAATGCCCAATTTATCACAATAATTTTAAAGGGTGACTTTTACAAAAGGCGTCCATATTTGGGAGTGGGTAACCCTTTCAACGTTGAATTGACAGTGTAGAATAGCCCACCAGAGTTCAACTAAGTGGTACGCAAAGCTTAAACTTGCTAGAGAATTGTGAATGGCAAACAGTGCAGACCTTGATCAGATGACATCTCTATGATCCCTCTGATCCCTCTGACCTTGTGAGTTGATGAGTAGAATGGCTCATTATTATTTGCAAATGACAGTTCAGGCGTATCCCTGTTAACTAATTCCCTGATATTGTCGACTTTTGACGACTCTGTGAAAGTCACTTTGTGAAACTATAGTGATAAATAGAGTATTTGCTCCTATAGGAGCAAATGCTCTATTTGTCACAATGGTTTCAAACTACAAAATTCTAAACATTTTTCTCTACTAAATGCTCCTTTTCGGTAGATTTATTCAAAGATGTTGTATCTAAAAATAGCCTATGTGGTAATGGGTTAAACTTGACAACGCTGAATTGTCAACCTAGAAAAGCCCATCAATGGCAGTGCATGCGTGTACCGCATTCTAAGAGTTCAATATAGAATTTAGTGAATGCTATACTTGGAGGGCAAATATTAAAATATTAAATGTGTACATCATGGATAACTTGGGTGCCGTATCCTTTTGTGTATGGCGCTCCCTGTCTGACTGGTTTTGTTTTTCACTTACACATTTATACTGAATAAATACTACAAGGATTCTGAAGCAAAATCCAACTGCAAATATAACAAATTATGTATTGTAACTGAATCGTCCGTTTCTCTGCGTAAGTATTGCGCACGAAAAGTACGGTAAACCTCTCTAACTCGACCATCAAACTAAAGTTTAACCCTTAATTTCAAATAAACGTCATTTCACACATTTTCAAATAGAGTACATGTACACCCAGATCAGACTACTTCTGTACAAGCCGCCTGTACAGGGTCTGCCCTGTTTGATTATAAAGTAAACCCCTCTAAACTGGAATGCTAGTTTAGAAACGTATAGATATGTTTAGCCATGATGCTACTTAATGCATGGTGAAAGTCATACAGAAAGCTCTGGAAGTGTGACTTATGCCCTGCATTAAGCTACCATCTGTCTCCAAGATGGATATTTACACTAAAGTGAACGTCCCGTTTAGAGGGTTTTTACTGTAGTAGTGATTCTACAGTTTTATATCCGAAGAGTAATTGCCTCAGCGTCAGTCAATAGTCAAAGTCACACTCAAGCATGTCAAAAGGTGCTAATCCATGTGGACTCTAGATCGAATGCATTTCGAACTCAGTCAGGTTTGCCACAAGCTACAACAATGAAACTGGGTGCAGCTAATGGTTCGTTCCGTGATTTCTCCAGGGACAGTGTTCCGAAAATAAGTATGCCGATGAGTCTGAGAAAGCGAACAAGGACAATTCCGTTATTTCAACCATTTGAATGGGTTGCCTATGTCTCCGGTTATGGCTATGTCTCCGGCTATGGCTATGTCTCCGGTTATGGCTATGTCTCCGGCAATGCCTAAATCTCCGGTTATAGTTATGTCTCCGGTTATGGCTATGTCTCCGGCTATGGCTATGTCTCCGGTTATGGCTATGTCTCCGGCAATGCCTAAATCTCCGGTTATAGTTATGTCTCCGGCTATGCCTATGTCTCCGGTTATAGTTATGTCTCCGGTTATGGTTATGTCTCCGGTTATGGTTATGCCTCCAGTTATGGTTATGTCTCCGGTTATGTCTTTGTCTCCGGTTATGGTTATATCTTCGGTTATGGCTATGTCTCCGGTTATGGTTATGTCTCCGGTTATGGTTATGTCTCCGGTTATGCCTATGTCTCCGGTAATAGTTATGTCTCCGGCTATGCCTTTGTCTCCGGTTATAGCTATGTCTTCGGTTATGGTTATGTCTCCGGTTATGCCTATGCCTCCGGTTATAGCTATGTCTCCGGCTATGCCTATGTCTCCGGTTATAGCTATGTCTCCGGCTATGCCTATGTCTCCGGTTATAGCTATGTCTCCGGCTATGCCTATGTCTCCGGTTATGGTTATGGCTCCGGTTATGGTTATGTCTCCGGTTATGGTTATGTCTCCGATTATGGCTATATCTCCTATCAATATATCTGTTTTGGCGTAATTGGCAAAGTGGTACCTCTATCCATATCTACGAAAGACCGGCGGTGACATTTACATTTCAAGATTTCACACAATGCAATTCATGATTTCACGATTTCACGATTTCACAATTTCACGATTTCACGATTTCACAACTTCACTTCAAAATTTCACGATTTCACAATTTCATGATTTCACGATTTCACGATTTCACTTCAAAATTTCATGATTTCACAATTTCACAATTTCACGATTTCACTTAAAAAATTCACGATTTCACAATTTCACGATTTCACAATTTCACGATTTCTCTTCAAAATTTCACGATTTCACAGTTTCACAATTTCACGATTTCACGATTTCACTTCAAAATTTCACGATTTCACAATTTCACGATTTCACGATTTCACAATTTCACGATTTCATGATTTCAATTTGTCCATTCTAAGTGTTATGACGTCATCAAAATGCGGGAAATCACAGCGTTGGAGTAAAATCCATGGAGAAAGAAACGGCGGAAAACTATTCCTCTCCAGAACTAAAGGGCCGAGGACCTTCATATTTGGCATGTAGCATGTGCTCATGGTTCACTATCAAGATTGTTTAACCCTTTCCTCCATAAATATTCATTTATGACAATTGCCAATCATGTGTTTATTATGTTAAATCGTTGTCTTATGTTTGCATGACACTGTATTGGAGGATACTTTAACTAATAATAAACTGTAAGAAATAATAACATCATGGATTTTAATTAGGATTAAATCCTACAGGGGTCGTCTGAACTGGGTCTATCCTGTTTGCAAAGGCGTAGAAATGTGTATTTATGGATTTTAAATCGCCATCCTGATTTCAAGGGTGAGAGCCACTCAGTTGCCTTAATTACGTGACTAAAAGATTTTACATGAGGTTGAAATTGCGAAATCGAGAAATTGCGAAGTCGTGAAATTGTGAAATTGTGAAATCGTGAAATTGTGAATTTTTGAAGAGAAATCGTGAAATCGTGAAATTATGAATTCTATTGTGTGAAATCTTGAAGTGGAAATGTCACCGCCGGTCTTTCGTACATATCTGAATGCCTTCATGTCTTCCTGTTTGGTTTTGGCTTAAACCTATCTTCAAATATACGCATTTTGACACCTTGCAAATACAAATGGCATTATTCTATAAGACAATAACACTTTGGCATTTTTTTACTCAAGTAAAACCTCTCTTAACCGGAATTCTAGTACAGACGGGGTAAGATGCCTTTAGTCAGATGCTTACAGGAGCTTTCCGCATTACTTTCACCATGCATAGGCAACCACCTGTTTCTAGACCTATAATTTTAATAAATTGAACGTCCGGCGCAGAGGGGCTCACTGTGCATGTTCAAACGTCATCACACAGCTGCTGTGCACAACATGACTCGCATCTGCAAACAACAGCTTGTATGCAGATGACATGCAAAATGATTCAGTCTCTAACCAGAATCCAGGCTATTTGACACTCAGTCAATAGTTGCTTAAAGGCAATTGCGATTCGGAAGCACACGCAAAGTGTTACACCCTATCTAGTATGGACATTTTGTTCAAATTCATGCCATGATGTGGACATACCCCTTTTGTGCCATCTAATTTTCGTTTGCAAACAATGTCGTCTGCTTTACGTTTCCGAGTTGATTTTCATTTAATTTGTTTTCTGACAAGGGGTGTGTCAAACAATTTGGATCCTAGTGAGACGTCGAGTTACGCGGCTTCTCATCTGGATCCAAACTGTTTGCAAAGGTTACCACAGATTCGCCAAAATGCAGCCAATCATGTGAGTCACTTTCCGGCACTTTCGCGGTGAAAGGAGTAAAAATGATTAATTACTTAAAGGGATGAATGTGTATCAACGGTAAACATCAGAACTGGAAAGTTAACCAAAAGCAAAATATACGCATGAAATCTTTGTTGACAATCTTTTCGGGTAAACAGTAAAATAGGGTACACTCTATGGAACCTTCCATAATTTAAATGTTAAAGTACATTTAGCTCGTTACTACACAAGAATGATACATAAGTAAACAGGCATTAGGGAAATGCTAAGAGAGGTCCAGATAAAATGATTCAATTAAATCATTTAAGAAAAGCGTCTTTGTTTTTCCACCAAATACGGCGGTCACAACGTAGGGTTTGATTGAGAAATAAAGACTTTGTTCTTGAGTAAGCACGTTTATCTGTTGCTCTGTACTAAACAAGCAGTATCGAATGCACTTCTAATGAGCACACCAGTTTTGTAATTGCCAAACACTTACTGAAGGCAACTGCATGTATTGCAAAATGCCAACACACAAAACGGGATAAAACATGATATACATGTACAGTACAACATTTCTCGAGCGAGAAACTTGATGTATAAACAAACGTGTCTGTGAACGCATGTGGCTATAAGTATTTTGAAAGTGGAAATCTTATCAAATTCTCGATGATTATGATATAGCAAGTCTGTTATTTAAATTTTCAAAGTCCGATAAAGACCTTTTTGTTAGTAAGTATTATATGTAGTTAATGTGATAGATTCTCAAGTTTGATAAAAAAAACCACAGTGTTAGTAAGTAATATATCTATTTCGGTTGATAAATTCTCAAAAGTCACGTTATAACATATTTCTATAAAAGCTATGTATAAAAAGATAGAAATAAGCATATAACAATCAAACGGTGTAGATACAGAAAGCTTCCAATTTGTCAATACTGTTTAGTTTCGTTTAGGCATATTTTATTTCATATATCATTTCATGACAAGGGTTCGGGCAACAAATACGATTAACATTAGTTACGTCCCTCTGCATACAACGTCACATGAAACAGAACACATCAAACAGAAATAGTGTATCAACAATTCTCAATCCTCTACCTGATATAAAATCATCTTTTAAGAAAAGAATAAATCTTTTGTGAAAACACGTTTATATGAGGAAAAGGTTGATCCTTATACCGCTGTCCGTAACACCACTCACAGGTGCAAACAGCAGCTTGGGTGCAGACGGGATGCCAATAGAATTGGCGTCCCATCAGATTCCAGGCTATTTGACACTCAGATTCTCAAAGGCATTCTGAAGCACATGGAACTTGTTTATATCCTGTCTGGCATGGACATGTGTGTGTGTTAATGGCCTTTCTAAAAAGTTAATGGTGTGTAAAATAAATTTTGAATCCAGCTTAGACATCGCGATACGCGGCTTCTCATTCAGATCCAAACTGTTTGCAAATGTAATCACAGATTCGCCCGTTGCAGTCAGTCCTGTGAGTCGCTTTCCGGTACTTTAGCGGTAAAATAATTAAAAATAAGTTATTAATGAAAGGGATGAATGTGTATCAACGGTAAACATCAGAACTGGAAAGTTAACCAAAAGCAGAATTACGCATGAATGTTTTGTTGACAATCAACTCAGGCGTTTAAACCGTGTCACTTTATGCCACATTTAGCTCCCTGCACACTAGCAGTGAAAAGGTAATTACCTATGCAAACATAAAAATGGCGTCTCATCAGGATCCAAACTGTTCAACAACCTGATAATAATTTTGCAATGAAGTGGGAGAAGTTTTATTCTAAGAACTGAAGCAGACGACATTTGTTGCAAACGAATAACTACTTAGCTGGCAAAGAGTTAATAATGTAAATGTTAAAGTAGCACATTACGATAACAATGAAACCATGTAAATACGCATAATAGAAATGCTAAACAAACACTATCGAATGCACTTCCAGTGAATCCAATTATTTATTTCCAAATCCTTTGAAAAAAAATTTTTGTTCTGCGTAAAATGTTATCTTGCTTTCAATGTTTCACTTACCAGTTCATGCCATGATGTGTCCATACACTTTTGATGCGATCTAATTTTCGTTTGCAAACAATAGGCGTATTCGACTGGCACATTTATTAAGTAATTTCCCTATGTTGAGTAATTATTTCTATTCGACTGGCATCGTGACGTCATAAAATTAAGTATAGTGGCTGGTGATATCTAACGCGTTTTAGCCACAGGGGTCTGGACCGCTTCATGGGGGTCTATATGTACTATATAATAACAAGGGTTCCAACTAGCAGAACGGATATCCGTGTACCACGAGTACAAATATGACTGTAACTCTTACAATTCAAATGATAATTTCGTAATTCTTTCGGCTATTTAAAGCCAATATATTGTTCTATCAAATAAATATAATCTTATAACGGTAACTTATGAACAAGTATCAATCCAACAATGATTTTCTCAAAATTTCACGTGTTATTAGGGTCATTGACAAACGTTCGTTCACTCCGGTTTCACTATATCACAGCAATAACCTGACAATTTGCAGTTCAAAAAATGGCGTGAGTCAATAAAACGAATCAATTCTAACACCCACCTCCAATTATTTAGTTCCCAGCATCAAAAGAATGATGTAAAACTAGCGAGTTTTGTCAGTTTGCTTCAAATCGTCGAGGAAGGAGCCATTTTATCATGCAACGTCACGAAATACAGTCACTTCCTACTAGCATAATATTTTCCACGTCGACGCTGTATTTTGTGAGGTACAGTGCATGTGTACTGACCCGACCGGAATGCAAGTTTGGTTCAGCCAATAGGAGGAAAACAGAAGGACGAAAAAGGCATAATTAAACATAAACATCAAATTAACACATTTTCTCACCTTTGTCTCAACTATCTGTTCATATAAAAGGATTAAATCAAGTTTGTTCTTGTTGTAAAAGTCGATGACGTCACTGCATGCCAACATGACGTCACGTAATTCGTACTTGCATGTATTTTCATCCAAGGGACGAAACCGCTTTAGCAATCTTTCTATTTCTTATTTTTTTCCCATTTTTCTTGGTGTTGCATGATAAAAGAATTACTATGCTAGTAGTTTGGAAGTTCAGCTGTATTTTGGCTCGTCAGAAAAGTAGTTAAATGCTCGCCAAGGCTCGCATTTAACAACTTTTCCAACTCGCCAAAATACAGCTGAACTTCCAAACTACTAGCATAGTAATTCTTATGTACGTGACGTCACGGATTTTCCAACTTTTCCTTCGCTCATCCAATGAAATGGCTCCATTCAAATTTGTTGCAAAATGGCAGCATCCGAAAATAAACATAACGACAGACGGAAAGGCCGCTGTTGCTAGTTGCTTATTTATTAAGAGGACAAAACAAATGGAGATTGGTGATATAATTGGGTTGTTTTATTGAACCACGCCATCTTTTGAACTGAAAATCGCCAGGTTATGGCTGTGATATATTGAAACCGGGGTGAACGAACGTTTGTCAATGACCCAGAAAACACGTGAAATTTTGAGAAAATCGTTGTTGGATTGATAATTGCACGTAATTAAGTTACCGTGAGAAGATTATACTTATTTGATAGAACAATATATTGGCTTTAAATAGCCGAAAGACTTACGAAATTATCATTTAAATTGTAAGAGTTACATTCATATTTGTACTCGTGGTACACGGATGTCCGTTCTGCTAGTTGGAGCCCTTGTTATTATATAGTACATATAGACCCCCATGAAGCGGTCCAGACCCCTGTGGTTTTAGCCAGCTGTAAGTAGAGTCACGTGATTAAACCAAGATGGAGGAAAGGTAAAATGATTTCTTATTCTTCTGAATATTTAACTCTTTTCTCAACGAAATATCACATACAAACTGAAAATGTGAAGTTACATATTTCAAAACTATGTGACCTTTTCACAGACAGCCTTGGTATGTGGTAAATATAACGTATCTACCGAAAATCAAGGCTGTACGTACAAAAATTGCAAGTCAGATTTTTTTTCCGTGAAAGTAATGAATAATTTCCGATTGAAATGTCCCGCCAGCTCTCTATCTCCTTTGTAAACAGAGTATACCCAAGATCAGACAGGAATCGTTCGATCACGGTCTACTCAGTTCGCTTATCATGGTCACCAGGTGAAAAAAATGGGTCTCGAGCCCAGGGCCTTTGGCTGGGTGACGGTCGTTTCGTCAAACTGCCAGTTCTTCAAAAAGGTTATATCCTCGATTCCTATATTTCTGTTCTTTCCTATTATTCCGTCCGCATCACAAAAGTGCTTGATGTTGCGCGTGCGACCTGTCTACGTCATCGCTCAAAGTGTTTGACGATTGTAAATAAAACGCTTTCAGATACAGAGTCGAAAAAATGAGGAAAAAACAGATAAGTTGAATGAAACTTTAAAGATAAATATTATTTTTTAACAAAAATATAAATATTCTCATCACGTGACACCATTTTTCTAACGATATTTCCCCCAAAACATCAATTTTTCATAGCTAAAAAATTTGACAGATGCCGCGGAAACATTCAGACAGGTCCTTATTACGTGACCAAGCAAACAACACGTCACAACTATACTGTTCGGTAAAAGTTAGGGTTTCATGTCATGAACATGTCTCATGTCAAATTTTGTACAAGGGAGTCTGTTATCAGACGGCATAGTACATTTCTTTGACCGCACTGTACTGAAAAAAAAAATGCCACAGTACACATCTAAATTGTAGATATGTTGGTATTTCTTTAATTGTGAGTGTTATCTGTTTAGCTGATTCTAATAGGTGTATTTCCAAGTAATTTTTAAATTCAATTCTCAGTTGACACTTTTTGCAAAATAACATTTGAATTCATAAGGCTGATATTCCTGTCTTGTTTTGTTTATAGTGCTTTTGAAAATGAGTTCGATCAATACATATTTCACTTAGCTCAAAATGTTTATGGTGTAGGGAGTGTCTGGGACTTAACTTTTCTTGTACAGTATATATTTGACCCATTTGCGCTCAAGCGCCTTTGTGTGGGGGGATTATGACGTCATAGGAACGGCAATATAGGAAACATGGTGGCTGCATTGCTGAATTGAGTGAGTTAAAAGAATCGGCACTTGGTTCAATTGTTAGGTTATTTGTTTATTTTAAGTGTTATTTTCCGTTAGAAAAATATTTTTTCTCAATATTCCTTCAAGGAAGCTCCTTGTTGCATTTAAAGTAATTGTTTTTCTGAAAGATGTTTTGCTAAGGGGAACGGTAATACAGGAGAAGGGGATACAGTACAAAAGGGGTTGTCGTTTCGTCAAAAAGGATTATATAGCAAATTGATTTATATATCCCCTTTTTGACGAAATGGCAGTTTGACGAAATTACCGATATTATTAGATCTATTAACCTTAGTTTGGATCTAGATGAGATCTGGATCAGAACTGTATGCTTTGTGGTGATTAATTAACTCAGAAATAGTGAAGAATGCGACAGTACCGTATACTTTATGCACGCTACGGGTCAATTCGCGATTACTGTTTCAAATAGTTTGGGTCTATATCAGATCTGGATCAGAATTGAATGCTTTTAGTGATTAATTAACTCAGAATTAATTAATTTATGAAGAATGCGACAGTACCATATACTTTATGCACGTTATGCGTGCGGGCGAATTCGTGATTACTGTTTCAAATAGTTCAGATCCAGATGACACTCGGAGGCTATTTAATGGCACATCCACGATAATTAATTCAGAGAAAGATTGAAGACGGCAACACTGAATTAGTAAACAGAAGGTTAGCCATTTTGAAGGCGTTATTATTGTTGCAAATAGTTTGGATCCAGATAAGATCTGCATAAACTGTTGGACATTCGGTGCTATTTTATAATGACATTTTTGACGAATTTTGTCGAGGACAATTACATAGGAAACTGAAGGCTAATACATTTTTGAAGTGTGATATTATACATGCAGAATATGGCATTTGTCAGTTTTCTGCATAATCCGAAAAGGGCACATTAAAGTGATCACGTACCAGTTTCACTAGCAGTGCTGATTGATTAGGAAGGGGGATTAACATTAATTACACAATAAAGTGTTGATAAAAGTTTGTGCCGCCGAACCCGTGTCGCTAATTGGTTTGTAGGTGAGAAAAAGCAATTAGACTAACACGTGTAATTTTTGCACACTTATAGAGTAATTAATATTTGTTTTTTGCTTTGCATATATTACTTGATAAAACTTTTAAACATTTTAATCAACAAATCGGTACCAAGATTCATCTTCATAATTTGTATATTACAAATTTTAAGTGCTGTCCTATCATTTCCAAACTCGATAGTTCCGCATACGCAAAAAATCTGTTTGTTGTTCGAGAATTACTCACAGCCTTATATATTTTGGGGGTTAATTTTTCTGGTTTCTTAATTCACCAAAATAACATATACATTTAACAGATTTATTGAAATACTATTCATATATATCAGGTAATATATCCTTTTTGACGAAACGTCTTTCGTCAAAACTATATATCGCCTTTTTGACGAACTGGCATTTTGACGAACGACTGTAATTCCTTTGGCTTACAATGCCAATTTAAGGGTAACTGTCACAAATCACCGAATCGGACTGGATAAGACCATATTTTTTACATAATGTGTTTGAGGTTGGTTTTTATTTATTTAGTTTGAAATTCCTTTTGTTTCCAATATTTTCAATCCATCCACTGCCTCCCAGGACATGTCGATATGCAACCTCTAACACAGTGATCTCCCATATTATATCAATGACGATGACCCTGATCAGACAGCTCCTATATGAGTCGTCTGATCTGGTTCTTTTCTGTTTGCGAAGATGTATATAATATTTGTGGAGTAAATGATTAAATAGGGTTATAATTTTAAAAATAGAGTTGGAAAGATTACTTTTCCTTGACTTTAGCTTGTCTATTAGTCAGTATGTCAGCCTATAGGCTACATATATTCTATAGACAATTATACAGATAGACATACAGACAGATGTAAGAGAAAAGAGACGTATACAGATAGGCATACAAACAGAGACAGACATATAAACTTGTTTTCGTCAATTGACCGGTCTGTCAAACTTAATTTATATAATACATGCTTTGGTCAAACTTAACTTATATAGCATTAAGACAATAAATTAAGTTTGACGAAACCACTACCTGTTTTGTACTACAGTAAATTGACGAAACCACCGTAATCCATCATCTGACAATCATATGTATATGTATTCACCTTATAAGGTTATCATTTTAAACACAAACTCATATTGATTCTTTATTCTTTATTTGATCATTTATTCAACACTGTACCGACTGAACTCTCCCAATTTGACCTGAGACTCGATTAATCTTCGGCCTTTTTATCGGGATTGTTTGTAATAATCTGTGGCAAAAATTAGCAAAACAAAAGCGAGTAATAATCATGTTCCACGAGGATTGTATTCTTGTGGCGAATTCATATACCTTTGTAAATGTATCCGATGATTACCGACAATAATAAACGGAATATGCACCAGTCTCAGATCAAATTGGGAGAGTAATACCAAGCTACCCAGTAAAGCCTATCAACTGTTTCAACACAATCTCTACCTGACTACACACACACCCTCTACACAAGAATTCGTCCCAAATTCTTACTGAAATAACACTCCACAAGTTTCTTATTATTACAAATGAATGAAATAATCTTCATATAAATCACCCTGTGGGTTATTTACGTTGGGCGCCAAATGTAACATGGTGAAAAAGTTGTGAATCGACTGGGAGTCCAACCCAAGGCTTTTTGCTTACCATGCCAACATTCTACCGACTTAGCTACTAAGCCGCACAGTAAAGCATATCAACTGTTTCACCACAATCTCTACCTGGCTACATAATTTAAATTATACAGATATGACCATACAGTTTTATCTCAGTCAAAATGTTTCTTGAAAATATTATAAAATAAATTATTGAATATACATGAAAAAAAGGAAAGGGTCAAGTTAGCCCTTGACTTGAATGTCCACAATTAGATTTCTTTTAAGTGGCTTTTGTAGAGAAGCTTCACTGTATGATGAGTTTATATGTAAACAGAGATGGAGAAAAAAGTTGTGAGAGTAAATAATTATATGTTACTTAACCCTCTTAGAACCTCCTGAATGTAGGAACTCTTGATGAATAAAGACTCAGACAGTCAAGTTCAATTCAGTCAGTGTAGTTTAATGGTAGAACACCTTCTTGCCTAGGCATGAGAAGGAAGTCTGGGTTCAAATCCCAGCACTGGCTATTGAAGAAGGTTTGAGATGAATTATTTATTATTTTATTTAATTAACCCTTTCCCTGTCCTATGTTTATGTCAATTTCAATACCTACTGAATATTCATGGACACAATAGTCGGAATGAAATATGGAAGGTGGAACATTGTAGCCATTTCAGAAAGTAAAGAAACAGATATATCAAATTCCATTAGCAAACAGAGCAGACCCCTCCATCTGATCTGGGTCAACTCTATTTGCAAATGGGTGAAAACATGTTTGTATGAGGGAAAAAACTTACAGAATTGTAAGGAAATAACTTCATACTGTGCATATTGCTTAGTAAAACAAATTTAAGAATTTGGTTCTTTAACCCTTTACTCCATAAATATGTCTTTCTAACCTTTGCAAATGGAGTAGACCCAGATCAAAAGCTCATGTAGGAGCCATCTGATCATGGTGTGCTGTTTATACTTATGACATAATACAGATATGATTCTACAGTTGCTGCCACAGCCAAAATTTCTTGTGTTCATGTGCCATTATAAAAATAATTCAAAATTCTGTCACTTTTCAACATGTCATTTTTTCTTACATGAATATTCCTGGCATATAGGGTTGATAGTTTTTATACGCCCGTTTGAAAAAAACGGGACGTATTATGGAATGGCGCTGTCTGTGTGTCTGTCCGTCTGTAACATCTCTAACTCAAGTTCCGCTTGGTGGATCCTTCTCAAATTTTAACACAATGTTTATCTAGACATTCTACAGTTGCCCGCCAAGTCCCGGTTTGTTTTTACCAAGGTCAAGGTCACACAATTGGACTTAGAATTTGCGTTTAGCAAAAATGTTAACCAGTCTGTCTGTAACATCTCTAACTCAAGTTCCGCTTGGTGGATCCTTCCCAAATTTAACCACAATGTTTATCTAGACATGCTACAGTAGCCTGCCAAGTCCCGGTTCGTTTATACAAGGTCAAGGTCGCTTAATTTGACTTAGAATTTGTGTTTAGCATTTGCGTTAAGCAAAAATGTTAACCTGTATTTATGTGGAACAAGTCCACTTATTTACATAACACTTTGTGATAAAGCTTTGAAACTTGGAACACTTGTTCACCGTCACAACCTTCACCTGTAGGCAAGAGTAAATAACTCTTGTCAAGCATTTTGACCGAATTATACCCCTTTTTAACTTAGAATTTTTGGTTAAGGCTTTGTTAAAGTCCATTTATTTACATAACCCTTGAAAATAAAGCTTTTAAACTTGGAACACTTGTTCACCGTCACAACCTTAACCTGTAGGCAAGAGAAAATAACTCTGTCAAGCATTTTGACCGAATTATGCCCCTTTTTAACTTAGAATTTTTTGTTAAGGCTTTGTTAAAGTCCATTTATTTACATAACCCTTTGAGATAAAGCTTTTAAAATTTGAACACTTGTTCACCATCACAATATTCACCTATAGACAAGAGTACATAGCTCTGGTAAGCATTTTGACAGAGTTATTCCCCTTTTTAACTTAGAATTTTTGGTTAAGGTTTTGGTTAAAGTCCACTTATTTACATAACCCTTTGAGATAAAGCTTTTAAACTTGGAACATTTGTTCACCATCAGAAGTTTCATCTGTAGGCGAGAGTAAATACAATGTAACTCTGTCCAGCATTTAGACACAATTATGGCCCTTTTTAATTTAGAAATTTTGGTTAAGGTTTTTTGTTAAAGTATGCCTATTTACAGCCTTGAAAATTGGTCGCAAAATTGGACTTAGAATTTGAATTTAGCAAATACGTTAACCCCAGTTTATGTTGAATAAAACCTCGACGGGTGTATATTGTGCCCACTGGCACTCTTGTTATTTCTAGAGAAAGAAGACTGGAAAGTAACGAAATCCAAGGACTTGAGGTATACAAGCAGTACTAGAGGACCAGTTTCTGTATTTTCAGTGTAAAATAATGGTAAAGTGAAGTCTCTTGGCTTGAACCTAGAGGAATAATATTTTTAATACATGGCTATTTGGAGATAATGTGAAACAACTAAACCTGTACTAAATGAATATTCATGAAGGCTTTGAGACTCTATGTAAAATTATTAAGCCCACTTGAAGCTGCTTCAGATTAGTGATATCAGTTTTGAAAAGTGCCCAAAGCTTTAAAATACTGTTTGCCCTGAAAAGAATTGATGCATGAAGTTTTTTATTTCTAAATTCAAATATCTTAAATTATCAATATTTTTTAATCCTTATTTTTTTTTAATATGGAGAAATATGTAAAACATTATTAGCAGAACTTTGTTAATCATTAATAGATCCATAATCAATGTTTCAATAACAAGACATTATCAATTATCTTACTGAGGGTTGGGTTGAGAAATTTAAACGCAACCAACTGTTAGTTTACAGTTTTAGCTCACCAGAGCACAAGGTGCTCAGGGTGAGCTTTTGTGATCACCTTATGTCCATCGTCCATCGGCATGCGTCTTCCAGTTGTCAACAATTTGAACTTTTAAAAATTTTCTCCTCTAAATCTACAGGGTTCTCAGCTTTCATCTTTGGCACATATCATCATCATTAGATTCACTAACACCAACTCTATCAGATATAGCTGAATACTTATATCTAGACTTGCCATGTGCCATAACTTGATAAGAATATCAAAACCTGGTCTTCCAGAGGTATTTGGAAGTTTTACCAGTTCCTTGTCTACAGGCTATTCTAGAAACATGATCTTGCCAACGGATGTCACAAATCTTTTCCTGTATGTACTGAACACTAATTGTACTCAGTCTGAAAAACATGTTGAACTCATCCAGTCTGAAGAGAGATACACTGTATCTGATATGTAATTCTTCTGTCTATATCGAGATCTCTGTCTGGAAACAGAAAAAAGAAAAATATAAGTACCCTTGAGAAAACAAATCCTTATCCGAGCTTCAGATAAGAGGAGTATTTTGAAAATAAAACACCTTTCCGTCAAAGTCTAAGTTGTAATCATTCTTTAAAATTGTCTGGTAAAGACAATTCTGATGAAAGGTTACAACAATAAGTGATGTTGGGAAATCTTGTATGGTACATGTTTATGCAGGTTTTGGTCAGACCAAATTTTATATATTAATGGCTGCATTGTGAAATTCAACACTACAACGCATTGCAAACAGTGTAGACTCAGATCTGTTGTCGCATTCGGAATGATTATGCAGATTAGGCTCTAGTCACCAACGAACTGTAAAACAGGATGCTAATTTTGTGGTGGTTGCCGTCTTATCTGCCGGAATATCATTAAAACCGAAAGTAGCTCGATATCACCATTTAGAGTACACGAATGTGAACTAATTAGGCTCTACACTCTTACACCTCACTAGTGTACAGATCCTGACCACATGCAACTTTTTCAAAGCTGTCATTGATATGGGTTTACACTATTTTTGCTTTTTGGTATAGAATCTCAAAACGTGGCTCGTATATCACCATCTTAGCGCGAGGCAGTTCTGCACACAGGCGTTCGGCTCATGAAATATGTCTAAAATGTCCCTAAATTGACGTTTTGTAACATTTGGGGCCGAAAAAATAATGTTTGGGGCGTTTTGAGACAAAGCTGAAATTTCGTATATTCTATATAAGTTATACGAAATTTCAGCTTTGTCTCAAAACGCCCCAGGCATTATTTTTTCGGCCCCAACTGTTACAAAACGTCAATTTAGGAACATTTTAACTTATTTTAGACATATTTCATGAGCCAAACGCCTTTGGTTCTGCATATGTATAATGCAAATTAACTTGTTAATTAATTAGTTAATTAATTAACCAAGCTGACGACATGAGATGTTCGGTAGGCACCGATACTAAATACTTCAAAATAACAGAACTTCAAAACGCTTATTCCATTTAAAATGATCGTCTGACTCGGAATACCGAGATAGAATCGGACAACGCCAAACCGAAAGTAGACATGACTAGTTTTACTTTTAGTCTGCTGAGCAACCTTTTTGGCAATTGTTTTCACCTACCAGATTTGAAATTCGAGCTATAATGAATATGTCTACCAAAATGCAATCAGGGTGTCAATCAGTTTGGATCCTGATGAGACGCCGAGCTCATCTGGATCCAAACTGTTTGCATAGGTATTCACTCATCCGCTCATAGCCGGCTAATGGTTAATAGATGTAGTGAATAGAGTACATGTAGATATAAAAAAAAGTTTACCCACCGTTTAGCCCTCAGCAGTAGGATTACCAAACCAGCGATGTCATCATGTTAGTCGTTGGAATCGTTGTCAGAACTGCTGTCGTCCAGAAATAACAGCGCGTTTTCGCTTTGCCATTCATTATGCTCTTATCAAAATTCACAAGCGGCCAGCGATAAGTAATGAAATGAAAAAAATCATTCGACTGGGCATCGAACTATACGTAATTACATGCCACTGCGCACGTGGGCGGAGCTAATATTTACTCAACTAAAAACCTCCAGTCTAATACGCCTAATGTCGTCTTCTCTAAATTTTAGAGCGAAATTTCCTTCACTTCTTTTCTAACAAGACTTAGTGATGTGTCAAAAAACATTTTGGATCCTAGTGAGACACTTTTGCGGTGAAATAATTAAACATAAGTTATTAATTGAAGGGATAGTTGTGTAGCAACAGTAAACATCAGAACTGGAAAGTTAACAAAACGCAGAAGATATGCATAAATAATGTGTTGACTATCTACTAAAGACTTAAAACAGTGTGCACTTCATGCCACTTTCAGTTATGTAGCCGTTAATTTAGAGCTACAGATAAAGGTGCGTACCAACATTCTAAAATTGTCATTTCTCCACCAAACCCTTTATTGTGACCACTCTTTAGAACCGTTTCGAAAATACGATTCTAAAGAGTGGTCAAAACGTATAGTTCTGAGGAGAATTAAATGGGTTATTCTTGAAAATGTTTAAATTTACGCATCAAATCTGGTAAAGTAGCACATTACGATAACAATGATACCAATGTAAATACGCATATTTCGGAAACCTAAACAAACATGCACTCCTAGTGAGCCCAATTATCTGGTAATTATAATGAGAACTACAGGAAAACCCCTCTAAACCGGAAATTAAATTCAGTATCGCTTACCGTTTTGGAGACAGTGGCTGCTCAGTCCAGAGTGAAAGTC
Organism: Azorinus chamasolen; assembly: GCA_963576725.1. Classification (NCBI taxonomy): domain Eukaryota; kingdom Metazoa; phylum Mollusca; class Bivalvia; order Cardiida; family Solecurtidae; genus Azorinus; species Azorinus chamasolen. The sequence continues at coordinate 30,657,490 of OY755252.1, forward strand.
ATACAGAAAGCTCCTGGAAAGCTCCTGGAAAGCTCCTCAAAGTGTTTAACCCTTCGCTTGCTATTCACGTCAATATACCTACCTGTAAATAGTGAAGACCCAGATGAGACAGCTCCTGCAGGAGCTCTCTCATCAGGGTCTGCACTATTTATAAGTTGATTGTGCAACCAGTGCACTCCACAGCAGTGATTGCCCAGCGAAAGACGTGTACACATTGAAGATATATGTAATTATACAACAGGGCATGGTAAAGAAGGAGAAATGTATTTTAAAATTAAGGAAGAGAAGGGTTAAGTGTATGTATCTATCTCATTAATATACATGTAAGAATTAATGACATCATGAATATTTGTTGACCGAATCTATAAAGGTGTATGACCGCACAATGTTTTGGCCATGGCAGAAATGGTAGAACTAGATTTGTATAAGTCAATATTAATCCTTTACTCCTTAAATTTGCATTTGGAAACAGAGTAGACCCGGATCAGACGGCTCAAATAGGAGCCATCTGATCAGGGTCTGCTCTGCTTATGATATATAGATATGATAAAATCCAAAACATCCTGTGTCCATGTGCGATTATAACAAATTGATCTGTAAATATTCATGGTATCGTTATTTATTGAATGAATATCCATGGAGGAAAATGTTAAGCAAACAGAGCAGACCCTGATCAGATGTCTGACCCAGGACAACTCTGCAAAGACATCTTCAACAGAAGGGTTAACCCTTCTTTTGCTGAATTTTAAAATACGTTTCTCCTTCTTTACCCATGCCTTGTTGTATAATTACATATAATTATCTTCACTGTGTACAATTATTTCTCTGTTCAATCACTGCTGTGGAGTGCACTGGTTGCACAATCAACTTGTAAATAGTGCAGACCCTGATGAGACAGCTCCTGCAGGAGCTGTCTCATCTGGGTCTTCACTATTTACAGGTAGGTATATTGACGTGAATAGCGACAGAAGGGTTAAGCATTCATTTAGTAATAAGTGATCCGTCCTGATCCTGATTGGTACATGCAATGTCCGACAAGCCAGATCATGTCTGTTTTCAAATAGTGTTTTGTACTACTGATGGCATATAATGCTTTTAACATTTTCTCAACAACTGAAAAGTAGTAGCTGTTGTGTGTGACCACATCTGTGAAAAGCAGCATATTTTATACACCTGTCATCAGATGGGACATATTATGACAGACAGACAGACAGACAGATATACTTTATTCTTTTCAACGTGTACATAAGTACCTTGTTGCAACACAATTCAATAATGTCATTTTGGTCACACTACCACTCATCACGCATCCGATCCTCGCCTCCTAACAACCACTCACCACACTCATTCTCTCACTCATACACACAACTCCTCTCGCACTATATCGCAATTTACCCACTACTAAACTTCAAATAAATATTCAAAATTTCTAACACACCAATGCCATATATAATATCAAACTATAGCCTAAATGCAATACAAGTACATGTATAACTATCAAAAACCGATGTTTAGGATGAACTCAGACTCACTGAGCATTTAACGCATTCCTCCGAATTTCTAAAGATTCCTTTATAAATCTAGCCAGATTTACTAATTCCATCTTAGTTGATGAACTCATTAATTCGCAAAATTTAAGATAACTTGGCCGTAAATAATATTTTTTTCTCATGTATTTCTTTCTACAGTCGTTGTATAATGTACAAATACAAACAAAGTGGTACTCATCTTCCAAATCATACCTACTACAAAACACACAATATCTCTCATTTCTATCTACTCGTGCTCTACCATATCGACCAGATTCGATTTTCAATGGGTGGGACGACAATCGTAGTCTCGTAATAAAACAACTTAAATTCCACGATAGTAAATCTAAATAGTCCTCAAATACAAAAATGCACTTAAAATGCCTATAGGAATATAAAACACTAGACTTATCTAAATCTCCATACCATTTCTGCAAGAAACAATCAATAACTCTCTTTTTGAATTCTTTACAAAAATGTTTACTGTTAACATCATGGGGATTTAACCATACATAATTAAAGCCATATTCCTCTAACAGATGTTTAACTCCTGTTACCCAATTTTTGCGACCTTTTTCATTGTCACTTACCATCAACTTATACAGATGTTTTAAAATAATATTATCAGTATCAATTAATTTCAACCAATATTTAATTATTCTTACATAGCGATTTACAAAAAGCAGATAACGTCCAAGTTCTCCGTACACTGCGGTTGACGACGTTGATCTCTTGACCTGCAATATTTTCTTACAAAATTTCAAATGCACCCGTTCCAATGACTTACTCTTTGAATTGCCCCAGACTTCGCATGCATAACTAAGTATAGAACCGACAAAAGAATCAAAAAGCTGTAACATTGTACTTTTCTTCAGATTAACATCACGTGTATTCATAATTTTCACATTTTTGATACACATGACATTATTCTGTTAACAGAAACATGGACTAATGAATATTCAGATCTGCATGTTAGTAATTTTGAATGTTTTCCTTTACACAGATCTGAAAATCTTTCTACAAGTAAACGTGCTTCCGGTGGACTTTGTATATACATTAAATCAAATTTTGTGACCACAGACACAGTGAAGATGACATTATATGTGTGAAGTTAAATGGCAAAATATTTGGATTGCAGAGTGACTTATATATATGTCTGTCATATGTTATACCACAATCAAGTACGCGACAAGCATTCGTGAATGTGCATACGTATGACAGAGTTTTAGACCTTCTTGCTGACTTGAATTCCCGAAATGAAACCGAGTTTAACTTTGTTTTCTGTGGTGATCTGAACTCGAGAACATCTGATGCACCAGATTATGTTGAAGAGGACAATGTTTTTAATAATGATGTGTTACCTGATGATTATATTGTAGATGTTAATTTAGAAAGAGTATCACAAGATAAGGGTCATTTAGATTGCAATGGCAGACTTCTTTTAGATCTATGCAAGCAAACGGGTCTGAGAATTTTAAATGGAAGGGTTTGTGAAGACAAAAATATAGGACGCTATACTTTTGTCGGCAGTAATGGTTCGAGTGTTGTTGATTATGTGTTAACTACGCAAAATTTATTTCAAAATGTTGATGCTTAAAATTACCATACACGAACCAAATATTTTTTCAGATCACTGTCTTGTTGACTTTGCATTCACCTTTTATGTACCTACTGTCATTACTGAACGAAATGGCATTTCATATGACAGTATAACTACGAGATATGTGTGGGATGCGAGTAAGCTGGACAACTATAAATCTAACTTATCAGCTGAAAGCACTATTTCTAAACTAAACTCTTTTATTGAAAATGTTAATAATTCGCATTCCAGTAATGATATTGACAGTTGTGTAAGTGAACTGTCAAATGTTTTAGATGATGTAGCTTCTCCTTTGTTCAGACATAAATGTGATTCAGATTATTCCCACTCATCTGTTACTGAAAATTCAAATAAATGGTATACTTTGGAATGTGAAGAGAAACGCAGATCATTTTATGCAGCTTTAAATCTATACAGGAAAAGTAAGACAGAATCAAATAGGAAACACATGGTTAGTAAAAGGACTGAATATAAAAGTTGTGTAAGGAAAACTAAATATGAATTTGACAATAGAGAAACTCAAAAGTTATTGGCAGCTAGAGAGAAAAATGCGAAAATTTATTGGAAAATGTTGAAGAAATCATGCGGTATTAAGCAGTCGAACATCTCATTAGAGTCTTTTGAAATATATTTTAAGGCCGTTAATAACCCCGAAGACAGATTTTTTACTCCAGATGACGATATGTTGTACTTTCTTGACAGATATGAAAATAATGAATTTGGCATTATGTTTGAAGAACTAAATTTACCATTCACAACTGACGAACTAGTTAAATCTATTAAGCAGTTGAATACGAATAAGTCTGGTGGACCTGATATGTATTTAAACGAATTCTTTATACACGGTAAAGATTGGTAACTTTGTTTAACAAAATATTTGAAATTGGTTACTTTCCTGAAACATGGTCTGATGGTTTTATAATTCCTTTGCATAAAAAGGTAGTATAAATGAAGTAAATAACTATCGCGGGATAACTTTACTTAGTACACTTGGTAAACTTTTTACAAGAGTTCTGAACAACCGTCTTACTGATTGGGCAGAGAACTACAGCGTTTACATCGAATCGCAGGCAGGATTTAGATCAAAAATGGGTACTTCTGATAATATTTTTGCATTGCATGGCTTAATTACCCATATGATTAACGACAATAAGCAATTGTTTTGTGCCTTTATTGATTTTAGTAAAGCTTTTGATTATGTAACGCGTGAAAATTTGTGGTCGAAATTGATTAAATTAGGCATACGTGGTAAGATACTGGATATTATTCGTTCAATATATGATAACGTAAAATCAAGAGTTAAATATATGAATCAACTAAGTAACACCTTTAAATGTCAATTAGGTGTACGACAAGGAGATTGTTTGTCTCCTTTTCTTTTTTCTATGTTTGTAAACGATCTAGAAGATGTATTAGTTCAAAATGGGGGTCATAGTATTGATGTTTATATGTTTAAATTATTTCTGATCCTGTATGCGGATGATATTGTCATGTTTGGTAATAGTGCGGAAGAATTACAGGCTAATTTAGACCTTTTATGCAATTATTGCGACAAGTGGAAGTTATCAGTAAACTCTAATAAGACAAAGGTTATGATATTTAGAAGGGGTGGTAGATTGCCAAATGCCACTCGTTTTACATATGCAGGAGAACAACTAGAGATTGTAAAGAAATTTGTTTATCTTGGTGTGGTTTTTACAACTGGTGGATCTTTTAATGAAGCCCAAAATACATTAGCTGGTCAATCTTTAAAGGCTATTTTGAAATTAAATAAATACCTACGTAAATTTACAATTATTAACGTAAGACATAAACTAGAACTATTTGATAAATTAGTGCTTCCAATTTTAAATTATGGATGCGAAACGTGGGGTTTTCACTCCGGACATGCATTAGAGAAAGTTCATTTACAGTTTTGTAAACAGCTGTTAGGGGTAAAAAAAATGCACTCAGAATGATTTCATATATGGTGAATTAGGGCGAAGACCTTTACAAAATCATAGATACTTCATTGTTATTAAATATTGGCTGAAAATATTACACTCAAATTCAAAAAGGTATATAAGAATTATATACAATACATTATATCAGGATATTTTAGACAAACCAAACCGTACAAATTGGGCGTCCTTGGTTAGAGACTTACTTTTTAGGCTCGGATGCCCCGAGGCTTGGTACAATCAAACAGTTGGTGATTTAAAGATATTTTTACTTTTAACCAAACAACGAATAAATGACCAATTTTTTCAAAATTGGGAAGACAGGTTACATAATTCTAGTAGGGCTATCTTCTACAGTCGTATTGCTAATTTCAGATTTCAACCATATCTAGATATATTGAATGTTACTAATATTAGAAAGTGTCTAGCCCGTCTTAGAGTAAGTTCGCATAGACTCTGTATTGAAACAGGTAGATGGAATAAACCACTTAGTATACCTATAAATGATAGAAAATGTTTAATCTGTGGTATTTTAGAAGACGAATATCATTTTGTTTTGCAATGTTCCCTATTTACTCAATTAAGAAAGCAATTATTGCCTCAATACTATTGGGAACGACCGAATATGTACAAATTCAATGAACTTGTTAATTCTGGCGATTCTCATCTCATTAAGAATTTAGGCACCTTTGTAAACAAAGCTTTTACAATTAGATCCAATACGCTGTACAATAATCCAATATGAATACATATAAAAGTCAATACTAGATATACAAAACTACTAAATATTTAACTTTAAAGGCTTACGTAGTAAACAGTGTTTCCTCACCATCACTCTATTTTATCTCTGTTGGGGACATAACTTTAAATATACATGTAACTGCGTCCACTGCTCATTCTTGTTGTTTCGTTTCGAATAAGACTGGCGGTAGTGGACTTATATTGAACATCCATGTTTACACTGTTTAAGTGTATAGTCTACATTGATACAATCTGAATCGGTGGTTTGAACCCGGGATTTTGGATTTTTATTTGATTAATAACAGTAACTTATTTGGTTAAACTAGTCTATGTCCGTTACATATGTAGATTCCCTCAGGGGTCATTTGTAATTTTAGTTTTGATTGGACATTGATTATATGTACTGTATTGGTTACCTATAGTCGAGTTTACATACATGTATATATTCATATGTATCGCTCACAATGTGTTGTTATCTGATTAGTACAGAAACCCTTGCTTAACCATTGGTTGGATTTGCCACCTTATGATGATTCCGGTGGATGGTCAAACATGGATTTCTTCTGAGAGACAGACTTCAAATAGCCCTAGGTATACGCATTTTAAAGAGTGTTTGAATATATCTTGTTGTGAGCATTCAAGACACTTCTCTGAAACTACGTGTGCATGTAAAAGATGTAGTCACTTTGTACATCATTAAGTGCAACCAAAATTATACGACTAACGTATATATATATAATGGTTTTGTAAAGAATAACAGATTTGAATGTTTCTTGATTTATTTGCATGTGTGAGTATTGCGTTGTCCGTCATATCATTATGTAAATGTTGCCACATGGGTCTGTGACCTTCTGGTTTGATATGAATAAAATCTTGAATCTTGAAATCATAATTAAAGTATTCAATGCTTTCATGCCCTTACCGGCCAAACACTCTTGGTTCAAGCAGAAGCTACCAGTATAATTAAAGACAGTTCCGAGGTAATTAAAATCATTAACAGTATCTAAAGTAGATAACGGGTTACCATAATACCAGGTTTCATCTGGCCTTACGGGACCTCTTTTACGGAAAACCATAACTTTTGTTTTACTACAATTAACCTCTAAATCCCATGTGCAGCAATATTGTTGCAATCTATTTAAATTTTCTTGAAGTTCGGTGGGCGTCTTTCCAAATATCGCAAGGTCATCAGCAAACAGTAAGGCTATTATAAGGAGATCGTCAAATTCTAAACCGCTGTTAAAATTATCCAGTAACGATAACTCCATATCCTCTATAAACAATTCAAATATTTTTGGGGACATTATCTCCCCTTGTAATAAACCTATAATATTATAAAAAAAAGTCTGAGTATTTATCAAACTTCCTTATACAGGATTTCACTTTGCCATACATGTCTCTAATTATTCTGTGTATTTGACCAGTTAGTCCTAATCTGTAAAGTTTAAGCCATAAATTATTCCTATTTACACTATCGAAAGCACGTTTAAAATCAACAAAGGCACAATACAACCGCTTGTTTTCGCCAAGATACCTCTGGACAATGCTATGTAACAAAAATATGGCATCTGCTGTAGATTTACCAGATCTAAAACCAAATTGAGCGTCTGATATAACGTTATTGGCGTCACACCACTTCGATATTCTATTGTTTAACACACCGGTAAAAATCTTAGCTAGACAACTTATCAATGTAATACCACTGTAATTATCTACCTTTTCACGATCACCCTTTTTATAAAGAGGGATAATAATCCCTTCTGTCCACTGATCAGGATAAAAACCAGAGTTAAAAATAGCATTGAATAAATCACACAAATGCGGCGCTATGATATCGATAGTTTCTAAAAAGTACGAATTTAACAAACAATCTTTACCCGGCGCCTTATCATGTTTAAATTTCTTAACAGTATCTATTATTTCCTTAACAGTAAAGTCTGTATTCAATTCATCAAAATTGCATTGATCATCATCAAAATTATGATCGCTGCAAAATGTATCAGCTTCGTCGTTACCTCCATGATTAGCTTGCTGTGATATGTTACGGAAATAATTGAAAAAGGCATCTGCTGTAATGTTATTGTCAGAGGACTTAGTTTTTCGAAACATAGACCAAAATTCCTTTGTTTTTTTATGCCTTAAATTTTCAATTTCTCGCACCCTAATTCTTTTGTAACAATTCCGTTTACGTGCCATAATCTTTTTATAAAATAACTTCTTCTCACACAACTCAACTCTATTTTCTGAGCATTTATCAGAGTTGAACGTGCTAAGGGCATCCATGTACTGCTTTTTTGCGATATAGCATTCGTTGTCGAACCAGTCAGCTTTATTTTTACGCTTCGGCGTACTTGAGTATCGGACCTCTCTTGAAAAAAGTTTGTCGCCCTCAGCACGAAGTAATTCCGTAAATGCATGTACAGAAGTGTTAACAGAAGAACGATCCGAACGATTTATATCGGACGTTATACTGTTCATCTCACTCAGTTTACCAATTAGTCGGCTACGAAAAACTTCTCGTAAATCATGGTCCCATTTATGGACAGTACGTACACCCTCAACAACTGTATAATTACATGGCATTATGCAACATATAGAAAATGACAATGCAGCATGGTCCGATAGTGGACTAAATGCATGTATCTGAAAAGAATTTAACGTATTAAAATATTCTTCTTTTAACAATAGGTAATCAATGACTGAACAGCCAGCTTTACAAATATACGTGTATGTACCTACTCCACTATCGGAGCCAAGACGACCGTTAGCAATGCGGCTTTACATAGTTCGAGCAGACGATGGCCCTGGTTATTACACTTACTATCCATAGAGGCCCGACACAGAGGCTTGTCTACAATATAAATATCACTGTCAATTGTATCAATTATATTATCATGTACAATATAATCAGGCCTGGCAGCAACTCGACCATTAAAATCACCTGCAATATATGTAATACCAATTTCATTAAACAAACACATATCTTCCTCTAGTAGTTGGAATAGATCAATGTTATTAATGTTATACATGGGAGAATGTTCTCCCCAGATGTATGCACCACATATATAAATATCGGTACCAATATTGAAAAAATCTTTATCAAGCTTGAGCCAAATTATCGTATCATGGTGAACTTTTATTAAATTAACCCCCTGAGCTATTTCATTTCTCACATATACTACAACACCCCCGCTTTTGCGTTTCGCTTTTCTGTTTTGAAACTTTCTGTAATTATTAAATACATTAAAACCAGGAACATCTACATCACTATACACACTAGTCCATGATTCCGTTAAGAAAACAATATCATTACTATCGAAAATAGTGCAAAATTCTCGAGAGTCTAATTTTGTCGAAGTTAAACCATTACAGTTCCATATATATACATTAAGTTCATCCTGACTACGTCCCTATCCACTATCACTACTCGGCTTCTCCTCGACATGGAGTCTGTCGTAACTTATCCAAGCTATCCGACCAGCCCTTTTCGCCGCCTTCAGTTCCGGATACAGCTTTTTGCGTCTGTCCGCAATGTCTTTCGGAAACTGCTCGTTTACGTAAAAGTCTGTATCTTTCAACTTAAACCTACTGCGCCTGACTTCTTCTCTGTCCTTAAAGTAGTTGAACTTAGCTACTATACTCCTGCTCTTTCTCCCTCTACCTTTCTCGCCCGTCCTGTGGACACGTTCGAACCGCATGTCGTCCGCTACCTTCTGCGCCAACTGCAGCTTCTCAACCAGAAAGGATCGCAAAATCCTTTCCGTTGCCTCTACCGACTCATTCTCCTCCTCCGGCAGGTTGCAGAATAGCAGATTGTTCCGCATAGACTGGCTCTGCATATATTATGTCGTGGCGCTGTCCGTCCGTGAACCTTTGCTTCTCCGTTCTCTAACTCAAACAATTGTAATCCAATCCTTTTTGAATTTGGTCAGCATGTATATTACCATAATGTTTCAGTCAATTTAGATAATCAGCAAGATTGCATTAGACACTCTAGAATTATCTCCCCTTACTTTATGAATTTCCGTGAACTTTTGCTGGTCCTCTCTTAAACAAACTAATAGCTGGAACAGCTGCATTTTAAAACTGGATACCATGTATCCTATCAAACCTTAACATCGGAAAACAAATGTGTGTTTTTTCCAGTAGTACTTTAACCCTTTCCCCCCATAGCTTTTTACCAACTATTTTGACCCTTTCCCCATAGCTTGCTACCAACTTTGACAACATTATATAGGAATCACATTTGCTGTGTCCTTGATGTCAACATTTTTTATGTGACGCGATAACTCGAACAGTACTTCACATCTTGGTTTCATATTAAGGACATATACGCATCATCAGAGGAAGACACCTATAGTTTTTGGGCTGAATCAGATCACCATATCTAAAGTTATCTACCCTTATGATTCATCGAAAATGCCATCAACTTGTCAACATTATTTATGTGACCCGATAACTCAAACGGTACTTCACATATTGGTTTCATATTAAGGGCACATGTTTAGTATCATCAGAGGAAGGCGTCTATAGTTTTATGGTTGAATCAGAAACCTATGTTTAGAGTTATCTGCCCTTGATTCATCAAAAATGCCATCAACTTTTGTAAACACTTTTGATGTGAGGCGATAACTCGAACAGTACTTCACATCTTGGCTTCATATTAAGGATATATGATAAGTATCATCAGAGAAAGACACATATAGTTTTGGGGTTGAATTAGATCACTATGTCTAGAGTTATCTGCCCTTGATTCATCAAAAATGCCATCAACCTTTGCTTGAATATGTCAGTGTACTCATGCCAGGCATTCAAAGGGTTAAATTATTTATCAAATCCCTTATTCCATAGATTGATTTTATGACACATGAATTTTTGTTTATAGTAGAAACTGTATAATCTTATATTATTTCATAAGCAAACAGAGCAGACCCCAAACAAAGGAGTTGTTTGAACTGGGTCTACTCTGTTTGCAAAGGCGTAGGAAGGAATATTACTTTTATGCCCCCAACGGCGGGCATATAGTAATCGCATCGTTCGTCCTTCCGTCTGTCCATCTGTCCGTCCGTCCGTCCCAAATTTCGTTTCCCTTCTGTAACTTGTTTTATCTTTGAATGGATTTCAAAATAACCTGGCACAAATGCTCACCACACAAAGACGATGTGTCGCGTTCAACTCCTTGGTCCGTGGTCAAAGATCAAGGTCATTTTTCAGGGTCAAAGGTCGGGGCATAAGTGTTTTACAAACCCACTCTTGTTGAATATTATTCATGTTAGAAATGCATAATGAATTTATTTTTTTTTGCTGATTTTTTATAATGGCATATATACATGGAATGTTTTGATATTGGTAAAAACTGTTGAGTCAGATGACTCAGAACTAGTACATAAGCAAAAGAGCAGACCCAGATCAGATGGCTCCTATATGAACAGTTCTGTTTGCAAATACACGAAAAAGTGTTAATATGATGGAATGGTTTAACCCATTAGTTTAAACATATTTTATTTCCATATTAGAGGAAATTGGGTCGGGTCACAAGTTCTTACAACATTAGATTTGACCCTCCCCATACAGAGCATTTATATATACATGTAATGGCAAACAAAATATGAACTTTAACAGAAGTTTCTATGAAACAGAGAGAGAGAGAGAGAGGGGTAACATGTGTATTGTAGTACGATCAGAGGACACTTAGCATATGAAAATATTTCCGTAAGTAAGACATCTTAGTATAAGTTTAGAAAAAAATATATATATGTATAAAAATACATGTATATAATATCATACTGAGAGTCGGAACAAATATCAATAACTGTACTATAGGTGGAGCTAAAACCTCCGTGATTGCTTTATAAAACAATGTACCGCAGCAAATATGGTTTTATTGTCTTCATCATTTAAATTTCGTTTGCCGAACAGAAGTATTTCGGTATTAAGAGGATGGTCCCTTTGTGTTGCGTGAAATAGGTTAAGTCTCTGGTTTCGAAAAAATCTACATTGAAAAAGGTAATGTTCGGCATTTTCTACTTCATGTGAACATTCGCATAAAGGATTCTGACTCAGGTGGTTATTAAAAAGATCATCATTCAGATTACTGCAGTTGTTCCTAATTCTGGCGTGAATAGCTGACAAATACCTATCTCCGAAATAGTAATAAGATGGAACGTTATACTTACTAAAATTATTTCGTAATGACATTTTAAATGAACTTAATGTATCCAAAGTTCTGGTGTCTGGACTAATGTTGTTCCATAGTGCTATTGAAGATGGGATGCACGATCTTTTTGAGACTGACGTGCGTGAGAAAGGCACTTCGATATCATCGTCATTTCTTAATGGATAGCGAGTTAGTTCCCCTACGTTCGGTGGTATCAAATCATTGATATATGAAGGAGCCATGTTATGAGAGGCCTTATAAATAAAACAGAGTTTTTGAAACTTTCGTCGACTAGCGAGAGATTCCCATCCACATTCTCTATATAGATTTTCTAGAGATACCGATCTGGTTAAGCCAGTCACGATACGGGCTGCTTCGTTTTGTAATGTTTCTAAAGTATCTGCACAGCTTTCGGAACAACCATCCCAGACAACAGAAGCATACTCTAGTATTGGCCGTACGTAAGAAAGGTAAATTTGATTTAGGGCCCTTCTGTTCAAAGTGAATTTAATGTTCTTCATAATTCCAATTGTTTTGGAAGCAGATTGAAGTATATTATCAATGTGATCATTCCACTGGCCGTTCGAATTTAGGGTGACACCTAAGTGTTTATGACAGTTAACAAATTGTATAGCAGTACCTTCAAAAACTAAATTGGGTCGCGTGTCGTGATTTCTAAATGAAAACATCATTGCTTCAGTTTTGGCAGGGTTAAAATTAACAAGCCAAGTCTTAGCCCAAGCGGAAACTAATTTAAGATCGTGGTTTAAGATACCTTCAATGCCATTTAAGGAGGTTGCAGATATGTATAGAGAGCTATCGTCCGCAAACAATCTTGTTAAGCTTAGTAGCGAATTAGCTATATCATTAACGTAAATTAAAAATAAAAGAGGTCCTAACACAGATCCCTGTGGAACACCAGCTGATATTGTTCTTACAGCAGAAATAGAAGAACGAAGAACAACTTTCTGGCATCTATTGCTTAGGTAATTGGTCAGCCATATTAAAAGACGTCCGTTAATGCCATTTTCCTTTAGTTTAAAAGTAAGACCGTTATGCCATACTCGATCAAAGGCTTTTGAAATATCACAAAACACCATGCAAGAGTGTTGTCTGTTATCAAATGATTGGCAGATATGATGAACAATATCAATTAACTGGTAGACAGTAGAGTGATTTGGAAGAAACCCTGATTGGTACTTATATATCAAATTATTACCTAAGAGAAAGTTGTACATAATTATGTTTAAAAACGATTCGTTCGAACAATTTACCACAACAACTAAGCAGAGAGACAGGTCTATAGTTAGATGGTATGGATTTATCCCCTTTTTTAAAAAGTGGTATTACATTTGCAATTTTCCAAGCATTAGGAAAAATTCCTTCATTCAATGACCTGTTATAAAGAATAGCAAGAGGTTTAGATATCGATTTGACTGACCCTTTAAGCATTCTATGAGATATACAGTCAGGGCCAGATGCTTTATTCAAGGTGAGTGAATTTATTGTGTCTTCTACCTCAGTATCATTAATATTAATGGTGTTCAGACTACTCCTTGTCTTTGGAGAAAAAGGAGGGAGGGTAGCATTTGTGTCATCTACTGTAGATATAGATGCAAAGAAGTTATTTAAACAGTTTGATTTCTCTTCGTCGGTATAAAAACAAGAAATATGTCCATTTAAAGAAGTTTCGCACAAAGGTGGTATATTAGCAGTACAGTCATTATTCTTTATGAAGTGACGAATAGTATTCCAGAAGCCTTTTTTATCATTTGTTCTTAGTTCTTCTAAATTATGTTCTAAAGAACTGAAAAATGTTTGTTTTGCATATTTTTTCATGTTATTAACTTTATTCCGCATGTGTTTATATTTATCAAAATCATGTTGTTTTGATGACTTTAAAGCTATACGTTTAAGTCTATCTCTTACTCGGCAAAATTTACGCAGCTCAGAGTCAAACCAAGGTTTATCATCATAACGGACGGTAATGTTTCGAGACGGGATACACAAATTCACAAAACGAAGGAACGTTTCTGTAAATAGTTTACAAGCATCGTCTATCGAACCTTCATTTAAACATTGCCAATCAAAATCCATTATTTTTGCATTTAAAAGCTCAAAGTTCGCTCTTTTATATAAATAAACATTTCTTTCAAAAGTTCCTCTTAGTTCATAAGGAAATGGCAACATAATAAAAATAGCGCAATGGTCACTTATCTCAGGTGGGACTGATATAACGCCAGTATCATGGTATTTCATATCGGTGGGTATTAAGATAGGGTCTAATAAAGCATTTAGTCGTGTAGGATCTGTAATGGTATTAACCATATAATTTGTAATAAGAATATCTTTAAGCATTCTGTTATTTGGATTCAACAAATCTTCATTAAAATCACCAACTAGAATTACGTTCGAAGATACTTCGTAAGCCTTTTCTATATTGCGATTAAGGTTTACAAAAAAATCAGCATCTGACGTTTTAGGGCTATAAAATGTTCCAATCAAAAATAGTTTCCTCTTAACTTTAACGCTGATCCAGAGAGATTCAGCGCAGAATTGTTCTAAATCAGCTATTCTTTCGCAAATTAGATTAGAAGATGCATAAACAAGTAACCCCCCTCCATGATTAGTTCTATCTTTCCTATATGGCGTATCATATAATTCAGACAAAAATAACGATTCATCAGAAACAGACATATCTAAGTGAGTTTCAGTAAAACATAAAATATCAAAATCTGCAACCGTGTCTCTGATGAAATCCAATTTATGTCTGATGCTCCTAATGTTACTATGCAGAATAGATAGGCAACTAGGTGTAGTTGTATGAAGAGTCTCAGGTCCGGGATTAGATTCAATATCTCCGGCTTGTAGTAACAAAAGTAATACAATAAATAAAAAGTGAAAGTCAACATACTGTTCTCTAATACCAAGCAACAGCTTCCATAACAAGCTAAACGCATTCCGTAAGATACTAAACAGATCAAATGAAATATTGAACTTTACTTTCGTCTTACTGAAAAAACTATATCTCCCGCTGTGGAACGAACCAATGGAGCATCTCCAAGTCTGTAGATCGTTACCCATTGGGTAATAAACTAAATATATAATTCCATATCTCCATAAAGTCTGGTCCACAGCTAGGTGAAGTCCTCTGATCATGTACCAAGAATGAAGTGTGAGAGACAAAAAAGGGACTAAGAAAGCGAAGAAACAATAGAAAATGAAAAACAAGTATAACACAATGAAACATGATGAAATGACAGATGGGATTTTCCTGGGGAAAAATCGTATTGAATCTAACAAGTTACAATTGATTTGATTATACATGTACTATCGGGAAAGAACAACAAAACCAATACCTGTGAGTTTCGTTAAACCTTTCACTGTCCTGCGCTCACTCCAAATTTCAATGCCTACTGAATATTCATGGACGAAACAGTTATATTGAAACACGGAAGGCGGAAAATTCCAG
>OY755252.1:30673128-30814224 GCA_963576725.1 Azorinus chamasolen
TTTCTGCATAACTTTTGTCCTGCATTAAGCAACCACCTGCTTCTACAGACAGCCATGTTTATTCATTAATTGGTCGCATTAAAGGGGTTTTACTGTACAATCATCGAGGAACATGATTATTACCGGCTTTTGGTTTGCTATTTTTTGTCACAGAGTATGACGAACAATCCCGATAAACAGGCCGAAATTTAATTTAGTCTAATAGTTGGGCATCCAACTGAGGAAAATGTGTCGAGCCATGGCATTAAATAGTAGAATTGGGCATGCACTGGATATGTAATGTTTGATGTCTGAGTAATCAGAAACTGCCCCATGCCACCTGAAAATTTGCCCTTGTTTCTCTTAATTGGGTCAAAGGTCAACTAAGTGCATATTTTATATACGTTATTTGAGAAATCATTATATCTTTACCAATTTTAGGTGTAAAATAACAAACATGGTACCAGAATGAAGGTTAAACATTGGCCTTTAATTTGCACTCACTTTGTGAAAAATATTTTGTTTGAATATTCATGAATATTAATGAGAACATCAAAAAACCAGTAAGAAATCATTAAAACCAACATATAACGATGATACATGATGTCATGTTTTCGTCATTATTGCTATTTAACAAAAATAAATTACGTTAAAATAAAGGTTAGACAGACTGCTACTGAAAACAAACTGTATACAGTAATACCAGCTATATATTATGCACACATACTTCTTAAAGTTAAGTGGGTGGGGTAAATAAACACCTAAACAAAACTTTCAGTTCTGTTTGAAGTAACTAATTAATTCACTATATTTTTATGGATATTTTCTTGGTTGGTACAATTAACACCATCGCAAAGGATATGTAATGTTTGATGTCTGAGTAATCAGAAATTGCACCATGCCACCTGAAAATTTGCCCTTGTTTCTCTTAATTAGGTCAAAGGTCAACTAAATGCATATTTTATATACGTTATTTGAGAAATTAATATATCTTTATCAATTTTAGGTGTAAAATAACAAACATGGTATCACAATGAAGGTTAAACATCGGCCTTTAATTTGCACTAAAGTTTTGTAAAATATATTGTTTGAATATTCATGAATATTAATGAGAACATAAAAAACAGTAAAACATCATTAAAATCAACATAAAACGATGATACATGTCAAGTCTTCGTCATTATTTCTATTTAACAAATATAAATTACGTTAAAATAAAGGTAAGACAGACTGCTAATGAAAAAACTGTATGCAGTCATACCAGCTATATATTATGCACACATACTTCTTAAAGTAAAGTGGGTGGGGTAAACAGTTCTGTTTAAAGTAACTAATTAATTCACTATATGTTTATGGACATTTTCTTGGTTGGTACAATTAACACCATCGCAAACACATGT
Source organism: Azorinus chamasolen (assembly GCA_963576725.1). Taxonomy (NCBI): domain Eukaryota; kingdom Metazoa; phylum Mollusca; class Bivalvia; order Cardiida; family Solecurtidae; genus Azorinus; species Azorinus chamasolen. Next base: position 30,674,508 of record OY755252.1, read on the forward strand.
TAGTGTGTTTTGAAACTACTTTGAAGCATTTACAGCGAATAGATTTGCACTTGGTTTTGCACCAATAACTTGTTCAATGCAAGCATCAAGTGTAGTTGGTACATTTCCAAACCACATATACAGGCTCAACACCATCGTGCTATGTGTTAGTATCAATAACATTAATGTCTGTATCCATTAGCTCAGATCCATATAGCAGCTTAACAGTTTGCTCTGGAATGTTTCAGTTCTAGTACATCCTTTGTTGGTGGAACCAGTTCAGGTGTTTTCTCTACCTTAACCATATTGTGAACTTTTTGCATCATCTATGGGTTCTCCGTTCAGACACCATACATCAAACATCAAACGTTTGTGCCTTGTCTGACCGTGCATCTCTTCAAATATCTGAAGGCAGATCGGACATGTAAAATAGTTCTTCCAATAGGTCTTCTTTCCGATTCTAGTCAAAGCAAGGGTTATGTTACATCCAGTTATTGCATGATACCCTGGCATGTTCCGGCATACATCTTGAGATAACTTGCGGAAAATACAATTTTGTTCTTCCCAGCCATTATTCAGACTTCAGTGCCTAAAGGTCCAAGATGGTATACATGTATCAGTACAAGCAGTACATCAAAATCTTGGCATTTGACAACTATCCAGCATTGGCCCCTTTCAAGCAGCATCCAAGCCATGTATCCACCTCGTCAGGATTTGATGGCAGACGGGACAATTCATGTCTGCACTTGTCTTGAAAGTCGATATTCAAGCGTATCTGTTGAATACTGCAATAATAGTATACTACATCAACTCTGTGTTTGTGTCTTCTGCTACTTATTTTGTCATGATTTGCCGCTTTAAAGCAGGCATACTCGCACCATTGTGATATGCACATAGGTGAGGGAGGGTCCAACGTGCAAGCCAAATGATGTTGACAGCAGAGTGGAAGACATATTCCCTCAGGAAAATGGTCCTGCAAAACCTTGGAACGAATCATAAGGAATGACCTCTTGTAGGTGTACCGTAAGGGAGTCAGAAGGTGGGGCGTCAGCTGCAACAAAATCATTTACAAACCAATAGAACATCACGGCATTTACTTGTTTCTGCCTCTGTTTGGGCAAATCGTGTTGAACATGGCACCAATGCTGAGCACTTGTTTTGCATTAATGCAAAATTACAAATATGGTAGCTCTACGTTGGATCATCTCCACATGCGTTGTCATGGCCTTGGTGTGTTGATCCAAAACAAAAGATGTGCACTCAACATGCAGACTGATTAGGAGTTTGTAACATGCCTCCTTGGTTGACTTTTGGGAGGCTCCAAGGTTCCTGCTTAGAACGGATGTGGATCAATTTGCCTCCTTTATGACCATATCGACTCGGGATGTTCAAGACAATTTCAAAGACAGTTATGTCCCAAGTTATTTTGCCCTCTGTGTAGTCTACCGTTTCATGCTATGGACAGTATAACTAGTATCTATATTGTTGGTGATAAGCAGGACCTAGCACTTCTCTGCATTGAACCCTTTTCTACAGACTGCCGAAGTCATTCTGGAAGACGTCTGCATCTTCCATTGACTCGGCACAAAATTGAGGCATTAGCAAAGAGTCGACATTAAGAGTGTGGTCATCATTGCATTCAAGGGAAAAGAAAGGACTGAGAACAGCACATTGATGAACACTTGATGCTATCGGTACTGACTCAGAGGAAACACTCTCCAGCGTGATTTGTTGGCTGTTGGATACAATCAAGCATTTTGCATTACACATCATAGTGTTGGAGCTTAAGAAGAAGGTATCTGTAAGACACTTTGTAAAACGTTTGCGTCAATCTGTTAGGATTGTTCCAGACTTACCCAAGGTCATTGACCATGTTGATTGATTAGTTGTGTCTCACAGAAGCGCTGCTTCCGGAGTCAATGCTGGTATGGGTTGATGATGTAATGGTAAAACCAGGTTACTGTGTATGATGTATTCTAGAATCGTACATGTGACAGAATTTAGGGACACATGCCAATAGTTTGAAGGGATTATTCTTGACCATTGTCTTGTATATATGATTAACATGAAATCTTCCAGTCACTGGGGACTTTATCCTAGTCGTAAGGCCTGGAAGATCAGAACAAGAGCAGGAGCCTGTGAATGTGCCCTCTCTTTCAAGAACCTTGATAAGATGGTGTCTGGACAGGTAGCTTTGTGGAGATTAAGGCCATTAAGAAGCTTGCAGACATGAATAGGAAGGGCATTCGAATAAGGATACTCTCAAACGGCACAAATGAGAGATAGGATCTCATTTGTAAAGACAGAAAATTACTGATTCAGTATTTTAACTTTGATTTGTGTATCAACATTGTTAATAGCACCATTTTTCAGTGGTGCTATTCCCGAGCTGTCACATTTCTTGCCTTGCTCCTTACAAAAGTGTAAAGCTTCTTACAGCTGGTATCTGTCACTAAGTCAATCACATACCCATCATGAGCTTGAGCTTCCTTGCACTTCTGTGGAAGTTTTCTGTAGCCTCTTGTATATGCCCCAGTCCTTCTGTACCTTGGTCCTCAGCACTTATATAATTTGTACGCACATTTCTTCTTTCGTGAGAAACGGCGGGTGATTGAGTTGCACCATGGCTGGCTGAACCTGGTGGATGTCAACTCATAAGGGACCACTGAATATATCATATAGAGTACAGATTCGTAAAGGGACTGATTTTCCAAGTGTGCTGCAAACTCAGCCATTTTGATGGCCATAGAACATGTATAGCCTCTTTCGAAGGGTGGACAAGATGTGGGGTAGGCTTCCTTCGTGAAGGAAAGATGTTTGTCAGAACTATGACATAGTCACTTATTCCAGGTATTGAGGTATATCTGATAACTAGTGATTCCTTGTGGCAATAACATATAGATTGTTGTCATCACGGATAGGGAAGGTTACTCATAGCCAGTGGCACTGAATATGCCTATGAGTTCATTGTTGAGTTTAGAGTAGGTACCTATGGCCAGTAACTGTTAAAATGGCCAATCAATATCCGGGATATCCATGTCCCCACAAATGTAGAAAGGGTTTTGTCATGGGTACTGCTGGTGTAGGTAAAATATTTAAATTCATTATGTAAAAATATCGCCGTACTTACCAGGAGCTATGGTGTTTCAATCGCTAATGATACAAACAGCTAATATTAGACATAGTGTACAATAAAACATACCAGTATTACACTGAGATTATGACAATAAGAGACTAATCTTCTGGCGTTTCATTATCATCTCTAAATTATATATCTGCGTGAAGAGGTACTATAACTTGCATAGATTTGCATCAAAGTTGTATATAATTGTATTGTATAATATATATTGTATGATAATGTACCTTACATGTATTTAAAACGATATTTTCTGAACTTGCAATCATCACAGGTCACTCAAAACTTTCTGAAATGCACCATAAATAGTTCTATACTTACTGTGGAGACATTGCTAAGAAATTAAATGCAAAAAAGTATTGAAATTGTCAAAATTACGGCTATGTTATACTATATAATGATTTTATTACATTTTTGCACTCATTTGACCTTTGGCCTAGTTTCTGACCTTCAAAGAGGGTTTTGGCAGTGGCATGGGCCAAAACCAAAAATGATTAGTATCTGGCAACACAATTATGGTATTCAAACATTTCTACTAACAAATGCCATGGACCTCGAAAAATAAGCGACTTTTCGCACATCGGATTGCCAACTATAAGGTCAAATTGGGAGGATAATAAACACCTTTATATGTAGATCTGTGTCAACAACAGAAGTTTCTTGCTCAAGTAACATCATTGTAGAACCATTACCTTAACGAGTGTAGGACACGGAATCAGATCCGCAAGATCAGTTCACCTGTATGTACTTGATTGAACGTTTGCTGCATTTGTTAGATTACTTTTCTATCTAGGAACAATCATATCGAGAGTATTGCTGAAGCAATACATATCCACATTGCTGACTTGTGTGGCAAACAGAATAGAATGTAACCAGGTGCTGCGTTGTTAATGTGGTGGATGATCTGGTTATAAGCTTTTTGCAATTATTCATCACTAATTACACGAATATACAAAGGTGTTTTTAATACAGATGGTCGCTTAATACAGAACGGCAGTAACACAGGGAGCTCCTCCTGGACATCTATGCATAATGTTCGTACTACATTAAACTACAACCTACCTTAATACTCTACTCCATCAATGCGTCTTCGTACGCTGTTGCAAAAAGAGTAGGTCCTATAGGAGCCATCTGATCAGTGTATGTTCGCTTTGTCTTTGGAATTACATTGATCTAATTTTACAGCTTTGACCAGAGTGAACACATTTCTTGTTCATAAAATAAGAAAAAAATCAACAATGAATTGTCAAATGCCTCTCGATTAAGGCTGTTTTACTGGCTTCAGTGTTCGAAAGTCTGCTTATCGAAAGCTGGAATGATCAACAACAATCAAAGCAGTAGGTATGGATACACTGGAAGCTATAGTTGCAGACCTGCACACATGCGACTCATGGCATCGGGTCGCTTCTCACTGACCGAAGCAGCAGTGGGACTCGGCAGTCCCCTGAATGACTGAGCAGCCCTTTTCAGGAACGCACTGCTCACCTCCTTAGCCTGAGGAAGGGGCTAGAAAAGGTGCCCTAAAAATTGCCTGCTTCACCTGACCCAGGCCAGCTTACCGCGGCTGGCAGGGATCCCATTTATGCGATCGAAACAATAACAGAAGTAACAAGGTGACACCGCTCACCATAGGAACGTGGAATGTGAGAACCCTCCTAGACAACCCCAAAGCAAACCGACCTGGTAGACGCACTGCACTGCTGGCACTCGAACTCAGTCGATACAAGATTTACATCGCTGCGCATCAGATACAGGACAGATGGCAACGTCTTCAACCTAAGACGTCTCAACGCCATTACCAAAGTCACGACTGCTGTCATTAAAGACCTCCTGTTTGCTGACGACTGTGCCCTGAATGCCAGCTCTCACTCAAGCATGCAAGTCATCATGGACAAGTTTCCAAAGGCCTGTGATAACTTTGGACTCACAATAAGCATCAAAAAGACTGATGTTCTCTATCAGCCGAAACCAGGATCTGTCTATGAAGAACCTGCAATTCACGTGAAAAGCCAACCACTCAAAGCAGTTGACAAGTTTACTTACCTGGGAAGTACGCTGTCTAGGCACGTGCATATTGATGAGGAAATCAACAACAGACTTGCAAAGCCCAGTGCTACTTTTGGAAGAGTCCGCTCAAATGTCTGGGAGCTTAGAGGAATCAGACTCGGTACCAATATAAAGTCTCTGTTGCAGCTGTTGTTACAACACTCCTGTATGCATGTGAGACATGGACTGTCTACTCACGTCATGCCAAGAAAATCAACCACTTTCACATGACGTGCCTGAGGAAGCTCCATCGTATAAGATGGTAGGACAAAGTACCAGTCACAGAAGTACTCACAAGGGCTAACCTCCCTTCAGTACACACCATGCTTCAACGCTCCCAAGCTCGATGGGCTGGTCATCTTCGCCGCATGCATCTTACATACCCAAGCAACTGTTCTACGGAGAACTGTCACAAGGGAAGAGACGAGTTGGAGGACCAAAGAAACGCTTCAAAGACAATCTCAAGAGCTCCCTGAAGCTTCTCGACATCCCCACAGACACTTGGGAGAATCTGGCAGAAAACAGGTCGTCCTGGAGGAGCAAAATTGCTGCTGGATCACAGGCAGCCGAGAAAGCCCGTGTTGAAGAATCCCAGAGGAAACGCGCCGTCTGTAAACTGAGGTTCGAGAGCGCCCCTTCAACTGAACCCATCCATATGTGCTCCACCTATGGCAGAGTATTTTACGCACGCATTGGACTAACGATCCACATGAGGACACACCGCACCTTGCCATCATAACAGTTACGGTCATCTTCGCCTAGCGATGGACGAACATCATCATCACACTCGTTCAAGCCCAAACCCAAGTCTGGAACCCATATGTTTGTCATATTGAGGAGGGTATCGCAAATAAAGAATGTATTAGTATAAACCATCGACATCCAACAGTTCAGCGAACGGTCCTGACCTTGACTATAGGGTCCCTCTAGCAGCTCTCTGATCTGGGTCAAGGCTGTCTACCTATTTCAAGCCTATGGGATCACGGCAGTTAATGAGTTAGCAATTCCATACTCATTTATAAAACTAGAGGTTTTTGTCACAAAAACGGATGTCTCCCCTCTAATAAAAACAGTATGTAAAGGGAAATCACTAAAAATGTTATGGACCTGATGAATGATACTTCCCCTCATTATGCACTTTCCAAACAAAATGATAACAGCTAATAACTCCAAAAATATTGATACCAGAGTTATGGCCCTTGTACATGACACTTACTTTCATCATGCCCTTTCCATAAATAAAATGTCATTCCAATAGCATCAGTCGAACAGGAGTTATTGATCGGCCAAAAATGTAACAATGGGCAATAACTCCAAAAGTATTGAAGCAAGAGTTATGGCCCTTGTTCATGACACTTTCTCTCATCATGCTCTCTCCATGTATGAAGTTTCAATACGATGGCAAGAGCCATGTAGGAGTTATCGTCCGGACAAGAAAGCGTTAAATAAAGGTACAACGGGCAATAACTCTAAATGTATTGAAGCCCAAGTTAAAGATCTTATGCATGACACTTTCTCTTATTATGATCTTTCCATGTATGAAGTTTCACTCCAATGGCATGTGCCATACAGGAGTTATCGTCCTGACAAAAAATTGTGATTTTTTTTTACAAAGGGCAATAACTCCAATATTAGTGAAGCCAGAGTTATGGACCTTGTGCATGATACTTCCTCTCGTCATGATCTTTCCATATATGAAGTTTCAATCCAATGGCATGAGCCATATAGGAGTTATCGTCCTGACAAAAAAGTGTGATTTTTTTTACAAGGGGCAATAACTCCTATATTAGTGAAGCCAGAGCCCAAGTTAAAGATCTTATGCATGACACTTTCTCTTATTATGATCTTTCCATGTATGAAGTTTCACTCCAATGGCATGTGCCATACAGGAGTTATCGTCCTGACAAAAAATTGTGATTTTTTTTACAAAGGGCAATAACTCCAATATTAGTGAAGCCAGAGTTATGGACCTTGTGCATTATACTTCCTCTCGTCATGATCTTTCCATATATGAAGTTTCAATCCAATGGCATGAGCCATATAGGAGTTATCGTCCGGACAAAAAAGTGTGATTTTTTTTTACAAGGGGCAATAACTCCTATATTAGTGAAGCCAGAGTTATGGACCTTGTGCATGACACTTCCTCTCATTATGCTCTTTCCATATATGAAGTTTCAATCAACTGGCATCAGGCATATTGAAGTTATCGTCCGGACAAAAAAGTGTGAATTTTTTTACAAGGGGCAATAACTCCTATATTAGTGAAGCCAGAGTTATGGACCTTGTGCATAACACTTTCTCTTGTCATGATCTTTCCATATATGAAGTTTCAATCCAATGGCAAGAACCATATTGGAGTTATTGTCTAGACAAAAAAGTGTGAAATTTTTTACAAGGGGCAATAACTCCTACATTAGTGAAGCCATAGTTATGGACCTTGTGCATGACATTTCCTCTCATTATGCTCTTTCCATATATGAAGATTCAATCCAATGGCATGAGTCATTTAGGAGTTATCGTCCGGACAAAAAAAGTGTGATTTTTTTTTACAAGGGGCAATAACTCCTATATAAGTGAAGCCAGAGTTATGGACCTTGTGCATGACACTTCCTCTCATTATGCTCTTTCCATATATGAAGTTTCAATCAACTGGCATCAGGCATATTGAAGTTATCGTCCGGACAAAAAGTGTGACGGACAGACGGACGGACATACTAACAAATGGGTAGTTGTGTGACTTTTTCCTTTGATCTTTTCTTGTGGGACTAGTCCCACAAGAAAAACTATTTTTGGCTCTAACTTTGGAAAAGAATGATCTGGAAGCTAACCCTAACCCTAACCCTATGTCCCACAACTGGCCAGGTTAATGTCACAAGAAATGGCCAGGTTAATGTCACAAGAGATGGCCAGGTTAATGATTTTACTTGTGTGACTAGTTAGAAAAAGTCACACAACTACCCATTGGTGAGTGCGGACGGACTGACGGACGGACAGACAACTCTCACGAAAACAATATGTCTCCCCCATATAAATATAGGGGGAGACATAATAATAACACCTTAAGTGACACACAACAGACAAAATAGATATACATGTATCAATTTTATGTTGAAAATATATTTATAATGCAGATGTATTTCAATTGCACATTAAGATGACTGCAAGTCGTTAAAATGGATTACTTATACAAGTTATGTATATGATAAATAAACATATCCATTTTATACAATGTGTATAAATAAGTATTATCACAGTAGTAGATAAAGTAAATTGTTAACAAATTCATAGCATACAATAAATTAACCCTTATCCTGTCGAACGGGACCTATCATCATTTGCAAACAGCTTGGATCCAGATGAGATGCCAAGTATCTTGGCGTCTCATCAGGATCCAAGCTGTTTGACACTCATTAATCATTATTTCCTTAAACGAATCACAAGTAAGTAAACATTGCTTCAACAGAGCTACAGATAAAGGTGCGTACTCAAGTACTAAGATCGTCATTTCTTCACTAAACCCTGTGTTATGACCACTCTTTCAAATCATCTCCTCGAGACATAGGGTTTGGTGGAGAAAAAAATTCTATATATTTTTTTTAAATTACGCATCTTATCCGGACCTCTGCTTCATATCAAACTTTGAGCAAACATTGGTTTTTTTTCGGCAGGATAAGAATTCAAGGTTTTCAATCACAGAAAATAAAAATGTGTCCGTGTAAAAACAGTCACACTACAAACATAAGTATTATAGTAATGTGTGTTAAACTATGAATATATACAGTAGCATAAATAAATAAAAACAACATACCCAATTGCCCAGCAAGGACATAATTAACTCGAGAAAACTAAATGCAGATGTCAACGCTCATCTGTTACTGTGGAAATCAATATTAAATTATAAACCCTTTCCTTCATATAAGCGTGTTTTCACGCATGCAAACGGAGTAGACCATGATCGGACGGCTCCTATACAAGCCGTCTGATCAGGGTCTGCTTTTTTTGCTAATGGAATTTGAAAGGTCTATTTCTTTACTTTCTAAAATGGCTGCAATGTTCCACCTTCTATATTCTATTGCAACTGTTTTGCTCATGAATATTCAGTAAGTATTGAAATTTGAAATAAACATAAAACAGGGAAAGGCCATAACTCTTTAACCCTTTATCCATTGAATATTTTTGTAAGAATTAATGATATTACAAATTTTAATTAGATCAATTTTATAATAGCACATGGTAAGAGTCAATGAATGGAGGTAATTCAAAATCAAATGCTACAGTTTAGATGTGTGCGTGTGACACATTGTCTGTGTATGCACAATTGTCGAATGTTGTCATTGCAATATAGAAATATGGCTCAGATAAAATCGGACAGCTGCCTAAATAGACACACAAATACACATACAACCACCATTGTTGCAATTTATAACAATATTGTTGAGGTTATCACAAGTTCAACTTAAGTGACAGGTTACATGTATTTTATATCATTAATTATTAAGTTGAACTTGTGTACATGTACAGTATAATCTCTCTATAACGACCACTAAATTACATCAAGAATTTTGTGTTAAAGGCAGGTGGATGCTTAGAGCAAGGTGAAAGTAAAACAGAACGCTCCTATGGGAGCGTTCTGTTTTACTGTCACCTTGCTTTAAGCAGCCACCTGCTCTAAATACCAACCAGTTAACACAAGTTAGTGGTCGTTATAGAGAGGTTTTACTGTATGTGCAAATACAATGTCATGCACTCAGTGTTTTCCAATACAATGTCATGTACTCGATTTCTACAAATACAATGTCATGTACTCATTTTCTACCAAGACAATGTCATGTACACAATTTTTACAAATACAATGTCATGTACACAATTTTTACAAATACGTTGTATGTACACAATTTTTACAAATATAATGTTATGTACTATATCTGTTCCATAATGATCACAAGGTCCATAACTCTTTGCACGCTAAGTAATTTTTCATCTGCAACAATTGTCGTCTGCTTCAATTCTTAAAATAAACTTTCTCTCATTTTTTTGCGAAAATATTGTCAAGATGACAAACAGTTTGGATCCTGATGAGACGCCGCATTTTGCGGCGTCTCATCTGGATCCAAACTGTTTGCATAGGTAATCACAGTTTCGCCGCTAGCGTGCAAAGAGATAACCTGTGAATTCTATTTATCAAAATGGTTTCAAACTACAAAATTCTAAAATTTGCCTTTAATCTAGTTAATGCTCCTTTTTGGTAGATTTATTCAAAGAGGATGTATCTAAAAATAGTCTATGAGGTAATGGGTTAACATGTATCAACTGCCCAGTAAGTCCAGATGAGAATTCTGAGTAACTCGATGTCTCATCAGGACCATAACTATATGAAACTGTGACATATTCATGAACAAAATAATGACATCATAATATTAACCCTTCACTTGCTGAATTTTAAAATTCATTTCTCATTCTTTACCCATGCCCTGTTGTATAACTACATATATCTTCACTGTGTACAAGTATTTCGCTGTGCAATCACTCAAGTGGAGTGCACTGGTTGCACAATCAACTTGTAAATAGTGCAGACCCTGATGAGACAGCTCCTGCAGGAGCTGTCTCATCTGGGTCTTCACTATTTAGAGGTAGGTATATTGACGTGAATAGCAAGCGAAGGGTTAATTAGATTATTGTTATAATAGCAAATGGACAGAACCTGTATTATAAACATATCTATATTATATCATAAGCAGACAGAGCAGACCCTGATCCTGTAGAAGCCATATGATATGGGTCTCTACTTTGCTTGCAAAGACATAGAAAGGCATATTTACGGAGTAAAGCGTTAACTCAGATATACAACAGTCTGCTCTGTTTTCTTTAGTATAGAAAATATAGGTCTGATTCTACAATTTCTGTAGTGGCCAAAACTTCATGTGTCCATAGGCCATAAAAACCCAACAGCTAATAAATATTCATGCTGTCATTATATCTTGACGCTCATGGATATTCATGAAGTAAAAATAATTATTTTCTCATAAAAAATCACCCAACTGGAATTCATCAACACATACTCAAAAACAAACTCAAAATTTGTCCAATCAGATATCTGAAAATACACTCAGACTCAAATTAAGATGTTTTATAACCTTGGACCCTGATAAACATTATGCTGAAGACTGAAGTCTTGACAATGAAATTGGTATTTCTACAGTAACACCACTCTATAACGGCCGATAAATTGTGTTAGTTAGTTGGTATATCGGGCAGGTGGCTGCTTAAAGTAAGGTGAAAGTAAAACAGAACACTCCTATAAGAGTGTTCTGTTTTACTTTCACCTTGTTTTAAGCAGCCACCTGCCTTTAACACTAAATCCTTAATGTACTTTAGTGGCCGTTATAGAGAGGTTTATACTGTACTCACACACTGAATCTTAAGGGCAGGAATCATGACACTGTGAATATTATTTAGATAAAGTATTATAACTGCAGACCAATGTTTGAAACTGTAAAATGAGACCTATATTATTCCACAAACAAACAGAAAAGGGGCAGACCCTGATCAGACGGCTTATACATGAGCAGGGTTACAGATAAGGGGAGTATTGGGGTATTTACCCAATTAAAATTGTGGAAAAAGCAATTGTTTTTCAAAACAATGAGTAACACAAAGCAAATAAATATAGCAAAAAGCAAAAGAAATTTAGAATACCTAATGAGAATATGAATAATACCCAATTACGAAAATTGCCAATACCCAATAAAAATTGCAAAAACCCAATTCTGTAAAAAATCAAGGAGTAAATACCCAATTGCATCAAAACCTTATCTGTAACCCTGCATGAGCCTTCTGATACGGGTCTACTCTGTTTGCAAAGGCATAAAAAAGGCTTTTCTATCTGGTGAAAGTTTAATCTTAGTAAGTGGTATATATATATATACAATTTCAAGTAAAATATTGCATGCAAATTACACCTTCAACTTCTCAAGTGCTGTTTGGAGGCCATCTTTGCTTATCTTCTCCTCAACCTCCCCAATTTCGTCCTCGAACGAAGCCGTACCAGTGGACAGAAGTCCGAAGAGTTTGTCCAGCTTTGTCAGGTCTGGCATTGTCCTACTAAACTTAAATCGAAGAGGGCTATAGCCTAATGCATTCAGAGCTGGGACCATTTGCCCATTGCAGTGTTGATTGTACAGGAAGGAAACAAACACAAGCTTGGCAGGGTATACTTCATCATGGTATTTCTTGTAAAGGTCAGCAAAGCTAAAAATAGAAACAGGAAATTGCTAATTAGAGTAGCAAAGCTAAAAATAGAAACAGGAAGTTGCTAATTATTAGTAGCAAACCTAACAAGAGGGCCAAGATGGCCCTTAATCGCTCACCTGATAACCATAGATTTAAGATTTTTGCTGGGTAGCCCATGGGTAGGGCCAATATTGACCTTAGGGACAATATTTGAACAATGTTGATAGTGGATCATGAGCAGTGGTTCTTCAGAACAAGATTTTAAAAGATTTAGTATATTGATTTTATCAAGACAGTCATTCTGACCAATGAATATTGGGCTAAAAATGTGCCTTCTAGAGTAATTTTTCTAAGATTTGACCTAGTGACCTACTTTTTATTCCCACCCAACCCATGATCACACTTAACCTTGATATCACCAAGACAAACACTCTGAGCAAGTTTGAGAAAGACTGGGCTAAAAATGTGGCCACTGGAGTGTAAACTAGATTTTTCTAAGATATGACCCAGTGACCTACTTTTTGACCTCACATGATCCACTTTCAAACTTGTCCAAGATTTTATTAGGGCAATCATTCTGGCCAATTTTCATGAAGATTTGGCTATAAATGTGACCTCAAGAGTGTTCACAAGGTTTTCCTACTAATTGACCTAGTGACCTAGTTTTTAACCCCTCATAACACATTTTCAAACTGTTTTCAGATTTTATCAAGACAATCATTATGACTAAGTTTCATGAAGATTGGACAAAAAATGTGACCACTAGAATTTTCACAAGGTTTTTCTACTGTTTGACATAGTGACCTAGTTTTTAACTCCACTTGACCCACTTTCGAACTCGTCCGCGATTTTATCAAAACATTCATTCTGACCAAGTTTCATGAAGATTGGACTAAAATTGTGACCACTAGAGTGTTCACATGGTTTTTCTACTGTTTGACCTAGTGACTAGTTTTTTTTACCCCACATGACCCACTTTCGAAATCGTCCGGGATTTTATCAAGACAATCAGTCTGACCAAGTTTCATGAACATTAGACTAAAATTGTGACCACTAGAGTGTTCACAAGCAAATTGTTGACGACGCACGACGGACATTCAAGTATACCAAAAGCTCACCCTGAGCTTTGCTCAGGTGAGCTAAAAATAGAAACAGGAAGTTGCTAATTAAGGTAGCATTTATTAACCCTTTCTCGTTTTAACCTTTTACTCCATAAATACGCCTTTGCTCCTATAGGAGCCGTCTGATAAGGGTCTGCTCTGTTTACTAATGGTATAATATAGATCTAATTTTACAAGGTCTGTCATGTTCTATGTTCATATACCATTATCAAAAATGATCTAATAAATATTCATGAAGTCAAAATTTCTTATATCAATATTCATGGTGTAAAGGGTTAATATTCATGTAAAAAATAATAACATAATGAATATGTATTGGCTGATTTTTATAATAGTTTTAAATTATGTACATATGATCTTTTGGTGTCTGTAGAAATGGTATAGTCTATCCTGTTTACAAAGGTATAAAGTGTTTCTATGACGGAAATGGTGAACCCTTTCCCTGTTCCATGTTTATTTCAAATTTCAATACCTATTGAATATTCATGGACAAAAATAGTTATAATAAAATATGGAAGGTGGAACATTGTAGCCATTTTAGAAAGTACAGAAACAGATCTATCAAATTCCATTAGCAAACAGAGCAGACCCAGATCAGACGGCTCCTATAGGAGCCATCTGATCTGGGTCTACTCTGTTTGCAGATGCATGAAAACATGGTTATATGAGGGAAAGGGTTAAGATGTATGCCAAATTATACTGAATTCTATCAAACCGAAATGAAGTTATGCATGGACAAAATCAGAAATACACATGCCCTCACATACAGATGGATGCACACATATAAACTCATTGTCATCGTGGTGATTATATAGGACTGGCCAAAATCAGCTCAACAACACATATGATCAGTGAACTTCACATGGAAACAATAAACTTACTTGTGATTATTGCATTGTCCATTCTCTTCTTCATCAGTGACAACGATGAAAGTCTTGACAACTTCTTTCTTCTCATAGAATGGCCACAAGCTAGCCGCAGGCGTTGTTCCTCCACCCGCCTTGGTATCAACGGCTAGCTGTAGAACCTAATTAAAGCAACAATGACAACCACAATTAATTATCGGGGTATTAATACAGTAGAACCCCTCTAATGTGACCACTTAATGATTAAATATGGGTGTCTTTATAAGCAAGTGGTTGCTTAATGCAGGAAAAAAGTAATGTAGAAAGCTTCTCTACATTAATTTTTGTCCTGCATTAAGCTACCAACTGCCTCTATCACCCATAATTATACCTCTTTTAGGTGGTCACATTAGAAGAGTTTTACTGTATAATATTAGTAATCCTGCTTTTAACTCATTCCCTCCTACTGATGACTTAAGACACCTCTCTAAATGTCTTCTTCTTTTTTTTAAACCATTATGATAAGTAGAGCATTTGCTCCATTGGAGCAAATGCTCTATTCATCACAATGGTTTCAAACCTTCACAATTCTAAAAATTCAAATTTTCTCTAGCAAATGCTCCTGGATTTATTCAAAAAGGTTGAGTCTAAAAATAGTCTAGGAGGGAATGGGTTAAACTGCTAACTTCAGTATTACAACAAAATCATTAAATGTATCCATCTGTCTACCATGCAGCAAAAATTCTCAATATTTTTAATATTTCCGTGATAAGGTGATGACCCTCTGTCAGGATACACCCTAATTATCATTAGTAGTCTGATAAACAAACTTAGGCAAATAATGTAGACCATGATCAGCCTATACCTGAAGGTGTACTTTGATAAAAGTCTCTACTAACTACTTGATACTTGGTCAGTCTATTTTAACCTTTTCCCTGTTCAATGTTCATATAAGATATAATGACATCATATAATATATAATAATAAAGCGTAATATGACACAGACAGATAAACTTACGGAAGGGATGAAATTGGTTTACCCATGTTCTAAATAAATTCTTTTTTATTATTATTCTTATCTACATGTATATATAAATATTAAATATATTTTAGTTTAAGTGTTCTATAATTACACATTCAATATACCCTGTTTTGTATATAAAATGTATCTATGTGAAGCGCTTTTGAACGCACATATCCTGTGTGAAAAGAGCGCTATATAAATGTGGTATAATAATAATAATAATGATAATCATGATTATTTATTAGCCTATTTTTATAATGTTAACTTTTCAAGGATAGTTTTGCTTTGACAAAAACTGTAGAAACAAATCAATATCATGCCAAAAGCATACAGAGCAGACCCTGATTAGATGGCTCCTGTACTGGATCTCCACTGTTTGCAAAGGCATGAATAGGTGTTTATATGAGGGAAAGGGTTGAATTTATCAAGATAGTGCAAGTGAGTTATTTAGCATAACAAACTGATGGAAATGGTAGATCGGGTGTCTGAATACTTGAGGTAATTAGGGTC
The DNA here is from genome assembly GCA_963576725.1 of Azorinus chamasolen. Taxonomy (NCBI): domain Eukaryota; kingdom Metazoa; phylum Mollusca; class Bivalvia; order Cardiida; family Solecurtidae; genus Azorinus; species Azorinus chamasolen. Next base: position 30,690,399 of record OY755252.1, read on the forward strand.
ATACTTGTGCCAAGTTTAACCCATTACCTCATAGGCTATTTTTAGATCCAACCACTTTGAATAAATCTACCGAAAAGGAGCTTTAACAAGAGAAAAGGAAAATTTTAGAATTCTGTAGTTGAAACCATTGTGATAAATACAGCATTTGCTCCTAGGAGCAAATGCTCTATTTATCACAATGATTTCAACAGGTGACTTTTGCAGAGGCATCAATATGAGGGAATGGATTAATGAAGCTAGCTCTGAAGATGTTTGGAGTTATGACCAGAGGCTAAAGTGATTCTTTCTCCAACCTGTCTACATTGACCATCAAAACAGACTCTTGTTCTGGGTTTAACCTTTTAAGTAGGCATGTACAGCAGCAACTGAGTTCAGGATAGGAATGGCTTTCAGCCAACCTATTAAGCTAACGGTTGACCCAGTAGTCATGTACAGTGGCAACTGAGTTCAGGATAAGAATGGCTTTCAGCCAACCTATCAAGCTAACAGTTGACCCAATAGTCATATAAATGGAATGATTTTCAGTCAGCCCATTTATTCTAATTTATGATATTGATGAGCATGGCTATCAGTCAACTTGTCTGTATCAAGTTTGTTAATACAGATTATTCTAATTTGTGATATTGATGAGCATGGATTTCAGTCAACTTGTCTGTATCAAGTTTTGTTAATACAGATTATTCTAATTTGTGATATTGATGAGCATGGATTTCAGTCAACTTGTCTGTATCAAGTTTGTTAATACAGTTTATCTATATTATTTCATAAGCAAACAGAGCAGACCCTGATCAGACGGAGCCATCTGAATTTGGTCTACTCTGTTTGCATTTAGGTGAAGAAAGGTGTATTGAGTAAAGGTTTATGACAGGTGCTAGCTTAATGCAGAATGAGAGTTATGCATAAAGCTCCTTTAGGAGCTTTCTTCATTACTTTCGTCCAGCATTATTCAATAACATAGTCTTATAGAACCCCATCTACATGTATATTCTTTATATGGTTCAGGTAGTACCTCTGTAATACATGTATAAATTTTTGAGTTTCATGTCAAGTATATATATTAGTAAGAGATCATCACAACATGACAATTGATAATACAAATGATTTAACCCTTTCCTCCATAAATACACCTTTCTACACATATGTAAAAGTCACTTTATGAAACCATTGTGTGCTCTATTTATCACAATGGTTTCAACACTACACAATTCTAAAATTTTCCTTTTCTATAGTTAAAGGGTCTTTTCTGTAGATTTATTCAAAGTGGTTGGATCTAAAAATAGCCTATGAGGTAATGGGTTAATGGCATGTGAACCCACACATTAATTGCAATGAAGAAACTGCAGAATCATGTCTATGTTACAGACTTTTTCACTCATGAAACTTTATACATGATTCCATGACTTAATGAATATTCATTGACCGAATTTTATAATGGTCACTTAACAAATGAATGTAGAAGTTTATCTTTTTATTTCGTAAGCAAACAGAGCAGTTCTGGTCTGGGTCTACTCTGTTTGCAAGTGTGTGAAAAAAAGATAAAGCAAACAGAGCAGACCCTAATAGTCAGATGGCTCCTACAAGAAGTGGTATACATGCAGTAACAGGATAAATGAAAATGAACAGAATTAAAACAGACAAGTTTTCCATAGACAAAATAATTGTGGTTCTCCCTATGACATTGAAACTTGTGTCATGCTATATCTCTCTCATTTCAACTTACTTCTTCAATGTTCTTCGGCAGATACGGGGCATATCTGTTTTCAGTGTTGAAGAACACGAGCTGGGCTGAGGTTATGGCGGTTAGAATTCCAGCAATGATTGAACTTGTCCTGATTGCAACCTCCATAGAGCCAGAGGCGTCCCCTATCACAACAATTGGGGCTTCCAGTGAAAGACTGAAACACACCAATACCGATCTTTACCTGATGAATATTCAAGTAATAAAGAAATACATCATGAATATTTATTAGTCTAATTTAACAACGCTATAAAGTTAGTCGTCTCCACATGATGCAAGCTGTTTAACACTAAGTCAATGCATGTAGGTTTTTAACCCTTTACTCCATAAATATGCCTTCCTATGCCTTTGCAAACAGAGTAGACACAGATCAGATGGCGCCTATAGGAGCCGTCTGATCAGGGTCTATGCCGTGTGCTTTTGACCTGATATTGATCCAATTCTACAGTTTTTGTCAAAGCGAAAATATTTCCGTGAAAAGTTTGTACGTGTATTATAAAGATTTAGATACTAAATAATCATGTTGTTATTATTTCCTACATGAATACAGAACAGGGAAAGGGTTAACCCTTACATTGCGGGACACGAGTCACTAGTGTCCTTTGCAAACAGTGTAGACCCATATGAGAGGGCTCCTAGAGGAGCCCTCTCATCAGGGTCTTCACTGTTTGTCATGTTACACTTTTCTTTAGAAAACATCCCTAAATATTCACTATAAGCTTGACCTATTTGAAATTTTGGAAGAGTCCATTTGAAAATTCAGCGTTGTAAGGGTTAATCTGTTGTTTTTAGGCAGATTTGGAAATCAACTAACCTGATGGCATCCATCTTCTTTTGAGCCAGTGGCAGCAGGTGCTTGTAGAATGGGGCTTTTGTTTCATCAACTGTGCGGACCTCGGGTTCCCTATCATAGTAATAGCTGCTGCGAGATGAGATCCCCTCTCTCCACATCTTCAAGACAAGCAGTCGCTCCAGCAGTTTACCATTTGGAAGGTTGACAGACATACCAGACTCAACCCTATCTAAAATGACCTTGTCTACCTCACTGCATCTCAGGTCTTCATACCACCTTAAAAAAATAAAAACAAACTTTTGATCTTAACTCTTTACTCCAGGAATAGTCATTAAGAAATAAATGACATCATGAATATGAATGAGATGCATTTGATTCGATGTGAACACAGGCAGTATTGGCCATGACAGAAACAATAGAATCAGTGCATATTATTTCATAAGCAAACAGAGAAGACCCTGATCAGATGTCTCCTAAAAGAGCCATTTGCTTTCAGTCTACTCTGTTAGCAAAGGCATCCAGAGGTGTCTCTATCAGGTAAAGGATAAACTCTTTGCACGCTAAGTAATTTTTCGTCTGCAACAATTGTCGTCTGCTTCAATTCTTAAAATAAACTTTCTCTCATTTTTTTGCAAAAATATGGTCAAGATGACAAACAGTTTGGAACCTGATGAGACGCCGCATTATGCGGCGTCTCATCTGGATCCAAACTGTTTGCATAGGTAATCACAATTTCACCGCTAGCGTGCAAAGAGTTAAATGATGAAAAACAATTCTTCATCCTTTACCTGTTCTACCTATATTTCAAATTTAAATACCTACTGAATATTCAAGGCAAAAAATTGTTACAATGAAATATGGAAGGTGGAACATTGTAAACATTTTACAAATTAAATAAACAGATATTTCAAATTCCATTAGCAATCAGAGTAGATCCTAATCAGACGGCTCCTATATAAAATCATCATTTCTCCGCCAAACCCTAAACTGTGACCACTCTTTCGAATGCTCTCGAAAAGAAGATTCTAAAAAGTGGTCATAGTATAGGGTTTGTTGGAGAAATAAAGGAGCTATTCTTGGAAGTGTTTAAATTTATGCATGTTATCTGGACGACTGGGGAAAACAAATTTAGCTTATTTTTGTTTCATTCAGCTCATTACTTAATGAATATGAGTTCATGAATATTTATGAGCTAATTTTTTCTATAGTCTTGTGAGCAAGTAAGTTTTTAAACACGGCAGAAACTATAGAATCAGATCTATAGTGTTTCATAAGCAAACTGAGTAGACCCTGATCAGATGGTTCCTGTAGGTGCTCTCTAATCTGGGTCTACTCCATTTGCACAGATGTCAAAATGCATCTCTATGAGACAAAGGATTAGACTTACCACAAAATAGTATCAAGCTTGGGTTCATTGGCTGCAATTCTTGTTTTGGACTCTTCAGTGAGATTGTCTTTGTGCTCTTTAACATGGGCATAGGGAATTGGAAACTCCTTTAGAAGATCGTTCACATTGTCTGCGGATACCTGACGGCAACGGCTCACCATGGACCCTTCAGGAGCTGGGGAACCATAGCAAAAATCTAGGAACCAACCCAGAGCCTCAAAGTCCTGAAAGTACCAGCAAAATGTAAGTTCAGTTTCTCACATGGCATATACACAGTGAAACACTTTTAGAAAAGAATGATGTGGTCGCATAAATGCACACAAAATTAGTGTCTTAACCCTTTCCCTGTTCTATGTTTGTTACAAATTTCAATATCTACTGAATATTCATGGACACAATAGTCATAATGAAATATGGAAGGTGGAACATTGTTGCCATTGTAGAAACTAAAGAAACAGATCTATCTAATTCTATTAGCAAACAGAGCAGACCCTGATCAGACGGCTCCTCTAGGAGCCGTCTGATCTGGGTCTACTCTGTTTGCAAATGCGTGAAAACACGTTTATATGAGGGAAAGGGTTAAGCCTCTGTAAAAAATCACTTATTTAAAGTGATAATATAGAGCATTTGCCCCTATAGGAGCAAATGCTCTATTTATCATATTGGTTTCAAACTAAAAAATTCTAAAATTTTCCTTTTCTCTAGATAATGCTCCTTTTCAGTAAATCTATTCAAAGAGGTTGGATCTAAAAATAGCCTATGAGAGAATGAGTTAACCCTTTCCTCCATGACTATTTATGCAAGATGTAATGAATACATGTATCTATTACACTAATAATTATAATGGCATATGCACACATATTTCTTGCATAGATGTTCACGGAGTAAAGAGCTAACCATTTTCACCAGAAGTATATAACTATTTATGTAAAAATAATAACATCATGTAATTTGAATTAGTTTTTTTTATAATGGCATATAGATACAGGGATCTTTAGCGATGGTATAAATTGTAGAATCAAATCGCTATCATTCCAAAGCAAACTGAGAAGACTTTGATCAGACTGCTCTTACAGGAGCCATCTGATCTGTATCTACTCTGTTTGCAAAGGCCTGAAGCGGTGTTTATGTCAGATAGAGGGGTAAGCAAACACAGCGTACCCAAAATTCATGATTCTAAATAGTTGAAGAATATCGGTGGAAAATGTCAAAGGCTACTTGTCAAAGAATGCTTACTTTCTTGGGATGAAAGTGGCATATGTCTGCAAGTTTCTTCCATGGCTCTGTTGGGAAATGGAGGGCATAAAACTCAAGCTCTTCCTTATTGAAGCCACGCACCCAGTCTCTCACATGTTTGCAAACTGCACCACTGGCCGAACCATTCTGTAATTCAGAAGTCCAGATAAGATGCATAATTTAAGACATTTTCAAGAACAACTTCTTTTATTTCGATGTTTTGACCACTCTTTAGATTCGTCTCAAAGAGAAGGGTCATTAGTATTTGAGTATGAACCATTACCTATTACTTTGGTCAAGTTATAAATTTGATGAATTAATCAAAGTTACAAGTATGGCAAATCAAGTTCATCAGCAAAACAATCCCTACAACTTTCTAAAATGCACATTCAATGAAAAATAATTATAGGGAAATTTTTTGTTAATGCATGTAGCTAAAAATCTGATGAAAAGAATCAATGATAAACACTACGAAACTGTAATGTAAAATGTATACATTAACCCTTTCCCTCATGATATAGACGTGTTTTCATGCATTTGCAAACAGAGTAGACCCAGATCAGATGGCTCCTAGAGGAGCCATCTGATCAGGGTCTGCTCTGTTTGCTAACAGAATTTGATAGATCTGTTGATAGAATTTGATTTTTGATTTTTGATAGATCTGGGTTTTTTTGCTTTCTAAAATGTCTACAATGTTCCACAATCCATATTTTATTATAAGCATTTTGTTCATGAATATTCAGTAGGTATCGAAATTTGTAATAAACATAGAACAGGGAAAGGGTTAAGTCATTTTCATGATGTTAATATCAAAACTTGTTTGTATATTTGTAGGATAACATGGATAGTCAGTGATGGAAAGGGAAGTAACTCACGGTGGGCTTGTTCTTGTTCAGATTGTCGATATCTGACTTCAGTTTGCCTAGTGTCTGTGGCTTCACTTTTCCTGCAGAAAGCTGCAATCTCTTCATCTTTTTCTCAAGGACTCGAATCTGTCGACCAGAATCTAGCAAAGACACTGCTTTAAGAACCTCGTTTAGACTAAAGTTCTCTCTGTCCTTCAAGAAGGCATTTGCCATCTCATAGTCATGCCTAGCCCATGCTGAGGCTAATGCACGAATCCTAGCATCTGAAATGAAATAAAGCTTGTTATAATAACCATTTATAGGAGTCTGGACTGCACTTTCCAGCAATAAGCTGCCAACTTGAATACACATATGGTTTAATCCTTTCCTTCATATAAATGACTTTTCGCGCATCTGCAAACAGAGTAGATCCAGATCAGATGGCTCCTATATATCTATAGGAGCTGTCTGATCAGAGCCTGCTCTCTTTGCTAATGGAATTTGATATTTCTGTTTCTTTAGTTTCTAAAATGGCTACAATGTCCCACCTTCCATATTTCATTAGAACTATTTTGTCCATAAATACTCAATGGGTTTTGAAATTGGGAATAAAAATAGAACAGGGAAAGGGTTAATCTTTGAGACAGAAAGCTGTACATTGCTCTGAATTTTTTACCTGCATAGCAAATTATATAAGAAATAATGACACCTTGAATATTAATTAGGTACATTTGGTGTAATGGCATTATAAATAAAACAAGTGTTGGCCTTGGCAGAAACTGTAGAATCAATCACATGATATCCATATGGTTTCATTAGCAAACAGAGCAGACCATGATCAGATGGCTCCTAAAGAAGCACTCAAAGTTGGGTAATTTCTGTTTGTGAAGGTGTTAAATTCTCTATAGAGTAAAGAGTTAACTAAGAATTTAATTTCATTTTGTTCAAAAAGACATTTCAATAAACAATTTCATACTAATGACACAACACCATGAGGTACAAAATAAGTAGCTTGTTGTCCAGCGCAGCTGCATGTATACTTTACTCAATAAATACATTTTTCTATTCCTTTGCAAACAGAGTAGACCCAGATCAGATGGCTCCTATAGGAGCCCTCTGATCAGGGTCTGCTTTGTTTTCATTTCATAAAATATCTCTAGATCTAATTTTCATTTTATTGTCACAATTGTTTGTTGTAGCATTAGAAAAAATCAGTGAATTAATAGTCATTCTGTCATTATTCTTGCTTGAATATTCATGTAGTTTAGGGTTAACCCTTCGCTTGCTGAATTATAAAATACATTTCTCCTTCTTTACCCATGCCCTGTTGTATAATTACATATATCTTCACTGTGTACAAGTATTTCGCTGTGCAATCGCTGCTGTGGAGTGCACAGGTTGCACAATCAATTTGTAAATAGTGCAGACCCTGATGAGACAGCTCCTGCAGGAGCTGTCTCATCTGGGTCTTCACTATTTACAGGTACGTATATTGACGTGAACAGCAAGCGAAGGGTTAAGAAATTGTTTGATACACCCAAGAACAGGTTTGGGTGTGTATCGCCTTGGGTAATGTGAAAGATGCAGAACCTCTACTTGACCATCCAGCTGTCTGATCAAAGTCTACTCTGTTTATTTATAAATTATGGATCTAATTCTCTACAATTTACCATGACAATAACTTTCCTTTTTATATTTTTAATGGAATAATTAAATAAATTAATATTCACAATGTGTTGAGCCTTGCATGGTAACCCTCAGGTAACCCTTTCCCTGTTCTATGTTTATTACAAATTTCAGTACCTACTGAATATTCATTGTCAAGATAGTTACATGTATAATGAAATATGGAAGGTGGAAAGTAAAGAAACAGATATATCCAATTCCATAAGCAAACAGAGCAGACCCTGATCAGACGGTTCCTATAGGAGCCATCTGATCTGGGGCTACTCTGTTTGCAAATGCATAAATATGTGTTTATATGCGTGAAAATGCATTTATATGAAGGAAAGGGTTAACTCTTCGCTTGCTATTCACGTCAATATACCTACCTGTAAATAGTGAATAGCCAGATGAGACAGCTCCTGCAGGAGCTGTCTCATCAGGGTCTGCACTATTTACAAGTTGATTGTGCAACCAGTGCACTCCACAGCAGTTATTGCACAGCGAAATACTTGTACACAGTGAAGATATATGTAATTATACAACAGGGCATGGGTAAAGAAGGGGAAATGTATTTTAAAATTCAGCAAGAGAAGGGTTAAAACCACATTACACCTCAATCACTTACTGTACTCATTAACTATGAGAAAAAACAACAACACTTACTTTGGGCTATTTCAACTCCATTCTGCTGTAAAACAGCCATTGCTGCTGTGTAACGAACTCTGTTCTGCTCTTGACCTGTATAATGTTGGTCTGCTGTAACATCTCCAACAAAAAATGCTGACACATCTTTGTTAACATCCAATTCTTTAGGACATGCAGCATTTTCTGTTTTGTCTTTAGGTTGGGAAGAAGCTCCATATCTTTGCCCTATAATTGATAATACAAATCATCAACACTTTCTTTCACTAAAAATTTAAATTCTTATGTTGATATGAAATAAATCAGGTAATAAAAATTGCTAGTATATAGAAAGTTTGCATAAAAAGTGAGAAAATGTCAAAATGATATGCTAATGAATATTTCTATCCCCAATCGTGATGACTTTGATTTTGCCAAGAAGGTGATTTTACCAAGATCAGACCAGATATTTCTGTGACAGTCAGAGCTACAGATATTATGATGCGTACTCAAATACTAAAATCGTCATTTCTCCACCAAACCCTATGTTGTGACCACTCTTTTAATCGTCTTGAAGAGAAAATTATAAAGAATGGTCACACATAGGGTTTGGTAGAGAAATAAAGAATTAAGTTAATCTTGAAAATATTTTTTAATTTATGCATCTTATCTGAAGCTTTGGACATTGATTGGATACCATTCTTCTTTGTTAGGAACAGAGGTTACCCTGATTGATATTTTCAACACTGAACAACTGAAGCATTTTTATATCAATATAGGAGAAAATGTTCCTGAGTTTCAAGTTAGAAAGTTGTGTTACATGCATAAGTTAAATAATTCATACAAAAAGCACCTTTTGAAACTCTCACTTTCACATGGTTTCTTGATCAATTTTTCATAAAATTATACTATATGAATGTTGGTCCAAACTGTGTAAAGATATATCCCAATTATACCTATTACCGAAAGTCTAAATTTTAATGTGCCAAAGAATTAATGAAATCAATAATAAATAGACATATTGTTTATTTTCTGTTATTAAATAAAAAAAAAGTTTGCACATAATGTGAGAAATTTAACTCACAAATTATGAAATACCACAAAAAAACAAGATGTGTTTGTGAAACACTATGCCCCCTCGATATGATATTTGACCCTAAAGGATGACCTTGATCTTAACATGTCACCCCTCAAACTGTGCAGCTTCATGGGGTGCACATGCATACCACATATCAAGTCTGTATCATTACTGGTTCAAAAGGTATGGCCAATGTTAAAGTTTGTGACCTTTGACCATGAAGGATGACCTTGACATGTTACCCCTCAAACTGTGCAGCAAAATGAGAAACCCACGTATACCAACTATCAAGTCTGTATCTCTACTGGTTCAAAAGTTATGGCCAATGTTAAAGTCGGTGACCTTTGACCTCAAAGATGACCTTGACCTTGAAATGTCACCCCAAACTGTGCAGCTTCATGAGATACACATGCATACCAAATATTAAGACTTTATCTCTATTGGTTCAAAAGTTATGGCCAATTTGAAGTTGGTGACCTTTGACACTGAAGAATGACCTTGACATTTCACCCCTCACACTGTGCAGCTTCATGAGATACACAAACATGCCACATATCAAGTCTCTATCTGTACTGGTTCAAAAGTTATGGCCAATGTTAAAGTCAGTGATTTGACCCATATGTTTGACCTCTGACCTTTTAGGATGACCTTGACCTTGACATGTCATCCCTCAAAATGTGCGGCTTTATGAGATACATATGCATGCCAAATATCAAGTCTCTATCTGTACTTGCTCTAAAGTTATGACCAATGTTAAAAGTCGGTGATTTGACCCATGTGTTTGACCTCTGATCTTTAAAGATGACCTTGACCTTGACATGTTACCCCTAAGAATGTGCGGCTTTATGAGATACATATGCATGCCAAATATCAAGTCACTAGCTGTACTGGCTCAAAAGTTATGACCAATGTTAAAGTTACAGACAAAGAAACAGACAATTTGACCTTTGACCCTGAAGTATGACATTGACCTTGACATTTCACTCCTCAAAATGTGTAGCTTCATGAGATACACACGCATGCCAAATATCAAGTCTCTATCTCTACTGGTCAAAAAGTTATGGCCAATGTTAAAGTCGGTGATTTGAACCATATATTTGACCTCTGACCTTGAAGGATGACCTTGACCTTGACATGTCACCCCTCAAAATGTGCGGCTTCATAAGATACATATGCATGCCAAATATCAAGTCTTTATCTGTACTGACTCAAAAGTTATGACCAATGTTAAAGTTGCGTTAAAGTTACAGACAAAAAACAGACAATTTGACCTTTGACCCTGAAGTATGACCTTGACCTTGACATGTTACCCCTGAAAATGTGTGGCTTCATGAGATACACAAGCATGCCAAATATCAAGTCTCTATCTCTACTGGTCAAAAAGTTATGGCCAATGTTAAAGTCGGTGATTTGACCCATATATTTGACCTCTGACCTTAAAGGATGACCTTGACCTTGACATGTCACCCCTCAAAATGTGCGGCTTCATGAGATACATATGCATACCAAATATCAAGTCTCTATCTGTACTGGCTCAAAAGTTATGACCAATGTTAAAGTTGCTGACAAACAAACAGACAAACAGACAAACAGACAAACAGACAGACAGACAGACAGGGCAAAAACAATATGCCCCCCAGATCTTATCTGGGGGGCATAAAAATATAGCTAAGACATATTACCGCATTGATAAATTTGTCCATGGAAATTGTACTTGTACTAGTGTGAAGCTCTATCCAATTTTAAGAAAGCTCAAATTAAGAAGATCAATTTTGAACAAAGAGAGTTATTATCATTCTTTTTAATTGTGATTATCTGTTTGTTGGTGTTAATTAACCCATTCCCTTATACTGTAAAAGTCACTTTTTGCAAGCATTGTGAAAAATAGAACAATGATTTCAAAACTCACATTTCTACAAGTTTCCATGCTGTTTTCAAGCAGATTTATTCAAAGAGGATGGGTTTAAAAACGGTGGGTGTAAAAGTCGCCCAGACCGCGTGGACCGTGAAAAAGTCATCCGGACTCGCGCGGACCTGAAAAGTGGGTTTAGGAGGGTTTTTATGTGTTAAAAGTATGGTATTTTATTATACAGCACAAAGAACTGTGAGAGCAATAAAGAGAGCAAGAAGTTTTTTCTTCTTCATATTTTATTATACAGCACATAGAACTGTGATAAAAACAATAATGAAAACGAGAAGTTTTTATTCTTATTTTTCAAATTTTATTATACATTTATAAACAATACATGATGAATTATTGTAAAATCGGACATATAGTTCATAAAATCCCAAGTACCTAGAGTTTGATATTTATAAATATATATTACAATGCTGACAGATCTATATAGCGGTTTGTGGGCCAGCAACATTGAGAGTGCTACAAGACTCAAAATTGGTGAATTTGGAAGTATAGTTTGTGGGCCAACAATTTATATGTATATATGTCTCTGTCTAAATCTGAATATAAACAAACGTAAGTACCTTACATGATACTTAAATTCTCATGATTGGCCGGTAGCGCAGACTTTGGATCAGAGACATATACATACATGTACATGTATATGTCTCTGTTCGGTTGATTTTAGCATATAATAAACAAAATCAAAGTATTTAACCGATTTTTTGGCTGCAAATGATTAAACCATACTTTTAACACATAATAAAACCACCTTACTTAATTTTTCTGGTCTGCTGGAGTCCTGATGATGGATGGAACTGGGTGCAGTAATAATAACCTAAATCAAGGTATTTAACCCATTTTTTCCTGCAAATGATAGGAAATAGGTTTAAAACGATTATACATACTTTAAACGCATGAAAACCCCTCTAATACTCATTTTTCTGGTCCGCGCGAGTCCGGATGACTTTTCCCTTTTACAACCCCCCCCCCCCTTTAAAAATAGCCTATGGGTTAATGCAAATGTGTTCTTACCTCGATTTCTACTTCCACCTCTGCCTGCACTTCTTCCTCGACCTCTACCTCTGGCACCACCTCTACCTCTGGCACCACCTCTACCTCTGACACCACCTCTACCACCGCCTCTTCCTCTACTCATAGTGATTTAATATAGTATAGAAATTAGAAAAAAAGTCTTAAAATATCGAATCGGTTGACGATGTCTGCAAGCTCTGTGGCCTAGCAATAGTCTAGGTGTCAAAATATTATATTTTCAAACAATTTCAGCTCATGTCAGTAATCTGTGTGGTTTGTATCGAGCTGTCATGCCAGTTTTATAGCAATGCATCAATTTTAGTCTTGCACAATTTAATGTAAACAACCCGTTGTACTTTTGGACTAGCAACATACCAAACGGAAATTATTCCGCACAAGGGTATAAAAAATAGTTCTTCAGATAAGCACAAGTACTTTGAAGAATTTGGTCGATATGAAATAATTATCTGCACGATATTTATCGAAAATATTTTTAATCACTTTAAAAATTGTTAAAGTTTAAAATAATGACAAAAATTAACTCTTTCGATTTAAATATTCATGCGCGTAATATTGGTTATCGCCTGCAAATTCAGTGGGCACCAGAGTGTTACCACCCTCTTACATCAGAATCGCTCGAAACTTCGTAGGCCTACATAAAATTGTAAACGCAAGCGGGTTTTAAAATAGCTATGTCTCGACAACAATAATAGAGCGAATATTGTTTACAGTAAACCCCCATTAATGCAACCACCAAAAACGGTTATAATTCCGAGTGGTAGAGAAAGGTGGTAGCTTAATTAATGCAGGAGGAAAGTATATGTAATGCAGTCCTGAGCTTTCTGCACCACCTGCGTAGGAAGACAGCCATATGTTTGTTCATTAACCGATTCCCGCATATTGACGCTTCTGTATAAGTCGCTCTATGAATTGTGATAAATAGAGCATTTGCTCCACAGGAGCAAATGCTCTATTTATCACAATGGTTTCAAAACTACACAACTCTGAAAATTTCCTTTTCTCTAGTTAATGCTCCTTTTTGGTAGATTTAATCAAAGAGGTTAGGTCTAAAATAGCCTAAGCGGGAATGGGTTAAGTGGTCGCATTAGATGGGTTCTACTGTATATTACTATATTTTGCGCCACTAAAATGAATAAATAATAATTTACAAAATCCTTATGCAACCTTTTGCAATGAACAAAACATATTTTTAAAACATGAGACATTTCCCCTTTTAGCCTGTTGATGTGTTTTTTGTTCCATCTGCCATAATGATATACATGTATCCCTCATACGTATTTATTCATCACCCCCATATCGTAAACCCCTTATTTAATTATTCATATGATCTTAACATTCATTCGTGAATATCATTTCATCCAATCATCCATTAGCATGCATGTTACTATATCTTTATGTATTTTATTTCGTTTATCACTCGCTCATTCATTCAACAATCAGGCTAAGGGTTACAGAGGTTGTATAATTTGCTATGTTTCATTGTTACAGGGGTTGAGACTTGAGAGGGCTGACATTATTTTTCTAACACAATACCCGTGCTTTTATTGAGCTAGCCTATTTACAGCAGATACAAGATACGCAGATCTATACTAATTACATATTTTTTTTTTTTATTTATTTTTTTTTTTAAATCGAAACCGGTTTATTTGTATCACTGGGGTATTTTTCCATATAAATTCAAATTGGAAATCTTCATAAGAACACTTAAACCTAACCATCACCATATCTTATGTCTTCATTGAAAATATTCGTTTATTTTAGAGACTATCACTTAAACCCATTTCCTCATAGGCTATTTTTAGACACAAACTCTTTGAATAAATCTACCGAAACGGAGCATTTACTAGAGGAAATGGCAATTTTTAGAATTGTGTAGTTTTGAAACCACTGTGATAAATAGAGCATTTGCTTCTATGGAGCAAATGCTGTATTTGTAACAATGGTTTCAAGAAGTGACCTTTTCAGAAGCGTCAAAAGGCGTCAATATGCGGGAATGGGTTAAGAAGCCTAAAATTTCAAACAAATGGGCATAGGCCTACGTATTTCGCCAAAATTTGCTTAATCTTTCTATCGTAACACGCTTGAGAGTGAAACAAGTGCATAAGTCATTAATTTAACCCTTTCGTTGCCACATAATTTCGTCTGCAAAAATATGTCGTCTGCTACACGTTTTTATGTCTTAATTTTCTTCTGTTTTCCTCCTAGAAACATTGTCACAGCATTAAACAATTTGTACCCTGAAGAGACGCACAGTGCCGAGTGACTCGGCGTCTCATCTGGACCCAAACTGTTTCCATATGTAAACATAAACCTGTCATTGGTACCGAGTTTGGTTAAACATTGAGCCGAATCCATTAAGTATGATTTGGCAAAGGAATTTTAAAAAGAAGTTATTAATCTTTATCACTTTAACATATTTATTTGAACCAGAAATAAGTTTTAGTCACAGGTGCCAAGCGCGTGACCATTTCATAAATACTACTGACAAACATCTTCAAATATGTTTAGACATCATACTTTGATAGAAAAAAGTTTTGAAAAAATACGTATAGTATTATACTGTACCAACAAATCAAATGTTTCTTCTGCTGTCAAAGTACGATGTCAAAACGTATTTTCAGATGTTTGTCAGTATTATTTCTGAAATATTCAAGCGCATGGCACCTGTGGTTATAGTAAAACTCTTTCAAATGCCCACAGTTTTACACATTAACCCATTCCCCATACGCTAATTTAAGGCCAAACATTTTTCGGATAACTAAATGTTCGGTCCTTCAAAAATTAACAATACAGAATTGTTCTAAAATGTATCACTCTCATATCTAGAAACACATGTGACAGATTATTGCAAGTAGAAAGTAATGCTGAAAGCTCATGTAGGAGCTTTCAATATTACTTTTGATCTGCATTAACCCTTTCGCTGCCAAACTCTGTCGTCTGCTAACTTTGTCGTCTGCTATAAATTTTCATTTTTTTTTTATTTTCTTCATTTTTATTTCAAAAACATACTAACAGTAACAAACAGTTTGGATCCTGATGAGACGCCTAGTTACTCGGCGTCTCATCTGGATCCAAACTGTTTGCATAGGTAATCACAGATCCGGCATTGGCAGCGAAAGGGTTAAGCTGCGAATTTGAGATATTGGTCAGATTAGAAATCGAATGACTCGAACCTCTGTTATCTCGAACTAATTTATATGGTCCCTGAAAGTTCGAGATATCGAAATTGAACTGTGTAAGTAAATATGGTGTCGGGGTGTCAAGGGACTCATGTATGAGCAATCATAACTGACATTGATCAAACAGATGGATCTAGTCGGTTTGCAAAGCCTTTGATAGGCGTACCTATGACGTAATCAAAGTACTGACAGTACTGAAGGTTTCGGACCTCTCTATAACGGCCATTAAAGTACATCAAGTATTTTATGTTAAAGGCAGGTGGCTGCTTAAAGCAATTACATATTTTTGGAGAGTTAGGAATGGGGAAATGAAAAGGTTGAAATATTTGACAGTAAGTGTCGCTCACTCAAATTTATATAGATCATTTTCCAGGGGCGTGCCTGAGCATACGCACTTGCGTATGGTTGAACAAGTCGAAATTCTAAAAATGCTGTTCAAATGGTATTAAAAATTGGTGCCTCACTTTGGTAAGGTCATAGAAATTCTCACACAAATGATTACGCTCAAGCTTTAAAAATTCTGTGATTTTCAAAAGCTTTGGAGTTTAAATGAAGGACAGATGTGACAAGGTGGTCGTTAAATTTACTAGAACAAGTTGTATAGTAGAGTCCTTTAATAAATATTCCATCATTGCTTATAGTAGATCTAGTCCACTATTGGGTTTTGCTATTTTAAATGTTCCACTATTACGTTTTAGTTTTTAAAGCATCCGAAAATATGAGATGAAACAGGTATGACTTTTAAGTAATTTACATTTAGATTAAATGTTTATAGAAAAACAATATGGCTTACGTTGACTAAGTTTTGAGTAGGCGAAACTTTAATCAAAGGCTAAAAAATATTGAAACAAAATGTGCGCGTTAAAACACTCATATATAATCATACCAATAGGCCTACTGGTGACACTTCGATACACATATTCAATATCTCGAAATGTACAGGACCTTACTAAAAGTCGTCAGAATACACACCAGCTTAGGGTCTATTACAAATTAGTGCTGGAACAGAGATATGCAATCTATTTAATTAAAAATGCTAATGCATATATGTTTTGATTCTGTTTCTTTCAATCATTTTCACGTCTAATTAGCGTATTCTGTTGATGTTGGATTAGTTGTAATTAAACCTTTGTCCGTCAGGCGATAGTGGATATTCCTCGATTTCCATCTATAAGTGTACGAGTAAAATAATAGGTGAGTGTATAGTGGGGGATGAAGAACATCATGCAACACATTCGAGTTATACTTACCAGTCTCTATCATCCTTATTTCTGAAAATGCAAAAGTGTGGCCTCTTTACATTTTAAAATGTGCTCCAGTAATAATAATTCTAAATTGAAAAATACAGTTTGCCTAAAAAGATTAAACATGGTTTAATTGTAACAAAATACACACCTTTACGAATTAAAAAAAATAGCAGAATTTGTTTTATATTGTAAGCAAAGGCATCCCAGGAAATAATTTTAATGGAGCGGAAATGGCAACAGTATGCACTTTTGTGCACCTCAGAATAACGACTGTTTTTGAGAGTTTTCATAACCAGTGCCTTCTTATAATTCTGTTAGAAAAGAACCATTGCAACGCTATTTTGCTCAAATGAACTATATCAAATTAAAAAAAAAAGATCACATTACGGTGACTATTTAGGGATAGTTAAACTGTAACTTGACAAACAGTGCAGACCCTGATGAGATCTGGATCTACACTGATTGTCTGAATGCCTTCTTCTCATTCCCTTAAGACGCCTAGCCTTCCCTAGCATTGGTGCGTATTCAAGAATTATGACCAGGCACGCCCCTGTTTTTTAGTTTCTATCGAGGCCAATATTTATGTGTTCATTTGTCATAAAGAAGCTATGTTAAGAAATGTTCACGATACATGTGTAATTATTTCTTTCATGAATATTCATCAGAAACATAAGTTCTTGTGAAAATACAGGACACGTACTTAAGTAATTATAAGAGAAAAGCAAAAGGGAAAGATCACATAGCCTACCATTCATGAAAGGTATGTATACGTGTAAACGTGACATATCATATTAAACTACTACTGTTACTATCTACTTGCTGCTACTACATGTACTACGTACTACTATATTACTGCTGCTGCTACTACTAGCATACTACTACTACTACTACTTACTACTACTACTACTTACTACTACTACTTCTACTACTGCTATATACTACTAAGTACTACTACTTACTACTATTACTTCTACTACTACTATACTACTACTACTTACTAGTACTACTACTATACTACTACTACTTACTACTATTACTATACTACTACTACTTACTACTACTACTTCTACTACTGCTACTACTATTACTACTATTACTACTACTACCACTACCACTACTGTTGCTACTACCACTAATTACTGCCACACTAAGTACTACTAACTTTAACATTAACACTACTACTACATGTACTAACATTTCTGCAAATAATAGGATTCTTGTGTAAAAAGCCTAAAATCATGGCAAGGGACGCACAGGGTTAAAGTCTTAAGCTTTTTAGTTTAATCTGAGTTTGTTCTCAAGCTTTTGATTGGTCAGATTTGAGCCAAAGGCTCAAATCTGACCAATCAAAAACTTGAGAACGAACTCAGACTCAACTAAAAGTTTTATAAGCATGGACCCTGGTCTCATAATATTGCTAGCTATGAATTAAAATTATCAACCTGAAGAACCGTTGTTGTATTCTACCACTATACTACAACCATTTAAGTCTGTTTTACCCATTCCTTCACATTTGCAAACGTCTTTTCACCCATTTGCAAACAAAGACTCGGATCAGACGGCTCTGTTTGCTTATGAAATTATAATATATCTGACTTTATAGTTTATACCAACTCCAAAATAAATGCTGTATGTATACATATGACGTCATAAAAATCGGCTAATAAATAATCATAACTTCATTATTCCTTACATAAATTTTGAGCAGGTAAAGTGTTACGTGACTGTAATCCCGCCTGGTCTACTCTGATTGCAAAGGCATCGCAAAGCGTGCATAAAGAGGGGGGGTACAGAAAGCTTTCTGCGATATTTTCACACTGCATTGCCTATTTCGCTGCCAAATTTTGCCGTATTCAAACTTTGTCGTCTGCTATAATTTTCATGTTTTAATTTTCTGTCCAACGTCCACTCAATATAAGTCTATTGGCTGGTGTTAGAGACAGGTGGCAGCTACAAACGGAATGAGAGCTATGTAGAAATCTGCCAAAGAAGCTTTCTGCCTTTATCCTTACAGTGAAGGACAAGAGTCACTTATATTCTTTGCAAACAGTGTAGACCAACATTAGATTGCTCATAGAGAAGCCATCTCATCAGGGTCTACATTGTTTGCCATGTTACACTTTTCTTAAAAAACAAACATCCTAAATATTCACCATAAGCTAACCTGGTTGAATGTTGGAGCAGTCCATTTGAAAATTCAGCGTTGTAAGGGTTAAAACATGCCTAAATACATGTATTCACAATAAGCTTGACCTGATTGAAATTTGGAATAGTCCATTTAAAAATTCAGCTTTGTAAGGGTTAGATATTAACCCATTGGTGTACAGTGTCCCTTAAAACAAATATAACCAAAGGAAATACAGTAAAACCTCTCTATAACGGCCACTAAATTGTGTTAATTAGTTTGTATTTAGGGCAGGTGTCTGCTTAAAGCAAGGTGAAAGTAAAACAGGACGCTCCTTATAGGAGCGTCCTGTTTTACTTTCACCTTGCTTTAAGCAGCCACCTGGCTTTAACACAAACTACTTTATATTTTATAGAGAGGTTTTACTGTAGTTTACAACCAGACCATAGACCTCCTGAAGGAGTAATCTGATCAGGGTCTGTACTGTTAACTGTACCCATATATGTCAATTACTTATACTAGCAATTATTTGGTGGGTTATGCCAACTGAGCTGCAAAATAACATCTAGACGGTATTTCCTTAAATAATATGGGAATAAATGGAATTTAAACCGCCACATACAATAGAACTTGCCACTTGGCCTAAGCGGTCATTATTTTATCCCTTCACTCCATAAATACGCCTTTCTACGCCTTTGGAAACAGAGTAGACCTAGATTAGACGGCTCCTATAGAAATTATATGTAGAACCATATTATATCACAAGCAAACAGAGCAGACCCTGATCAGACGGATCCTATAGGAGCCGTCTGATCAGGGTCTACTCTGTTTGCAAAGGCGTAGAAATATGTATGTATATGGCGTAAAGGGTTAATTGGCAAGCCTCTAATTATTTCGCCATAATTGTATTTACAATGGCAACTCTCTAATGTGACCACTTAGTAAATACACATGACTGATTTTAAAAACAGGTGGTAGCTTAATTCGGGGCGAACGAAATGCAGAAAGCTCCTATTTGGAACCCTCTGCATATCTGTCGTCCTGCAGTAAGCTTCCACGTGTACATGTATTTACAACCCATAATAATACTTCTTTTTCATGGCCACATTAGACAGGTTTTGCTGTGTTCACGTAATTGTTAAATACAGTCACCGTTGCAGATCGATCGATAGTAATTTCTTCCCGCTAGAGAGTTCGTCCGAATTCTGGAAAATCGGTATTTTGTCATGGAAATGCTTCCGTATCGATTTTTCATGCTTTCTGAAAAGACGTATAGCACGGAATTCTGGGAGAAAATTATCGTTTCTGTCTAACTGCTTATGGGATAAACGTGTAGGGGAATTATTGGATGGATATATTGAGAAGATAATGGAATGTTTAATACGTTTTGTTTGATAAATACGCTATATCTGTGATATTGGTAGAGAGCGGATGATTGGATATAAGCACAAGACTATCTAACCTATACAACGAACTTTGTGTCAACATGGAGGGATACTGGAGACAGATATTTCAATGGAACCTTCTTGTTATTTTTGTGACAGTGCTGTATGGCGTAAATAACATACATGCAGTGAGTATTGGTAACTCATATTACCCAGTATTTATTAATGAACTCGTCAATTTGTCAGAGTCCAAGATAAAATGCGTCAATTTAAACATGTTCAAGAATAGCTTTTATTTCTCCACCAAACCCTATACTGTGACAATTCTTTAGAATCGTCTCTTCGAGACGATTCTAAAAAAAGGTCACAGTGTAGGGTTTTGGTGGAGAAATGACGATTGTAGTATTTGGGTACGCACTTCATCAGAATGCTTTTGCCGACATAACCATTGACTAATAATGCATTACCCAGTTGGTCCCTTTGTTCTGTGTTTATTCCAAATTTCAATGTACAGTGAAAACTTAATTATTCGAACACTTAAATACGTATTATTGATCTTTAACACAGGTGGTAGCCAAATGCGGGGTGAAAGTCATGCAGAAAGCTCCTCTAGGACCTGCACTCTGCATTAAGCACCCACCTGATTACAAAGACATACATTCTTCATTACTGAAATTTCGCAGTATCGAGTTATTTCTGTACCTAATGAATATTCATGGCAAAATATAATGATAATGAAATATTGAATGTGGAACGTTGTAGGGCGTTTAGAAAGTAAAGAATAAGATCTTTCAAATTCCTTTAGCAAACACAGAATACTAGGTCTACTCTGTTTGCAAATGCGTGAAAAGGCGTTTATATGAAGGAAAGAGTTAAAATCAGACCGTACCTTTCTGAATATTAATTAAGCAAAACGTTTTGTCAAAATTTATCACCGTAGATTCCGATATGTATAATTCCAGAAGCAAACAGAGCAGACACATATCAGACGGCTCCAGCAGGACCCGTCTGATCTGGGTCAACTCTGCAAAAGCGTGAAAAGACATATCTATGAAGCAAATGATTTTATGAGACATTACTAGGTATAAATGGGTAAATCTTTGTCTTAATTGTCTCCCGGCTGCACCAGCTCAAAGATTCAGAGATGTAATTCAGTGTTTCCCACCCGCACAAGATTGCCTCCTCTCCACCCAGAGGTTAAAATGGGTACCCATGAAGGTCACTAGCCGATAGTGCGACTGCGTAATCGCACCATAATTATGTTAGCAGTGCTCAATATTGTAGGCGAATGGCTCACTGACCAGGGGAGTATGAATGTAATCGGAAACTCATATTAACCCTTTGCCTCATGTATTTTTCATATAAAAATAAAGACAATAAAACGAATATTTATTAGCTGAATTTTATAAAGACTTTAGAACTGAGGAATTAATACCATGGTACAGCAGGTTCCATGCTTATAAAACCTTTTAGTTGAGTCCGAGTTCGTTCTCAAGCTTTTGATTGGTCAGATTTGAGTTCACAAGCTTTTGATTGGTCGGATTTGAGCCAAAGGCTCAAATCTGACCAATCAAAAACTTGATAACGAACTCAGACTCAACTAAAAGTTTTATAAGCATGGACCGATCATCTATGTCATTTCATAAACAAACAGAGCAAACCCAGATCAGGCTGCTCCTACTGAGGCCATTTGATCTGGGTCTACTCTGTTTGCAAAGGCGTGAAAATGCGTCACTATTTGGAAAAAGGTTCATCCAAACTACATGTATGTGTAGCTGATATATACACAGTAGAACCTGGCTTAAGAGACCATCAAAAAGAGGTCAATACTCAAATTATGCGTGGGCAGCTGATAGCTTAATACAGGTTATAGGTAATGCAGAAAGCTCCTACAGTAGATTTCTGCATTACTTTTACCCTGCATTAAGCAGCCACCTTCTTTTTTAAGAATCATATGTTCAATAAATGAACGGCCACTTAGGGCAGATTCTACTGTATCATAATCTCACTGGATACGTCAGTAACATGACGAATATAACAATCTATTTAGTAAAACCACTCTAAAACGGAATACTAGTATAGAGTGGGGGGTTAAATACTTTTAGGCAAGTGACTGCTTAATGCAGGTTGACAGTCATGCAGAAAGCTCCTAGATCAGCTCTCTGCACGACTTCCTCCATGCATGAAACTGCCACCTGTCTCCAAGATATATATTTATACTAGATCTAACGCCCAGTTTATCGGGGGTTTACTGTATATACAGTAAAACCCCTCTAATGCGACCACCTTAAAGCGGTATAATTTTGGTTGCTAGATGCAGGTGGTAGCTGAATGCAGGACAAAAGTAATGCAGAAAGCTCCTGCATTACTTTTGCCCTGCATTAAGCAACCACCTACTTATAAAGACAACCATGTATATTTATTAAGTGGTCGCATTAGAGGGATTCTACTGTACATTGTCGGAAAACTCGCTGTAACCATCGGACACAGACGAAATTCAGAAGAGACGAAGCGTACTGAAGGGAAAATGAACTTATGTTCAAGGTTATCAAACTTCTGAGTCTGAGTCTGAGATCATTCTCAAGTATTTGATTGGTTTATAACATCCGGGTCCTAGTGTTCAAAGAGATATACCTTTGCCTGCTAAGCCAGACCCCCAACTGTCATTTGCAAACAACATCGGCCCAGATGAGGCGTCCGCTTACTCCGCGTCTCTTCAAAATCCGAAACGACTGCACATGTATTCACAAGTTGGCGAGCGGAAGTATAGGAACTATGTGTAATGATTATAATTATCTGTCATAAAACTTGCAAATACATGTAGATGCACTATCGAGTGCTTCCAATTATCTTTTAGATTTTCTTTCATTTATTAACAAATAAATGCTAATAAAGGACATAACTTATATTCTGTTCATCTTTTCGTATAAATCAGTAAACACCAAACTTTATTCACATATTCATATCATTAAAACAATGTTTACAGCCCACGTTCCACAGTGTATTTATATACACAGCTTTATTTATCGGGATCTGGATACTACAAAATTTCTAGAAACCGCCACCCTTTAACTGAAAATTTCGTCGTTTTTTACGGAAATAAACGGATATGTTCGGCTTAGTTCCGACTGACTCCAAATCACAACAATACCATAAATATCAATAATAAAGTAGTTCATAACAATGACTTTCACGGGACAGGCAAAGGCAAAATGTGAAACGGAACGTCTGACCTTCGTCGTATTGAATACCTACGGTGTGCAGAATTGTTTTTTCCGTGAATTGCGGATGCGTTTCCGCTGTTTTCCGTAGCAAACACATTTTGTCATCAGCTTTTGTTATATTGAACGCCATTCTGCCATGCTAATTGCTAAATACAAAATGCGAAATGCTTTTTGCCAAATGTGTAAATTGCTAGGGAATATTCCAAATGATGGATGTTTGCGAAGTGCAAAATGCTTAAGCCTATTACTTAATGCATGTTTGGACTACTGATATTGAACAGCGCTATTTTTAAAGTGACTGTACATTTGCTAAATGCATGTTTATTTACATTAAAGTTTATTGCTTACTACACTACTAAATTAAAAATGGCGCTGTTCAATGCTAGTAGTGCAAACATGCATTAAGCAATAAGCATTTTGCATTTGTCATTTACATCTATCATTTGGAACATTCCGGTTCTTTCACTAGCAATTTCCACAATTTGCATTTAGCATTTAGGAAATAGCATGGCAGAAAGGCGTTCCATAAATGTTAGGCAAAGTTTTAGCAAGAATACACTTTAGCCCTTATCCCGCTGTGAAAAAAAGTCTACTCAAATTGAATCCTAGTGCAATATTGACTAGGCCTACTTCCGTTCGATCAAGCTTTGAAAAACGTTTGACCGAGTGTCAAACAGTATGGATCCTGATGAAACGCCGAGCTACTCGTCGTCCCATCTGTATCCAAACTGTTTGCGAATGCGAGTCCGGAGAGTAGTTAAAATTGTTGCTTTGTTATAAACACTTTAAAATATATATTTACACATTAATTTTCAGCAGGAAAAGGCCGAATGTAAGTCTAATGCTCACGTGTGTACGACGATCCTCAAATATCCGGATGGGAGCGAGTTTGACGAGGGACCCTACTGCAAATGCAGCGGCTGCAGTTCTAAGTGGATTCCAGGGGACTACAAATCTCTTTCCTGGCCTCATCACGAGAGAGGTTAAACACTAAATGTCATTTCCTTTACCTGATATAGACCCCTTATAAAGCCCTTTGCAAACAGAGTAGACTAGATCATACGACTCATGCCGACAGGGTTTGATCTGTGTCCTTGTAGAGTCATTTAGATATGGGTATGTGCCCTGCGTCATAGTTATGTGTTAACTTGTTTCAAATTACAATATGAGTTAATTAGGGCCCCTATACTAATCAGCTTGTCCGTCCGTCCGTCCGTCCGCCCGTCTGTCCGCTTTTGGTTTCCGCATAATATCTCCTTAAGGAATTGTCCAATTTTCACCAAACTTACTCAGTGTAAATTTACACTGCAATCTTTTGGTAAATTACGGGCATTTTCACTTAGGCTGCTGTAATCTGATTGGTTTCTGCACAATATCTCCTCAAGGAATGGTCCAATTATCACCAGTGTACTCGATATCCAAGTACCTCGCATGGGTTCTGTGTTTGGAAATTTCCGCGCATTTTTTCGGAAATTTATGGGCATTTTCACTTGGGCTGCTGCAATCTGATTAGCTGATAGGTTTCCGCGCAATATATCCTCAAGGAATGGTTCAATTTTCACCAAACTTGCTCAATGTACTCGATATCCAAATACGTCGCATGGGTTCTGTGTTCGGCAATTTCCACGTATTTTTCGGAAAATTACGAGCATTTTCACTTACTAATAGGCTGCTGCAATCTGATTAGCTGATAGGTTTCCGCGCAATATCTCCTCGAGGAATGGTTCATTTTTCACTAACCTTGCTCAGTGTACTTGGTATCCAATTACCTTGCATGGGTTCTGTGTTAGGCAATTTCGACGCAATTTTTAAAAGTATGCCTTTTCACTTAGGCTGCTGCAATCGGATTAGCTGGTTGATTTCCGTGCAATATCTCGTCAAGGAATGGTCAAATTGTCACCAAACTTACTCGGTGTACTTGATATCAAATTACCTTACATGGGTTCTGTGTTAGGCAATTTCCACGCATTTGTTTTACATAATTATTATGGCCTTTTTCACTTAGGCTGTTGCATTCTGACTAGTTGATTGGTTTCCGCGCAATATCTCCTCAAGGAATAGTTCAGTTTTCACCAAACTTGCAGTGTACTTGACAACAAGTACCTTGCATTGGTTTTGTGTTCCACAATTTCTGTGCAGTATTTAGCTCAACAGAGCACAAAGTGCCCATGGTAAGCTTTTGCGATCGCCTGATGTCCGTCGTCCGTCGTCGTGCGTCGTGCGTCGTCCCGCGTCAACAATATGGACCTTTAAAAATCTTCTTCTCTGAAACTACAGGGTTCTCAGCTTTCATCTTTGGCACATAGCATCATATGTAGGTCCTCTACAAAATTAATTTGTATAAATTGTGCCCCTGGGGTCAATATTGGCCACACCCCAGGGATTCAAACATGTAGTAAAACTTTGAAAATCTTCTCCTCTGAAACTGGAATGTTCTCAACTTTATTATTATACTGCAAAGTAAAATCCTCGATTTTGATTGGTCAATTAGCCATGTATAAAAGCCGTGTGTGTATCCCTCTAAATTCTGATGTATATACGGAGTCATGAGCAACAATGGAATTTCCCCCGTCGAGGGCCTCACTTCATTGCTACAATAAAATAAAAATGGCCGACCAGCTTTACTTCGTCGATTCGATCCAAACAACCGCTCTCAAACGAAATAACAAGAGTTTGGGCGGAACAAAGTTATCCATTGAGAAACATTTTTGTTATAGTTGTTGTATAACAATGCAAATGAACCCGATACTTGGCGATGGTCTTATTCTGCTCTGATGCTGAAGATGTTGTCAAAGTGCTTGTGCAAGTACTGATTAGGCCCTAAACACCCACTTTTACAAAGACAATCCACACCCAATTCGATTCAGATTTTATTTATGCACATGCACAGCAAACGTACCTGTAAATTGCAGTCTAGCCGCTCCTTCCAACGCCCATTTTTGAATATTATAAAACCGTCACTTTGACGTCATCCAAATGACGTCGGAATAGCGCCAATTACTCTATAAAGTTTAACTGTTCTCATGCTGAAAAATAGTGTCTGCTTAACCGCTGATATGCTGGAAGTTTTACTAACGTCTGATTCTTTCAATCTTTTGAGAAACTAATGCACTTGGAAGACCCCTTTCTATCCACAAAATGAGCTGGCTATTATAAATTACATATATTATAAGCCCTTACCTTACAGTATGAGGCCCCTGAGGGGAAGCAAAACGACGCCTAAATTAACAACGCTAATTAACTGCTACAAATATTAAACTTTGCAGTATAATAAAATCGTTATACAGATCATTGGCGGGATATCTGACTTTTCATTCCCTGCTGAGGAAAATACATGTAGCCCTCGCCTAACGGCTCGGGCAACATGAATTTCCTCAGCAGGAAAGAAAAAGTCAGATACCCCGCCAATGATCTGTATAACTAATAATATTTGGCACATAGCATCATGTTCAGATCCTCTACAAAAGTTATATAAATTATGCCCCCAGGGTCAAAATTGACCCCGCCCAGGGATGGCCAGTTTTCTATAGAAACATATAGTGAAAACTTTGAAAATCATCTCCTGAAACTGGAAGGTTCTCAGCTTTCATATTTGGCACATATCATAATGTTCAGGTCCTCTAAAAAGTTATATAAATTAAGGCCCTGGGGTCAAACATGGCCCGCCCCAGGGATGCCCAGTTTTCTATAGAAACATATAGTGGACACTTTGAAAAAATTCTCCTCTGATTGTCTGGTGGGCGATATCAGGGCCATCCTGGCCCTCTTGTTTGAAAATTATGGGCATTTTTACTTATGCGACTGCACTCTTATTAGCCGATTTTTTAATACCCTGATGTAATTGTCCACTTTTCATCAACTTTGTTCGGTGTACCAGATACCCAAGTACCCCGCATGGGTTATGTGTTTTGCAATTTCCGGCCCTTTGTTTTAAAACATTACAGGCATTTTCACTTAGGCTGCTGCAATCGGATCAGCCGATTGGTTTCCGTGCAATATCTACTGAAGGAATGGTCCAATTTTCACCAAACTTGCTCAGTGTACTTGATATCCAATTACCTCGTATGAGTTTTGTGGTTGGCATGTTCTGCATAATTTTATATTTATTGATGATGGTACAATCTGGTTGGCTGATTGTTTCTGTGGCATATCTTCTGAAAGATAATGATTGGTCCGATTTCTATCAAATTTACTCACTACATGTATATGCTTATTATTCATATACCTAGCAAAGAGTACCCAGTTAAGCAAATTAAATGCACATTTCATTATGCTGCTGCAGTTCTGCATTAGGAAAAGCAAGCTTATAATATGCAGGCGTATGCGATACCTGCTACGCGGGTGGGGGCCTTCCTCGACATTAATAGTTCGGTTGTTCTACCATAACTATTCATCTGCTATAGGTTTAATTGTCCCATTCATTTTCTAAAAATTGGCCCACAATGTTGATACTGAAACGTGGTCATTAACACTGAGACAGTGTCAATAACTTGATCATTAATACTTAAACTGTGCCATTAACTAGATCATTAGTACTGAAACGTAGTCATTGATACTGAAATATGATCATTAACATCAAAACGGTGTCATTAACTTGATAACTTCTACTGACACTGGGTCATTAACTGGATCAATGATACTGACACGTTGTCATTAACGCTGTGACTGGGTCATTTACTTGATCTTTAATTTTGAAACTGGGTCTTTAACTTGACCACTACTACTAAAACGTAATCATGTTTACTAAAATCAGGTCATTTACTAGACCATTAATACTAAGACTGCATAATTAACTGGATCATTAATACTGAGACTGCCTCATTAATTGGATCATTAATACTGAGACTGCCTCATTAACTGGATCATTAATACTGAGACTGGCTCATTAATTGGATCATTAATACTGAGACTGGCTCATTAATTGAATCATTAATACTGAGACTGCCTCATTAACTGGATCATTAATACTGAGACTGCCTCATTAACTGGATCATTAATACTGATACTGGCTCATTAACTGGATCATTAATACTGAGACTGCCTCATTAACTGGATCATTAATACTGAGACTGTCTCATTAACTGGATCATTAATACTGAGACTGGCTCATTAACTGGGACATTAATACTGAGACTGGCTCAATAACTGGATCATAAATACTGAGACTAGCTCATCAACGGGGACATTAATACTGAGACTGGCTCAATAACTGGATCATTATATTTCCGTTTGTATTTTAACTGGATTATTAATACTGAGACTGAGTCATTAACTGGTTCACTGATACTGAAACTTAGAATTTTGGAATTTTAACATTGACAAGACTATTTGTCTTTTTCTGATTCAAGAAGCTTGCTATCAAAGGGTATTCTGCTATTTTTTTCCATTTCTATAAAGTATCGACATTTCAAACCACATTTCTAGCACAAGTATACATGCAATTAAATAACCACGCCGTTTAATATTAATTATGAGAGACTAACGTATAAAGTATTGTATTTACAGCTGATAAAATAGTTCAGTACAAATTCTGCATTCCCATAATTCCAAACCGTGAGTGTGACGCTGATGACCCCGGCGTTCCAGCCGTGATAATGAGCACGGAAACAGGCGAGTGGGCACCACACATACGGGAGGCCCGGTGCGCATGCCCGAACCATAGATATCAACTCCTGGCCTGGTACAGGTATCCTCTTCATCGCTATGACAACAGTACAGGACTCTGGATCTACGAGTATTACTGTGAAAAGGTGAGTATTACTGAGAAAAAGTGAGTACCACTGTGAAAAGATGAGTATTACTGTGAAAAGGTGAGTATAACTGTGAAAAGGTGAGCATTACTGTGAAAAGGTGAGAAATAGAGCATTACTGTGAAAAGGTGAGTAATACTATGAACATGTGAAAAAAATGTGAGTATTACTGTGAAAGGGTGAGTATAACTGTGAAAAGATGAGTATAACTGTGAAAAAAGTGAGTATTACTGTGAAAGGGTGAATATTACCGTGAAAAGGTGAGTATTACTGTGAAAACTGTGAAAAAGATAGTATTACTGTGAAAAGGTGAGTATTGCTTGAAAGGTAGAGTATTACTGTGAAAAAGTGAGTATTACTGTGAAAACGTGAGCATTACTGTGAAAATGTGATTAAGAAACAATATACCCTGCTTTAATCATTTACTCGATATGGACGCTTTTGGACTCGTTTTCACTCGTTAACCGTCTGACGAGAGTCTATCCTGTTTGCTTATGGAATGATACAGATCAGATTCTACAGATTCTACCTTGGCCAAAACTGTTTGTGCCATTATATAATCTAAATCAGTTAATATTACATACAAACATTTTACATGAATATTCACAGAGTAAAATAGTATTAACTACTGATTAGATATTTAAATGACGATTATCATGGCAGACTCCAAGCATTGTGGATGCAATTTGGTTAATGCTCTTATATTAATGTATTATGTAAAACAAGTAAAACCACTGTTGTGACCATTAGTATAATTATAATCAGTTGACAACTGATATTGGTCTACAGAGATGTCAACTGGTGTTGCAGCAAGCAAGGGGTTAAACATACGAGTTTTAAAAATTATTTGGCAAAATTCGTAGACATAATTATTTATTTACAAACTATTTGGCAAAGTTCGTTGAAACATTTATTCAAATATTATTTGGTGAGGTTCGTAGATATTTTTTAAAAAAATCATAAAAAAAATCAGTTCTATATATTTATTATACAACTGTAATTAATATTAGTACAGTTGGCAGTCTATGTACAGAAGAACCTGTCTTAATCGAGTATCAAAAAGAAGTATAATTATCGGTCTGTAAGACAGGTGGTAGCTTAGTGCAGGCCAACATGAATAAAGAAAGCTTCCACAGGAGCTTTCTGCATTAAGTTTGCCCTGCGTTAAGCAACCACCTACTTTTTAAGATCCCTATGTTCAATAAATGAATGGCCGCCTAAAACATGTTCTACTGAATATCTAGGGTACGAATTCAACTGAGAGTTGTTTTGTTGACAAACAATAAGCACTTTCATGACTTCAACAACATCAAAAAGCTGCCATCTATGCATATAAGTTTTCTTGAGATTGCAACCAGACACCATTATCTGTGTCTATCAACATAAATTACTAGCTTGCAAGTCATATAAAATCGATAAAAGGTTTGCCATGATACTTTGAAACCTTCCTCTGGTGATTGCAAAGCAATTGAGTCGTCTGTATATGCATATATAATTAAAAAAGAGCAAGAAAAATACAAGTGAAAGGTTCTGCCCTTGTCTTAATATCTTACTACATATGCAGTCAAAGACTTAACCCTTCTCTTGCTGAATTTTAAAATAGATTTCTCCTTCTTTACCCATGCCCTGTTGTATAATTACATATATCGTCACTGTGTACAAGTATTTCGCTGTGCAATCACTGCTGTGGAGTGCACTGGTTGCACAATCAAATTGTAAATAGCGCAGACCCTGATGAGACAGCTCCTGTAGGAGCTGTCTCATCAGGGTCTTCACTATTTACAGGTAGGTATATTGACGTGAATAGCAAGCGAAGAGTTAATACATAAACCCTTTACTCTATGAATATTCATGTAAGAAATAATGACATCATGGTTATGAATTAGATTCATTTTTAAAATATATAACAATATTCGTTGTTATAACAAGGACACATGAATGTTTGGCCATGGAAGAAACTGTAAAATCATATCTATATTGTTTCATAGCAAACAGAGCAGATCCTTATCAGACGGCTCCTTCAGGAGCCGTCTGATCTGGGTCTACTCTGTTTGCAAAGGCGTAGAAAGGCGTATTTATGGAGTAAAGGGTTAATTGTTAAGACCTATAACCAATCTCTACAATGAAATACGTTCCTTTCTTAACATCTACAAATATACACAAGAGGGTTTTATTTTTGTACATTATTTGTATTTGAACTATTCAAATAGGGTACCTTCCAGCTGTTTTGCGGTAGTTCGGTAGTTCTACCAGGATGTTCTTCTATGCACGAAACACGACAATTTGTTCCATGCACATAGGAACTTCTGGGGTCTTCCTCCACCTGTAATTAGCTGGACAACGTGATGTGACTGAAACACTGTTAAAGCGACGTAAAACCCGATAAGAACCAAACCAAGCCATTCAGGGTATGATGAGACAGTCCTAAAGTCGTTTCAATTATTTTTGAAGATATGGATACACTATTAGATAACACATTTGACGGAGAATCAACTTAGCCTCAAGAAGACTTTCTTCATATTCGTGTATTGGTTTAGATACTTGCTTAGCCCCTCCCTTCATATAAACGCCTGTTCACGCATTTGCAAACAGAGTAGACCAAGATCCTATAGGAGCCGTCTGATCAGGGTCTGCTCTGTTTGTTTATGGTATATATTATGTCATTATAAAACAGCCAATGAATATTAATGTTGTCATTATTTCTTACATAAATATTGAACAGGGAAAGAATTAAGCATTTCAGTTTCTAATTCTGCGTGTAACCCATAGGATTCTGACTTCTTTACAAAGCGAAATAGTCTGTCATCATTTGATAGTATGTTCTTTTAGTATGAAGATGTAGAATTCAGAGCTACAGATAACGGTGCGTATTCAAATTCTAAAATCGTCATTTCTCCACCAAACCCTATACATTTGTTGTATTGTGATCACTCTTTAGAATCGTCTCGAAGAGACGATTCTAATGAGTGGTCAGAACATAGGGTTTGATGGAGAAATAAAGAAGTTATACTTGAAAAATATTTTAGTTTACGCATCTTATCTGGAGCTCTGTGTATATAATCTGCGAGGTAATGATAAACTGCATGTACATGTACATTCGTTTCCCACATTCAACGGGTTAATATTATTTGCTTGTTTTGTTTCGCACAGCCTGAGTGTTCAACACACGCATACCCTTGCGCTAAAATATACATTGATCAGCACTACGAGAGAAAAATAACTGGCTACAACTTCCTGTGCGCATGCCCAAGAGGCTACAAATGTCCGGATGTCGATGAAGATGACGAGTATTCAGGAGATACAGAAAAAGACAAGAATGGGGAATATATTCCACGGTATTGTGAACTCGTGCATAAAAAGTCGACAAGAAACTTAAAA
Source organism: Azorinus chamasolen (assembly GCA_963576725.1). Taxonomy (NCBI): domain Eukaryota; kingdom Metazoa; phylum Mollusca; class Bivalvia; order Cardiida; family Solecurtidae; genus Azorinus; species Azorinus chamasolen. Next base: position 30,723,003 of record OY755252.1, read on the forward strand.
AAACAAGAGGACATCATTCGTGAAATGCAAATATCAACTTAATTGGCGACAATCACGAAATTGTTCGTCTCCGTTCATGTTGAATTGATATACATAAAATGCAAAGCCAAGGTGGATTTTGTTGATAATGTTTTAGACTTTGTGTGATGAGCGACTTATCAATCATATGACAAAACATACATAATTTAGGAATGGTTGGAGTTGAAATATGCATTGTAGAAACAACGTCATAAGCAGATTGTACAAAGTGAATATCTAGATCATATTTTACGTTTCAAAAACATTGCAACTCAAAAAAGTTTAATTCTAGATTTTCGAGACAGGTGATAGCCTACCTTAATGCAGGACAAACGTTATGCAGAACACTCCTGTTGGAGCTTTCTGCATTACTTTAGTTCTGCATTAAACAGTCATTTGCCTCTTAATTAACCCTTCGCTTGCTATTCGCGTCAATATACCTACCTGTAAATAGTGTAGACCCAGATGAGACAGCTCCTGCAGGAGCTGTCTCATCAGGGTCTGCACTATTTACAAGTTGATTTGCAACCAGTGCAATCCACCAGCAGTGATTGCACAGCGAAATACTTGTACACAGTGAAGATATATTTAATTACATGTATGCAACAGGGCATGGGTAAAGAAGGAGAAATGTATTTAAAAATTCAGCAAGAGAAGGGTTAAAACGACTGTAGTTATTAATGAAATGGTTGTTTTAAGACGTTCTCTACTGTACTTCTGTTTAGGATCGACACTCTTTATTGGTACATGTAGTTGGATTCAACCATGTTGTCTCCACTACTGTTGTTAAACGTAGACATCCAAGCAGCGATCGAATTTTCATAGCAGCGATCTAATGTGAGGGGTGGTGGCTGAGCTGGTATCACACTCGGAACACCTCGGCTATTTCTATCGAAATAGACTTCGGAGATAACACGGGGGGGGGGGGGGGGAAAGAAGTACATGTAGTCCCGTCCAACATGGCGGACAGTGTAAACATCAGTGCCAGAAAGTGCTTTTGTCATGCTGAAATACGGGTTGCAATAAAACCTCTCCAGGCCGACCATTCAAAAGAAGTCTAGTTACGGTTTTATATATGGGGCATGTAATAGCTTGACCATTTAATTAAAAATACACCTTTAATACCTTCGCAAACAGGATGTACCCAGATCAGACGGTTCCTGTAGGAGCCGCGTGATAAGGGTCTGCTTTATTTGCTTATAATATAATATACAGTAAAACCTCTCTATAATGACCACTAAATGACATGAATTATTTTGTGTTAAAGGCAGGTGGATGTTTAAAGCAAGGTGAAAGTAAAACAGAACGCTCCTATTGGAGCGTTCTGTTTTACTTTCACCTTGCTTTAAGCAACCACCTGCCCAATATACCAACTAATTAACACAATTTATAGGTCGTTATAGAGAGGTTTGACTGTAGATCTGATTCTACAGTTTCCACCGTGGCCAAAAGGTTTTCTGTTCATGTACCATTATAAGAATTAATTAACTATTGTTCAAGGTGTAATTATTTCTTACATGAATATTCATGTGATGAAGGGTTAATGAAAGATGAAAGTTCTGCAAAAATAGTTGTCCATGTTACTTTCGTTCTGGTTCAAGCAGCCACTTGCTTATACAGACGCTCGGTTTTATTAAGCGGTGGCTTATATACAGAAGCTCTATTTGTACTAGCAGAACATCCGAGTGTGGGTAAAACTCGCATCACACTCGAAACTACTGACATATATTTTGTAACGTTTTTCGCTTGAATGATGTACACTGTTCAGATGAAAAACGTTGCGTGCTGCAAGTGTTGCAACCATTTTCGTAACTGAATATAGAACACCTATACATTCAGTTAGGAATAAATGTTTATGAAACGCTCGCGACTGTTTGCAACAGCTCGTTTCGTTTTCTATATAAAGCTGTCGTGACGGACCATTCGAATGGAAACTAAACGTCACAAGCTGTTGACAACCGCTGTGAGTGAACAGACGCCTGCGGTTGTTGATGACGGTCTATGACAATTAGGTCTCTGTTTTGTTCGTGTATCTAAAATGTCACACAAGTAAGTACATGTAAGTGTTTTAAAATTGTGCGAGCTGTACATTAAATGGTTGTTTAAAGATTCGTATAGATTTTAATGTTGTTGGTGACTTTTCAATGTAACTTCAAGCTGTCGCTTCTTATATGTATGGGAGCTAACTCCAATTTATTTATGTTGTGAAATAGGCATGAGTTATCTATGATCACGTGACACAAGCTGCATTTACCATTCCTCCGCTACTCTCAACCAGGCTCACATTTACAAACAGTTTGGATCCAGATGAAACACCGAGTAATTCGACGTCACATCAGGATCCAATATGTTTAACCCTCGGCCAGTAGTTTCTGGCAAAACTTGATCTAATCGGAATAGATCAACCTTGCACAATTTCCATATTTGAACAGATGCAAACAGTGCAATCCCAAATCAGATTACAGTAGAGCCTGTCACAAAGAGTCATTTATTTATTCATTGAACATAGGAATCTCGAAAAGCAGGTGATTGCATAATTCCTGGGAAAAGTAATGGAGAAAACGTCTACTGGAGCTTTCTGCATTACTTTTGACCTGAATGAAGCTACTGCCTGCCTTACAGGCCCATTATTTGACCTATGTTGATGGGCGCTTAAGACAGGTTCTACTTTAAGTGTGTGTTTATGTGTATTTGTATGCGTGCGCGTGTGTGCGTGTATATGCGTTCGTGCGTGTGTGTATGTTTTTGGCGGGGAGGGTAGTGCTGATCTTGATCCGTGATGTTTTCAAAGTAATAAATTATTGAATGTTATGATTTTCACCTTGTGACTCTCATCTGATATCTGTGTTTTATATTTCTGTATTTAGTATACATGTACATGTAACGTGTATTTGCACCGATATGATTAGAAATAAAGACACGGATAAAACATAATTATGGACACTTTCAGAATGTTTTGCCATGACAGAAACCTGCAGATTTAGATCGATATTTTTTCTAAAAACATACAGAACAGACCCTTGTAAGATGGATCGAACAGAAGCCGTCTGATCCGGATTTATTCCGATTGCAAAGGCGTATAAAAGCGTTTAGTAGCTACTGAGTAAAGGGACGACCAGAGCAACGGATAAATGTGTGTATACTAAGATACGAAAGTCGTCATTTCTCCACCAAACCCCATGCTGTGACCACTCTTTAGAATCGTCTCAAAGAGACAATTCTAAAGAGTGGTCACAACATAAGGTTTGGTGGAAAGATCAAGGAGTTATTCTTGAAAATAGTTTATTTTACTCATCTTATCTGGACCTCTGGGGATAACCCTGGGATTGCGGAATTTTCAAAGTAGAATGAACCATCAGTGTTCAAGTGCACAGTCCATTCAGTTTGAAATGTTTTACTTTGCTAAATGACAAACAGTGCAGTGCAACTATACAGATAGTTCCTCTGAGAACATGTGGGTCTACACCGTTTGCAAATACCTGCATATTTCGTTCCCACATTAAAGGAATTAATTCCCTTGAATATCAAGTTACCTTCGAATACATAAAACGATGTACAGTGAACATAGGAGTCTTTAAAAAGTAAATGGTTGCATAACCCTTCTCTTGCTGAATTTTAAAATACATTTCTCCTTCCTTACCCATGCCCTGTTGTATAATTACATATATATTCACTGTGTATACGTATTACGCTATGCAATCACTGCTGTGGAGTGCACTGGTTGCACACTCAACTTGTAAATAGTGCAGACCCTGATGAGACAGCTCCTGCAGGAGCTGTCTCATCTGGGTCTTCACTATTTACAGGTACGTATATTGACGTGAATAGCAAGAGAAGGGTTAATGCAGGGCAAACGTAACACAGAAAGCTCCAATAGGATTACATTCGATCTGCATTAAACTACCATCCGTCTTGAAGACACAGATTTAGATCTCTTACAGTGGTCGTTTAATACAGGTTCTAATAGACTACCCGTTAGCAGATGACAAAAAGACAAAACACAGTAATTGAAGTAGAATTATGTTTAATACTAGTTCAGTGAAGCACTGGTATAAACAGAAAATGTAATCGAAATCACAAATACAAACTGTAACATACAAAATCACTCACACTCCTTGATAAAAATGAAACTCTTGTAAAACAATGATTTATCTCTCAAACTTCACTGCGTGATATTATAACGAACGTTATGATATTGTATCGGATATCGGACACTGAGTTACGACAAGCTCGTAACAGTCCGTAGAAATTCCCGAGATATTCCGATTGTTACTCATTAGTTTAGTCTGTATACTATGGAACGCCATTCTGCCATGCTAATAGCTAAATACAAAATGCGACATGCTTTTTGTCAACTGTGTAAATTGCTAGGGAATGCTCCAAATGATGGATGTAAATGACAAATGCGAAGTGCGAAATGCTTATTGCTAAATGCATGTTTGCACTACTGGCATTGAACAGCGCCATTTTAAAGTGACTGTACATTTGCTAAATGCATGTTTATTTACATTAAAGCATATTGCTTATTGTGCTACTAAATTAAAAATATCGCTGTTCAATGCTAGTAGTGCAAACATGCATTTAGCAATAAGCAATTTGCATTTCGCATTTGTCATTTACATGTATCATTTGGAACATTCAGGTTCTTTCCCTAGCAATTTCCGCAATTGGCAAAAAGCATTTAGCAATTAGCAAATAGCATGGCAGAATGGCGTTCCATAGAATACCAAGCACCGGTCTATGATTTTCTTAACCCTTTCCCTCATATAATGGCCTTTTCACGCCTTTCAAACAGTAGACCTAGATCGGATGACTCCCGTCGGTGCCATCTGATCAAGGTCTGCTCTGTCTACTTATGAAATACATGTAATATAAATTCAGCTAATAAATATTCATGATGGCATTATACCTTACACGAATGTTCAACAAGAAAAGGGTTTAAAATGAGATAACACCAAAATACACGAACCTAATTTGACACAGTATAAAAATGGATCATAAGTAAAAAGAGATATGTAAGATAATGTATTTAGAACAATGGATGGGGAAAATACAACCGACAAACAAATAAAACAGTGACACTGACACTTGTATTGAGTACCACTACTCTTTTTTGAGAATTTTAGACAGATTTGTTTGTGGTTTGTTTTGGGTTTTTTTTAAAAAATAAACATGAACTTTCAACAATATTCAAATATGCAGTTTTTGTCTCCAACTTCGATTCCATATGATAATAAATAAATATGTAGCCAGGGTTACTGTAGAACCTCGTTACCAAGGTAGGTCAATGAAGAAAACACGGATTTTAAAAACAGGTGACTCAAATGAATGAACATTAAATTATTTAACCCTTTCCCTGTTCTATGTTTATTTAAATTGTCAACGCGTACTGAATACTCATGGACAAATGGTTACAATGAGATATGAAAGGTGGAATATTGTAGCCATTTCTGAAAGTAAAGGAACAGATCTAGCAAATTCCATTAGGAAACCGACCAGACACTGATCAGACGGCTCATATAGGAACCGTCTGAGCTTGGTCTACTCTGTTTGCACATGCGTGAAAATGCATTTATATAAAGGAAAGGGTTAACAACATGTGTCTCCTTAATGCAGGGAGAAAGTAAACACCAAAACCGGCTTTCGGAACTTTTTGCATTTCTTTTGCCCTGCATAAACGCTTTACATACTGGAGACACATTCTGAAACCTTTTCAAAGAGAGAAGACCCAGACCAGACGTTAGATCAGTGTCTGCTCTGTTTCATTGTGCAATAATAAAGATTGGATTCCATATTTAGTGTCTGCCATGGTAAAAAGTCATTATTCATTGTACAATTATGAAAAGAATTAATCTCATTAATATTCACGAAGTCATTATGTCTTACATGAATATTAATGAGATAAATGATTAAGTTACACCATCTGTCTAAATTACTGACTATAAGATTTGTTATAATGGCTGATATAAAAATGTTATACTGTAGTCAGGTATGGTCATTGTACAGTAAAACCTCTCTATAACGACCACTAAACTACATCAATTATTTTGTGTTAAAGGCAAGTGGCTGCTTAAAGCAAGGTGAAAATAAAACAGAACGCTCCTACGGGAGCGTTCTGTTTTACTTTCAGCTTGCTTTAAGCAGCCACCTGCTCTAAATACCAACTAATTAACACGATTTAGTGGTCGTTATAGAGAGGTTTTACTGTACTTCACTGTAACAAACACGATGGCTTCGCTGCAAGTACATGTACATCTACAGTGAAACGTGTTTTAAGCGACTACTCACTCGTGAAACCCATTCTCTCATATGCTATTTTTAGATCCAGCCTCTTTGAATAAATCTACCGAAAAGGAGCATTTATTAGAGAAAATGAATCCTTCAGAATTGCGTCGCTTTGAAACAATTGTAATAAATAGAGCATTTGCTCCTATAAAGCATATGCTCTATTATCATAATGGTTTCAAAAAGAGACTTTTACAGAGGCGTCAAAAGGCGTAGATATGCGGGAATGGTTTAACTATGTACTCCATGAATACACCTTCCTGTGCCTTTGCAAACAGAGTCCTATAAGAGCAGTCTGATCAGGGTCTGCTCTGTTTGCTTATGATATAACATAGATACGATTCTACAGTTTCTGCCATGGCCAAAGATTCGTGTATTCACGTGCTATTAAAACAATTAGTCTCATTAACATTCACGACATCATTATTTCTTACATGAATACCCATGGCGTAAAGGGTAAACACTTCTCATGCTAAATATTCAAATGTTAATCTATCTGTGAATATTCATTAATATGTGATTTCTTTATTCTTAAGTTGGATCAAGTGTAGCCACTGGATTATCGTGGCAACTATTGCAGACCCATATGAGGCAGTTCCTAGTGGAGCTCCTAGTGGAACTGTCTCATATGGGTCTACACTATTTGCAGATGCAGATATATACGTTAATAGCACGAGAAGGGTTACAACGCAGGCGATTGGTTAAGGCATGGCAAACTTTAGGGAGCTTTGTGTATTACCGTCGTCCTGTATTAGACTACATTAAACACCAGAAAAATAGATTTCATTTTAGGAGTCGCTTAAGAGAGATTTTACTGTATATTTGGTTTAAACCAGTATATGATAACATAGATAAAGTCTATTTAACAATAACAAAGAACAAGAAAGTACAAAATCTAAATGCTTTATCACAGTTGAATTCGTTTTGCTTAACAACATAAAAGTATAAATGCATAGTAATACAATGTAAGTAGTATTGAGAACAAACACACTTCAGATCTAAGACTTTTCTCCTTAAGTAGCTTGTCCAGTATAAGCAAGCCATGTTTTACAGTAAAACCTCACTATAACGGCCACTAAATTGTGTTCAATAGTTGGTACTTGGGGCAGGTGGCTGCTAAAAGCAAGGTGAAAGTAAAACAGAACGCTCCTATAGGAGCGTTCTGTTTTACTATCACCTTGCTTTAAGCAGCCACCTGCCTTTAACACAAAATATTTTATACAATTTAGTGGTCGTTATAGAGAGGTTTTACTGTATAAATAAGCATTATGGCCACATACCGAAGTACATAGCATTCATTATGTCATGGGACCCGTTTTACGACAGATCAATCGTACGACCAAAATCATCGTAAGTCCTACTTTACGACAGTCGTCTCTACTCAGGCAGTCATCATTATCGAACATTTACTTCGTACGACAGCAATTATCGCAAGTTCTAATATACGACGAGCGCAACTTCCAGATGTAACTTCCAGTTCAGTTGTAATTTTCAGTTGTAACTTGCAGTTGTAACTTGCAGTTGTAACTTCCAGATGTAACTTCCAGATGTAATTTCCAGTTGTAACTTCCAGTTGTAACTTCCAGTTGTAACTTTCAGTTGTAACTTCCAGTTGCGATCGTCGTATACTTATTAGAATTTACGATAATTGCTGTCGTACGATACATGTTTGGTCATTTGGCACCTTATGACTAAGTTTTGCCTTCAAGCTAGGCTAGAGATTTTTCCTAAGATCTTAAGCGAAACCATTTTCTAACCATGATCATTTACCCAAGAGACGCATTTTGACGCATTTGCAAGCAGGGTAGACCAAGATCAGATGGTTCCCGTATGAGTCATTTAATAATGGTCAACTTTGTTTATGAAATGATATTGAAGTGATTCTATACATTTTGTGCCATGGCCAACATATCTCGTATTCATATGCCATTTTAAAAAAATAATCAAATAAATACCCATGACGTCTTCATTTCTGACATTAATATTTATAGGTAGACTTAAAGGTTTACACGATCAGTGGGCAAATTTGTGGTAACAGTTGCAAAGGAAATAGTTCGAGACAAGACAGAAAGTAGTTCGTCGTCTCATCACTGAATTCAAATAGCTTCATAGTTTAGTTTTTGTTTTGAAAAGAAGGTCAGCTGAAGAAAAATCATTGACAGCAGAAGACAAATTTCGCAGACGACATTGACTAAGCGTGCTAAAAGCTTAGAAGGTAGAAGGTCTTTAATCAAGCCAATCGGAACTCCTCGACAATATTCCGAGCTTGCCGGAATGGACCGAGTATTTCCGAGCGGACTTTAATAACATATCATGTCCTTCCCGAGTTTCTTTCTTCTACCTCCGCTGTAGAACTGGAATTCCATCTGTGCCATCGCAGAGCCGAGGGGTGTGTCCACTTTGCTACCATAGTTACCGGAATTTGTGTTTGGCACTGAATCGGAGAACACAGTCGCTTTCTCTGGCATTGGCTCTGGTTCTTTTTGGTTACCCTGGTAACGAAATAAATTAGTTTCAAAACTAGTTTTCTATACATTTCAAGTTCAACTGATGCTATTTAGTAAAGTCCTCACAATCAAGATACAATTATGTGGAAACAATAAGAGTGCTATGTACAGACAGACGGACGCATGATGCCAAAGTGAACCCATTAATGTCCAAATATTGTGAAAGTGGGCAACTAAACAGCACACATTAATAAAACAATAGTTATACATGTAGACGATTTGAAACATTTTGACTCAATATTCTGAAACATGTTAGCCTGGTTCATAGCTTTTATCATCCCGGTAGAAGGCGGAAACCAAGTAAACATATTTGACAATATTCTTGAGTTCAAAGAATGAAACCCGGCGGATAATTCAAGACCTTATTCCACAATCCGTTAAACCATTTTAACCTGTATTTCGCAATTAACTCACCCCAGTATGCAAATGGAATCAAACAATTGTTTATAAGTAAGACATATTATATACCTTATAAAAATGTATAAGAATGCCTCGGAAAATAGGAAATAGGATAATATTTTTATATAAACACAACTCAGTGGTAGATTGCAAAATTAGATATGTTCAGATCTGGTCGGTTAGACTTTGAAACTTAAAAAGCACGTTTGTTACCGCAAGTTTCAAAAATTAAAATAATTGTTATGTAAGCTTAAAATGCGGCAAAAATGTCATTAAGGAAGCATTAAGAAAACTTCACGAAAACAATCAAGTTTACACAAATGCCAAAAAGGAAACTCGTCTCAGTTATTTAGCAACTTCAAATAGACCAAACCAACACTGTTATGTCCATAGCAAAATTTCCCCGTAACGTAACCTATGCAAAAGAGTGTTTATTTACACTATGGAACGCCATTCTGCCATGCTAATTGCTAAATACAACGTGTAAATTGCTAGGGAATGTTCCAAATCATTGATGTAAATGACAAATGCGAAGTGCGAAATGCTTATTGCTAAATGCATGTTTGCACTACTGGCATTGAACAGCGCCATTTTTAAAGAGACTGTACATTTTCTAAATGCATGTTTATTTACATTAAAGCTTATTGCTTTACTAAATTAAAAATGGCGCTGTTCAATGCTAGTGCAAACATGCATTTAGCAATAAGCATTTTGCATTTCGCATTTGTCATTTACATCTCACATTTGGAACATTCCGGTTCTTTCAATAGCAATCCCCACAATTGGCAAAACGCATTTAGCATTTAGCAAATAGCATAGCAGAATAGCGTTCCATATGGAACGCCATTCTGCCATGTTATTTTCTAAATAAACAAGAGATGTTTGTAAAACATGTATACCCCCCAGACCCCCTGACCTTTGATCTAGTGACCTCAACTATAGAGGTCATCTAGCGGTCATGACTAATCACCACAGCAACTTTGAAGATCCTAAGCCAAACCACTGATCATTTATTGATCTGAAAACATTTCACATATTAAGGTCATGGTGACCTTGACCTTTGACCTAGTGACCTCAACAACTATAGGGGTCATCTAGTGGTCACGACCAACTACCACAGCAAGTTTGAAGATCCCGAACCAAACCATTGAGCAGTTATTAATTGGAAACCATTTCATCAGTTAAGGTCATGATGACCTTGACCTTTGATCTAGTGACCTCAAAATCAATAGGGGTCATCTAGTTGTCATGACCAACCACCACATCAAGTTTGAAGATCCTAAGCCAAACCCTTGAGCAGTTATTGATCTCAAACCATTTCACCAGTTAAGGTCTTGGTGACCTTGACCTTTGACCTAGTGACCTCAAAAATAATAGGGGTTATCTATTGGTCATGACCAACCACCACAGCAAGTTTGAAGATCCTAAGCCAAACCCTTGAGCAGTTATTGATCGCAAACGATTTCACCAGTTAAGGTCATGGTGACCTTGACCTTTGACCTAGTGACCTAAAATACAATAGCGGTCATCCAGTTGTCATGACCAACTACCGCAGCAAGTTTGAAGATTCTAAGCCAAACCCATGAGCAGTTATTGATCGCAAACCATTTCACCAGTTAAGAGCATGGTGACCTTGACCTTTGACCTAGTGACCTAAAAAACAATAGGGGTCATCTAGTGGTCATTACCAACCACCACAGCAAATTTGAAGATCCTACGCCAAACCCTTGAGCAGTTATTGATCGCAAACCATTTCACCCTTTAAGGTCATGGTGACCTTGACCTTTGACCTAGTGACCTAAAAAACAATAGGACTCATCTAGTTGTCATGACCAACCACCTAAGCAAATTTGAAGATCCTAAGCCAAACCCTTGAGCAGTTATTGATCAGAAACCATTTTACCAGTTAAGGTCATGGTGACCTTGACCTTTGACCTAGTGACCTCAAAATCAAAAGGGGTCATCCAGTGGTCATGACCAACTACCACAGCAAGTTTGAAGATTCTAAGCTAAACCCTTGAGCAGTTATTGATCGGAAACCATTTAACCATTTAAGGTTATGGTGACCTTGACCTTTGATCTAGTGACCTTAAAATCAATAGGGGTCATCTAGTGGTCATGACCAACCACCACAGCAAGTTTGAAGATCCCAAGCCAAACCCTTGAGCAGTTATTGATCGGAAACTATTTCACCATTTAAGGTCATGGTGACCTTGACCTTTGACCTAGTGACCTCAAAAACAATAGGGGTCATCTACTTGTCATGACCAACCACCACAGCAAGTTTGAAGATTCTAGGCCAAGTCGTTTATTAGTTATCATTCGGAAACCATCGATCTACCGACCGACCGACCGACCGACCGACCGATCGACCGACAGACCGACCGACCGACCGACCGACCGACCGACCGACATTTTCAAAAGGGGGGTATAAATATGCGAAATGCTTAGCAAATAGCATGGCAGAATGGCGTTCCATAACACTATGTATATTTGAACATATTTTAACCAGGTATCCGGCCTATCGTCGGAAACAATTGGTATATGTTCGTATTTATCCGTAATACTACATCGGGAAATCTCGGCGAAATTTAGAAACGAATAGGCTTCCAAAAAAGGTCAAATCATGTGTATGTCAGACACAAATGTACCAAGTGAGCATGAGTGTTTCAAAATGATATCCTGAAAACATTCTTGAATTGTAACACATACTGTTAAATTTCACAACAAAAGCAATTTAGACAAAGCTAAATGTAGCGGCAGCACTAACCCAATTGTTCCCATATTTATGTAAAGAAACTCGCCCATATTTAAGTTGGGAATCAATCTATTTTTCATATTGATGGGCACAGTAAAGAAATAACTTGCTGGCATAAGCCATTGGCATAGATGACGTCAGCAAACGGTGCAGACCCTGATCAGAGGCCTCCACCAGGAGCCATCTGATCTGGGTCTGCACTGTTTTCATGTGTCCTTTTCAGGGGACACGGGGTACAAATAGGTTAACAAAAACAAAACAGCATCAACCACTTTGTTGGGTTGTCAAGTGTCAACAATAAAATCACCAAAAGCAACCCGACTTCAAACTTACTGCATTCTTTCCCGCTTTAATCTGAAATAAGGGAGCTAACTCTAGTAACATGATCAATAATGATTTCATGTGATATTATCATATCGTGTAAACGTGAAATTTGATTGATAACTCTTTAACTTGTCAAATGCAAACTAACTAGCATTTCCAAACAGCTTGGATCAAGATGAGACAAGTAGTTCGACGTTTCACCAGGATCCAACTTGCTTGTCACTATGTCAATATTTCGCAAATTCTTTAATCCATTCCCTCATATTGACGACTCTATAAAAGTCACTTTGTGAAACCATTGTGATAGATAGAGCATTTGCTCCTATAGGAGCAAATGCTCTATTTATCATAATGGATTCAAACTACAAAATTCTAAAGTTTTCCTTTTCTCTAGTTAATGCTCCTTTTTTGGTAGATTTATCCAAAGAGGTTGTATCTAAAAATAGCATATGAGGTTAATGAATCTGATGTAAGTGAACATAACAATAGACCAAAGTTTGGCAGACATCACTTTCATCTTTAGAAGACACTTTCTATTACTCTATAGTATTTCTAGACATCACGTTTAGATCCAGTCATGGTGAGTTGGTTTAGAGTGTTAAAAAAGTTAACCCTTTCGGCGTCAAATTTCTAATTGTCGTCTGCAATCCAAGTTTGTTAAATAATTCAGTAAAATAAAGAAATGAGATAAATCAACGTACATTTCAATGGAATAAAGCACAGATATAGAAATAGAGATTTAAAACGTGAAGTCCCTGATCAGACGCGGCGTCTGATCTGAGACTGCACTATTTGTCGTTGTGCATTATTATGGCATTGGCGGTGAAAGGGTCAATCCTTTACTCCATAGATACGCCTTTTAATGTCGTTGTGTACAGCGTAGATCCAACTCAAACAGCTCCAATAGGAATCATCTGATCAGGGTATGTATGTATGCTATTGTTTAAGTTATGTAACTATATACATGTAGTTCGGATTTTTCCCTGGTCCTGGATTTTGCACTGGTGGTCATATACAGTTATATGCCTACATGTAAATATAAACTTAATTAACCCTTTCACCGTCAATGTCTCAAAAATGCACCACGACAAATAGTGCAGTCCCAGATCAGACGCCGTCTTTTAAAGGCGGCGTCTGATCAGAGACTTCACTTTTTGTCTCAAACTCTATTTCTATATCTATGCTTCATTCTTTTAAAAAATTATATTTATTTTTATCATTTCCTTATTTTACCGAATGATTTAACAAAATTGGTTTGCAGACGATAATAAGAAATTTGGCACCGAAAAGGTTAACCCTTCAAGTGTGGGAACCGGGTGTATGGGACATTAGCAAACAGTGTAGACCCAGATCAAAATATGATACATTGTTTTGGCTTAATTAATATTCATAAACATCAACAGAGGTTACAGTAGGATGCTGGTCAATAGTCCAGGTCAATACTGTCTACATGCTGTTTTGACTGGTGGTTCCTTCTTTGTTTAAGATGAATCAAATCAATCCTTCATTCGCGCTGTGTGCTAACACATAAGAGACAATCGGCGGATTCAAAAGGCTTAACCCTTTCCTTTATAGAAGCGCTTTTTCACGCGTTTGTAAACAGAGTAGACCCAGATCAGACAGCTCCTATAGGAGATGTCTGATCAGGGTCTGCTCTGGGGTTTTTCATGAAATTATAAAATATTAGAATCTACAGTTTTTACCAATACCAAAACTGTCTGTATATATTTGCCATTACATGTATATAAATATTCAGCTAATAAGTATGCCTGATGTTATTATCTATTTCATTTATATAAAACAAGGAAGGGGTTAAAACGTCACAATAGGGCGCTAAAAGTATGTTATCGACGTTGTTTGTTCTCTGGTGACTATAGGCGCTTGAAAAGTTCAAAGGAATGAACCAGGATCAAACCTGGATCCAAAAGTAAAAAAAAGTACATGGTTGCCTAACGTTTTTCACCCTTCAGTGCGGGGCACGAGTCACTAATTGCCTTTGCAAATAGTGTACACCATGATTAGAGGGCTGAGCTGTTTGTCCTGTTACACTTTTCTTTATACAAATTCCTAAATATTCGCCATAAGCTTGACCTGTTTGACTTTGGAATATTTGAAAAATCAGATTTGTAAGGGATCTAAAGTCAACAAGTTAGCGTTTATTTTATTTTAGTAAAAGAATACAATTTTACTAACCTGTGCGTCAAATTCCGCCAAAAATCCCCAGCTTGTTTCCCTGAAATTGAAAAACAAAAAAAATGGTAGCTCTTTCTACCATAGTAGCTGTCACTTGGAAATATGTCCGCTTCAGATTTGAAATACCATTTTACAGTAAAACCTCTCTATAGCGGCCACTAAATTGTGTTAATTGGTTGGTACATGCATGTAGGGCAGGTGGCAGCTTAAAGCAATGTGAAAGTAAAACAGAACGCTCCTATAGGAGCGTTCTGTTTTACTTTCACATTGCTTTAAGCTGCCAAATCTACCGAAAAGGAGCATTTTCTAGAGAAAATGAACATGTTAAAATTGTGTAGTTTAGGAACCATTATGATAAATAGAGCATTTGCTCCTTAGGAGCAAATGCTCTGTTTACCACAATCGTTTCAAAAATGATTTTTACAAAGGCGTCAAAAGGCGCCAGTAGGAGGGAACGGGTTAAGTAGGGAAACCCCTTCACCCTTTCTCTAATATAAACGTGTTTTCACGCATTTGCAAACAGAGAAGACCCAGTGGAGCCGTCTGATCAGGGTCTGCTCTGTTTGCTAGTGGATTTTGATAGATCTGATACTTTAGATTCTAAAATGGCTGCAATATTCCACCTTCCATATTTCATTATAACTCTTTTGTCCGTGAATATGCAGTAGATATTGAAATTTGTAATAAAAATAGAACAGGGAAACGGTTAACTTTAGCCGATAAGTATCATAAAGTCATTATTTCATGTATTTTTATCAAACGAGGAGTAGAACTGAATTATTTCACCGTCGTCGAAATAGCCGGAAAGCGTTTCACGCGGTTTGCTACAGTAGACGAATATGTGATAACCTTTGCAATCAGTTTGGATCCAGATGAAATGCCGAGTAACTCGGTGTCTCATCAGGATCCAAACTGTTTGACACACCTATCTACGTTTACGAGTGAAAAAATTGAACCGCAGTCCATTATGATACTTAAAGCAGTCAAAGTTGTTTAACGACGAAAACTATTCGGCGCCAAAAGAGTTAAAACAGGTTTCACTAAACAATACGGAAAATGGATATTCTTTTAATAATGGATAGCTCGTTTACGGTATAAAACGTTTTTCATAATGTTCCAAACAACTGAAATAGAAACCAATTCCTTAACCCTTTCCCTCGTCCATTTTTTCGCGCCTTTGCAAACTGGGTAGACCTAGATCAGATGGCTTCTGAAGTTATCACTTCACGAATAAATGTTCGTGGGGAGGATTAAACCTTTCCCTTATGTATGCGTATTTTGACGCATCTGCAAATAGAGTAGACCCAGATCAGACGACTCCTATAGGAGCCGTCTGATCAGGATCTGCTCTGTTTGCTTATGGTATAATATAGATCTGGTTCTATAGAATCTGTCCGAGCCAAAATGTCACGTGTTCATATACCATTATAAAAAAAAGAATCTTATTAATATTGATGACGTCATTATTTCCGACATGAGTATTCATCAGGGAAAGGGTTAAACCATAATTAAATTAATGTGGGGTGATAATAATAATAATAATAAAGACTTTATTTAAAGAGGGAACGCATTTGGTAAAAAACAATCTTCCATGCGGCCCTCATAACACACGATGTATATACATCTACAAAAGTCAAATTAGCAACAATCAAACGAACAATATTTAAAGTAACACAGTAAAACCTCGATAATTCGAACAACCCGTTGAAAAATTTGCAGGCGATTGCCAAAAGCAGGACGGAAGCAAAGCAGGAAGCTACTGTAGGAACTCTCCGCTTCACCCAATCCCGCCCACGGCCAACACCTGTCGTGAACAGTTTCAATGGGCTTAAATGTTCGAACTTTCAGGATCTCACAATATACACAATTAGTTTACAGTAGTTAACCTAAATAATCACGCCAACGTACTAAAGCAAGTAGTAGACTTAGATCAAACTGATATTACAGATGCAGTTTTACCATAGTTTATTATTTGTCCTTTCATAAGTGTAAAGGACATTCTAAATAGCCGCGGTCAGACTTGAGTCCAATAGTACTGACCAGTTATAATCTGACCAACAGCTATTTAAATTCTGGCTGTTTCAAATTGACAATTTTTTACGGGACATGATGTGAAGAAGATCTGCACAACATCCATGAGTATTTTGGATAAATGTGGGTATAATTCAATAAGAGACTGCAAGAATCAATAAGTTAATTAGATCTATGATTACATTGCTTAAATTATCTTATATAAAGGTTTTTTAAAAGCAACAATAGAACTGGCATTTTTTACATGTTTGGGGAGCTTATTCCAAATTATAGAACCTGAGTAATGAATATGATACAATTATAACTTACCAGTTTTTCAAACATCGCTTTTCTGAGCCCACCGCCTGCTTCCAGATAGAATCCTGGGCCACGTGATTGCACTTGGTGAACTCTGCTTCTTTTACGTTCTTGGTTCCCGAATCTGCAACTGGGAGGCGTTTGTCTGCCGGGACACAGCTTTCGTGGTACTGACTAAAATGGAAAATCAAAAGATATTCTTATATACATAGACGTTTTATTATAGTGTAGAACCTCTCTAAATCTACCACTTATATATAAAGTAAACAAGAATGTCTTTGACAGCAGGCCGGCGCCGTCCGTAATACAAGATAACAGAAATGAAAGAAACTGGAATGGACACTTTTTGACATACTATTCGTCCTAAAGTAAGCTGTCGCCTGCCTCGTAGTCTCTAAATTAGACGTTTTAACGGGCCATGTCAGAGAGAATTACAGTGGACTTTCGATATCTTGCAACTCGGATAACTCGAACTTCGATATAGATAGAATAAAACATTTGGGCCCTTCCAAAATTTATAGTACAGAAATGTTCTAAAATTCAACACTGCGCATATCTACAAAACATGCGACAGCTTAAATGCAGGTCGCAATGCTGAAAGCTCCCGTATGAAGATCTGTGCCCAAGGTTATACAACTTCTGAGTCTGAGTCTGAGATCATTCTCAAGTATCTGATTGGTCAAAATGTTTTATAACCTCGGGGACAAGCGCTCAGTTTCTTGAGGCAAAATGCCATGAACAAGCACCAAATAAAACACACTCACACCTAATGCATATAACTTTGTGGCGTTTAAGCACTGGAAGTTAGATTATTAACCCTTTACTCCATGATTATTCAGGTAAGAAATAATGACATCGTGAATATTAATGAGATTATTTTTGTACTCGTACTTGAACACGGGAATGTTTGGTCATTGCAGTGCACATATACTTCGATCTATATAATTTCAAAAGCATACAAACCACACCCTGCTCAGACGGCTACTGTAGGAGTCGTCTGATCTGAGTCTATTTTTGTAGTAAAGGTATGACGTAATAAATGACGTACAGTAAAACCTCTCTATAACGACCACTAAATTGTGTTAATTAGTTTGTAATTAGGGCAGGTGGCTGCTTAAAGCAATGTGACAGTAAAACAGAACGCTCCTATAGGAGCGTTCTGTTCTACTTTCACCTTGCTTTAAGCAGCCACCTGCCTTTAACACAAAATACTTGATGTAATTTAGTGGCCGTTATATGTATATACTTTATGTAATTTAGTGGTCGTTATAGAGAGGTTTTACTGTATATTGATGGAGTAAATAATTATCTGAATAGTATGGAAGGTTTTGAGCGTTTACTTGCTAGATAGCTAATTATATGACGTATTCGCCAAATATTTCCCGAAAATTGATTCGTTAAATATATATGACCATACGAAGGAAACGAATAAAATAAACGTACTGAATTGTTATACAAGCTACCGAGTAGCGAAACCAAGAACAGATATGAGAATGGACGATAATAATTATACCAAAAGAAAAACATGCTAATAACACGATACTAATGTTTTGGGAGCAGATTTTCCTAAAGGCAAAGCTCTCACTATATTTCTCATTCCACCAATTTTATCGCTTTGCCCATTTCTACCATTCTTAGCATTTCTGATAGTTACCCCTTGCCATGTTCAGTAAATAACATCATGGCGAGGTGATTTTTTCTATTTCAACATGTGCATGGGCATTCTTGGCACTGGTAGAAACTGTATAATCTTATCTATATTATTTAATAAGCAAACAGAGTAGACCCTGATCAGACGGCTCCTACAGGAGCCGTCTGATCTGGGTCGACTCTGTTTGCAAATGCGTGAAAAAGAGGTTTATATGATTGTTACGGTTAAAGACATGTGGGTGCTTGTTGGTTATAAACCCCATGTTAACTCTCTTCTGATAAGCGCGATCTGACTCATATTTACAAACAGCTTGAATCCACATAATATGCCGAGTCACTCGGCATCTCATCAGGGTCAATGGCTTCGTCAATAGCTTCTAAAACGTTTTAACAAATCAAAAGTAGGCTTAAGTAAGAATAGTACTTAGCAGATCAGAGTTTGGGCATAAATAATATTATGTTTCGGCAAGCTAGGGGTTAATATATTCTATTGATATTTTATTGTACTTGATCTCAACACAATTGCTGTAAAAGGTCGTGAATAAACCAATACATGTAGTTACTACTTGAACGATTGGAAATTGTTATCTGCTAAAACCGTCTCTGTTTAATAACGACCTTAATCAGATTGTCAAGTAAATACAAGAGTATAGAAAGTATTAATCAAAGGATGAGACGAACAGATCAATTGAAATGTGTTTGAACCAAATACTTTTCATATTTCACTCAGCCGTTTGAAAATCGAATTTCAGTAGCTACTGGCTTTTCGATTTAAATTGCAGTCACCGATTTTGAAAACCGACCGTACAATATGTGTCTGTATTGAAAATCTTATTCAGTTATTCGCAAGATGACTCGCATTTGCAAACAGTTTGGATCCAGATGAGACGCCGAGTAGCTCGGCGTCTCATCTGGATCCAAACTGGTTGACACTCGGTTAATAGTTTCTCAAAAGCTTGACTGTAACGGACGTAGTGCAAACTGCGCCAAAATGAGCAAGCTGATTAAGGGTAAACATGGCGGATGTTTTGAACGATGGTGTGATAACATAAACACACGGTTTGGATCTAGATCAGACGCTAAGTAACACGATACCTCGTCAGGTTCTTAACCCTTTCACTGTTTTACATTTATTCCCAATTTCATTACGAACTCATACTCATGGACAAAATAGTTATAATGAAATAATTGGAAGGTTGAACCGTGTAGCCATTTTAGAAACAAAAGAAACATAATTATAAAATTCCATTAGCATACAGAGCAGACCCTGATCAGACGGCTCCGATAGGAGCCGTCTGATCTGGGTCTACTCTGTTTGCAATTGCGTGAAACACGTTTACATGAGGGAAATTTACTGAGACGTTTTAATTTAAGAAAAATCAGCCCTGTTCCAAAACATAGTTATCAGCAGTAAGGCTTTAATCCTTTCCTTCTTTAATACTCATGTAAGAAATAACGACATCATGAATATGTATTAGCTTTTTTTTATAATGTAAACTTTTCATGGCAAAGTTTGCTTTAACGAAAACTATAGAATTCAGATTTAAATCCTGTTAGAAGCAAACAGAGCAAACTCTGATAAGACAGTTCCTCTATAACTCGTCTGACCTGGATCTACTCCGTTTGCAAATGCATCAAAATGCGTTTATATGAAGGAAAGTGTTAAAATAATGTAGAAAAGTGTCAACCGTCACGTTCAGTTTCTTCACTGTTCGACAATCAAGTCAGCAAAACAGAATACACTCTGATCAGAGGTCCAGATAAGATACGTAAATGCTCTATTTATCGCAATGATTTTCAAAACTATAACCCTTAAGGTTTCCCTTTTCCTAGTAAAGTCTCCTTTTCAGTAGATTTATTCAAGAGGCTGGGTCTAAAGATAGTTCATTAGGTAATGAATTAAAGGTCGCTACAGATAGGTTTTTACTATACTCAGTTAACCCTTTCCTCAATAAATACGCATTTCTACGCCTCTGTAATAGTCACTTCTTGAAACCATTGTGATAAATAGAGCATTTGCTCCTATAGGAGCAAATGCTCTATTTACCCCAATGGTTTCAAAACTATTTTTTATTAAAATCTCCTTTTCTCTAGTTAATGCTCCTTTTGGTAGATTTATTCAAAGAGGTTGGATCTAAAAATAGCCTATGAGGAAATGGGTTAATATCCCTGTGCAAACTATTGATATTTTGAACATTACTTAGCTGTAATACTTAACCAATTCCTTCCTAGACTATTTTCAGATCCAATCTCTTTTAACAAATCTATCGTAAACGAGCATTTACTATAGAAATAACGGAAATTTTAGAATTATACAGTTTTGAAACCAATGTGATAAATAACGTTCATCACAACGGTCTCAAATGACTTTTACAGAGGCGTCAAAATGCGTCGGTGTAGGAGGGAATGGTTTAATGGAAGACATTTTGGCAGAAACTATATTATCCCATAAGCAAACAGCAAATTCTGATCAGAGGACTCCTGTAGGAGTCGTCCAATGTGGGTCTTCTTTTTTGAAGAGTCACGGAAGGCGTCTGTATTGGATACAATGCAAAACCATTTGTACCCAGTGTCCTCAAAACGTATTACGTGCAATCAGTGTAGACCCAGATCCGGGGGTCCTGAAAGGATCCTGTTATCAGGGTATTCAGTGTTTGCTTCACTAATTATTTCTAAAGGTTACATCGACAGAAGAATCTATCTGGCGTCATTTGAAACAGAAACACGTTGAGACAAACATTTTGATACGGCCAACAGAATTCTAAGACTCATGACGACATTTGCAATTGTCAAATGTTTGTACCTGGGCTTGAAATAACTGAACATCATCCCACTCGTCTGTCGTGGACCGTATCTGTCATCCATATTCGTTTATGTCCGTTATTTTCCGTCACTTTCCGAGAAATATCTGATTTTATACCACAATAAAAATCCAAAACAAAGTTTCTCCCAGCCTACACCATAACATTCACAGTAAATCTAAAAGTAATTACAAAGTCCTGTATAAAATCAACACAGAGAAATAACGGGTATCTAATTTCTATAATGTCACACTTTTCTCTCTGTCATATTCAGTATCAAAATATCGACGTTTGGTCTGTCCCATTGACTAATGATACGACGAACCACAATATTTGTTTCCGATGGTTACGCGTAGTCGCCTCTGTTTATTACTTTAGTCAAGTTATCCAGATATCGATAATGTCCAACAGGTAACTGAAAACTGAATTATTTCTGATCGAATATTTTGCACATAGAATACTATTAACTGTCATTACACGGGGAGATATGTCCACGTTTCCCTCCGGCCTCTAAGAAAGGTCCTACTTAAACTTTTGTCAAATATTTATTTTGAATTATTGTCGCGATAAGATTGATCCATGAACTGAAATCTCATGTCACTCTACCTACTGTTGAGAAATTTCTCTTCAATCTATCCGCATAAAGGCTCCCTTTACTTGGGTTAACCAACACATAAACAGTCATTTGCAAACAGTGCAGACCCAGATCAGAGGGCTCCTCTAGGAGCCCTCTGATCTGGGTCTGCACTGTTTGTCATTTAAAATCATATAGCAAGTGTACACCTTTTATACTAAATGGACTCTACCATTAAACACTGACGGATAATTCCACTCTGATAGTTCAGGGTTAACTCTTAGCCCGCTGTTTAAAACATTGTATGTCTGCTATCACTACGACCAGGTGTAAATTTATTAAATTCTGATTCGTCCAAACTGTAAAGAATCAATTAACCAAGTGTCAAGAGATTGGATCCTGATGAGACGTCAAGTTACAAAAATCTAAATTGATTGCAACAAGAACATGGATTAGTCATGAACGGATAAAGATAACTAGATAATCCTTGACAAGCGGGAAAATGTCGCCTGCTTTTGGCTTTGTCGTCTGCTATAGTCATCTTAATACATGTATCGTGTCTTCTCCATTTGCCTACTGCATATTATACTTTCTAACTTTCAAATAGCTTGGATCCAGAGCTGCTGTTGCGTTAAACAGCCAGATCATATTTAAAAATGTGCTTAAACCTGATGTTCTCATGCAGAGGCAATTTAAGTACTACTGACTAGGGATATAAAGGAAGCAATTTTCTACTTAACACCCTCAAAGCCGTGTATTCATAATGAAAGGCTCTACCTATACACTGTATAAAGATATGTATGGTATGGATAGAGAAATGGTAAATTGGGTTCTCAAAGCAAATATAATAATGTAATGACATTTTGCACAATAAGGTAATTAGCAAGAATAAGGACGAACTTTATTTTATTTTCATTTTGTCCAAGGGGTTGGGTGGAGGGAGTTAAAGTCGTGTATATACATATTGTGATATGATGATACTGATGATGATGATGATGATGATGATGATGATGATGATGACGATGATGATGATGATGATGATGATGATGATGATGATGATGATAATGGTGGTGGTGACGAATTAACATGGAGGTCTATCAATGCCAGTCTTAATACAGGATGAATATCAGATAAAAACAAATTTTCTGCTTGATGTTTGCCCTGTAATAAGCAGTCACCTCTCACAGACTTATACATTGGTGGGCATATATTGTATTTATAAACCACAAGCCTGTCTTAAGCGACCATTCATCTCTTAAACATAAGAGTCTTAACAACAGCTGGTTCCTTAACCCATTACTTCATATTGACGCCTTCTGACGCCTTTGTAAAAGTCACTTTCTAAAACCATTGAGCAAATGCTCTATTTATCACAATGGTTTCAACACTACACAAATCTAAAAAAATCTTTCCTCTAGTTAATGCTCCTTTTCGGTAGATGTAATCAAAGAGATAGGATCTAAAAATAGCCTATGACGTATTGGGTTAAAGACAGGTTCTACTGTATACAGTAAAACCTTGCAAAAGGGAACACTTACATGGAGATACAGTGCCGTCATTTAAGACATGTAAGCTTAACGCAGGGCGAAAATCTGTCTTTTACTTGAAAATTTGCGTGAAAGACAATTTCTTTATAAATATCAATTAGCTGAAATTGTATAATGACATGTAAGACAGAGAAACATTTATTTTAGCTGAAATTGTAAAGTCAGTATCCATGGTTATAAAACGCTTAGTTGAGTCTGAGTTCGTTCTCAAGTTTTTGATTGGTCAGATTTGAGTCTTTGGCTCAAATCTGACCAATCAAAAGCTTGAGAACGAACTCGGACTCAACTAAAAGTTTTATAAGCATGGACCCAGGCCTATACATTTCCATAAATAGACCAAACAATGACCAGGGGCTGTCTGGTCTGGGTGTACTCTATTCGAAAAGGTGTAAAATGGCCGTACCATCACGTAAAGGGTTAAAGAACCCAGTGCATGCTTTTCCAGAAGTTACTATTGTGGATAGTGTCTACTGTACTTCAATGAAATAATAAATGCAAAAGAATATGAGTATGCTAATCCGAAAGTCGTGATCTGACACAGTGATCACCTAGTTCTCTGATTTAACCGATTCCCAATAGGCTATTTCTTGACTCAACCTCTGGATATATCTGCTGAAAAAGGTGCAATTACTAGAAAAATGACATTTTTTAGAATTGTGTAGTTTTGGTATGGAGCATATGCTCTATTTATCACAATGGTTTCATAAAATGACTTTTACCAGAAACATACACATACATATGTCTCTGCTTTTACAGGTGTCAAAAGGCGTCAGCATGAGGGAAACGATTCAAGAACCCAATGCATGCTTGTACAGAGAGATATTGTTGTAGACAGTGTCTACTTTACTCCAACGAAATGATAATGTCAGATATGATTTAGCTAATCCGGAAGTCGTGATCTGACACATTAATCCTTTCCCTGTTCTATATTTAGACCAATTGACAAAACAGTTATAATGAAATATGGAATGTGGAACATTGTAATTATTTTAGAGACTAAAGAAACAGATCTATCGAATTCTAATAGCAAACAGAGTAGACCCAGATCTGGGTCTACTCTGTTTGCAAATGCGTGAAAACACGTTTATATGAGAGAAAGGGTTAATCACATCGTTCTCTGGTTTAACCTATTTCCCCCTAGGCTATTTTCAGACCCAAACTCTTTTGTCTATGCACCTACTGAAAACGAGCATTAACTAGAAAAAGGAAACTTTTTAAATTTGTGATGTTTTAAACCATTGCGATAAACAGAGCATTTGCTCCTATGGAGCAAATGCTCTTTTTATCACAATGGTTTCAAAAAGTGACTTTACCACTGGCGCCAAAAGGCGTCAGTAGGAGAGAAAGGGTAAGTCGTTATATTCTAACCGCGACTTAACTGACATTTGCAAACAGCTTGGACCCAGATGAGATGTCGAGTAACTCAGCGTCTTATCAGGATCCAAGCTGTTTGAGATTCGGTATATAGTTACTGAAAACTTTGAGCGATTAGGATGTATGTAAAAACTGATATACCCGGCATTTGCCCCCATGACCTTTGTCCTCTATTTGGGCTTGGGCGGACATTTGCTCTCCCCCCCCCCCCTCTCAATACTATTTGGGCTTGGGCGGAAATCCCCCCCCCCCCTGATAATTTTGACGGGCGGACATTTGCCCCTTCAATGTTTGCCCCCCTAATACATTACAAATATTGTGGACACCATGACATTATTTTAACTGTTAATGTGTTGTTGAGACAAATCTATTGCTCTGAAATTCCTATAACTATGATTCACCATTTTGATAAATAGAAAAGGTTTGAAGTGTCAATCAGATTTGACTCAACAACACATAAACAGATAAAATGTCATGGTGTCTACAATATTTGTAATGTGTAGGGGGGGGGCAAACATTGAAGGGGGCAAACGTCCGCTCCGTCAAAAATACCAGGGGGATGTCCGCCCAAGCAAAACAGTAGGGGGCAAATGTACGCCCAAGCCCAAATAGGGGGCAAATGTCAGGGGGCCTGGGGGCAGATGTCCTGGGGACAAATGTCCTAGTATCGTAAAAACTGTAACCGGTCGAGGAATTAGACGACTTGAGTTTTCAGCATATAAAAAAGTCAACCCTTTCCCTATTCTGTAGTTTGTACAAATTTCAGTACCTACTGAATATTCATGAACAAAATACAAATGTAGTTATAATGAAATATGGACGTTGGGACATTGCAACCATTTTAGAAACTAGAGAAGCAGGTCTATCAGATTCCATCAGCAACTCTAGCAGACCCTGGTCAAATGGTTCCTAAAGGAGCCGTCTGATCTGGGTCTTCTCTGTTTGCAAATGCATGAACATGCGTTTTTAACCCTTTCGCTGCCAATGCCGGATCTGTGATTACCTATGCAAACAGTTTGGATCCAGATGAGACGCCGAGTAACTCGGCGTCTCATTGGGATCCAAACTGTTTGTTACTGTTACTATGTTTTTGAAACAAAAATGTAGAAAATAAAAAAAATGATTATTTGTAGCAGACGACAAAGTTAGCAGACGACATAATTTGGCAGCGAAAGGGTTAAGGAATAAAGATGTAACGTTGATAACTCGGCTATATTTTGAATTCTTTATCTACGATGTACACTGATATGCGTCTGTCGTCATCTAGGAATGGATTTCTAACCCTTTCAACGCTCACTGGTCAAATGGACTATTCCATAATTCAAAAAGGTCATATTCATTGAAATATTTTTAATTTTACAAATATTGTAGACCCTCTGCCTCAAAGTTCTTAAATCATCTTTTCTAATAGTTCGGCTTATTTAACTTCATTTTACTGTAGCTACATGACTGTTTGACACGGTGTCAAGATAATGTGACCGTTTACCAGTACTTTACACTGAACACGCTAACTAACCAAGGAACTAACAGGGTTTTTTCTCTACCTGACCTCTCCCCCCTCAGTCCCCATGCATCCCCATACCCATCCTCCCACCCGTGCAACTTCAGGCGCCTATTCCACCCAGATGACAATCAGCAGACATCAAAAAGCCAACTAGCCAACAACCAAAGACAGCGATCCAAATCTATAATCAAATGTCAGGCTATGATACAATCAGGTGAACTAGGCCTTATCTGTATATGCCTGTGACAAGATGATCGAAATTCTATTTACTCAATGAAAACAGTAGACCGTTATTGAAGTTCCATTTTATGGCATTATTGTATTAATGTGAAAAGTCGAACCTAGATTTTATCTATCGATTTTAGCTAACATTCAAGTTCGATAATACCGCAGCAACTCGTCAATCTCTACATACAGTTGTCGTTCCTTTTCCTAATACAGAGAACCCTCATTACAGCGGAGGTGTTTGTTTCCAGACACTGTGCTGGTATAACGAGGTTGCCGTTATATCGAGTTTAAATATGAAAGGAACCATTTGGTCAGTTTAAACTAGTACCAACAGGTGATCGCTTAATGCAGAACGCAAGAAGTGCAAAAAGCTCCCTTAGGGAGCTTTTTGCACTTCTTGTGTTCTGCATTAAGCGATCACCTGTGCTATTGGCATTGCACCTATTGATTCAGTGGTTGTTTCAAAGAGGGTGTCATTGAAACGAATGCCGGTATAACGAGGGTTCACTGTATCATAACATATCGGTCATTGGTAGTAGAATGAGACCATTTCAAGTTTTCAACAAGCATTTCGCACAAACATGCACTTTGAAGAGATTTACACTATAACCTGTCTTAAGTGGCCATAACAGATAGGTCTAATAATGGGTATATAAGGAAGGTGGTAGCGTCATGCATTACGTTTGGCCTGCATATATCAAAATGAATTAGTTAATATCCATGATGTCATTATTCTTCATATGAATATGCATGGAGTAAAGCTCGAACATGATACTTGTTTGATTGTTCCGATTAAACGTGTTTTACTGTACCACCAAGGACGTGTCACAGTTTATAAACGACTATTCTTGACACAAACATTACCTATAACAATTGAATATAGAATTCCAATTACTATTGAAATAGTTAACCCTTTTCCCTCATATTGACGCCTTTTGACGACTCTTTAAAAGTCACATTGTGAAACCATTGTGATAAATAGAGCATTTGCTCCTATAGGAGCAAATGCTCTATTTATCACAATTGTTTCAAACTACACAATTCTAAAATTTTCCTTTCCCCTAGTAAATGCTCCTTTTCGGTAGAGTGATTCAAAGAGGTTGTATCTAAAAATAGCCTATGAGGTAATGGATTAATGTAGATGTATTACTCTTAAGTCTTAACCCATTAGTGTGCAGAGTCCCTGTTCATTATTCATGTAAGATAAAAAAAAACCTGTTATCATGAATATTCATTAGCAGTAGTTTTATCATGTAAACTTTTCAAGGTATTTCTTTTTTTGCTTTGGCGAAAACTGTAGAAGCCGATTTATACTGAGTCAAAAGCAAACAGAGCAGACCCGGATCAGATGGCTCATATAGGAACTGTCTGATCAGGGTCTACTCTGTTCGCAAATGCGTGAAAATGCGTTTGTATGAGGGAAAGGGCTAAAAAGGACATAGGCAAACTGTGTAGATCCAGATCATAGGGCTCCTGAAGGAACTCTCTGATCAAGGTCTGCTCTGACTGCTGAATATATCGATGTCAATGGTTGAAACCAGTAAATAGTTTGTTTGCTATGTCCGGTCCCTCAACATGAAAAATGGATGAGTTCCAAAATAAGATCTGAACGGATTTTCATCAAATGAAATGGGAACAATTGGGTTAAAGTGGTCTGCTCTGATTGCTTGTGGGATTATGCAGATCAGATGTTACACTTTCTGCCATGACCAAAACACCATGTGTTCACATGCCATTATAAAAGTTTAGCTTGTAAATATCCATTTTTGCCTGACTATTATGGTATGGTATGGTATGGTATGGTATGGTATGGTATAGTATAGTATAGTATAGTATAGTATAGTATAGTATAGTATAGTATAGTATAGTATAGTATAGTATAGTATAGTATAGTATAGTATAGTATAGTATAGTATAGTATAGTATAGTATAGTATAGTATAGTATAGTATAGTATAGTATAGTATAGTATAGTATAGTATTAGTATTAGTATTAGTATTAGTATTAGTATTAGTATTAGTAATAGTATAGTATAGTATAGTATAGTATAGTATAGTATAGTATAGTATAGTATAGTATAGTATAGTATTAGTATAGTATAGTATAGTGTAGTGTAGTGTAGTGTAGTATAGTGTAGTGTAGTGTAGTGTAGTATAGTATAGTATAGTATAGTATAGTATAGCATAGCATAGTATAGTATAGTATAGTATAGTATAGTTAGTATAGTTAGCATAGCATAGCATAGCAAAGCATAGCAAAGCATAGCATAGCATAGCATAGCAAAGCATAGCATAGCAAAGCATAGCATAGCATAGCATAGCATAGCATAGCATAGCATAGCATAGCATAGCATAGCATAGCATAGCATAGCATAGCATAGCATAGTATAGTATAGTATAGTATAGTATAGTATAGTATAGTATAGTATAGTATAGTATAGTATAGTATAGTATAGTATAGTATAGTATAGTATAGTATAGTATAGTTGTATCAATACGACCTAGAACATATATAATATAATGTGACAACGCCATATTTCATTGTTATCAGTTTTTCCTAAGTCTACAAAATCAGCACTGGTCAATTATAGATATACGTATTGACCTCTTCAGCATACAATACTTATCAGATATTACATACTCTTCATCGTCGCTCATTATTCCTCTACAATTCCAGCATACCAGTCGTCCGAAGTTAAACACAAACAAATAAATGATACTGTTGGTGTATACTTTAAATCTGAAACCTCTAACACGCTACTGGTGAACCCGTGATCCTATTTTTCAAACCGTTTGGATCCAGATGAGACGCCGAGTACTCGGCGTCTCGTCAGGATCCAAACTGTTTGACACATTGGGTGCGTCTTTGTGAGAAAAAAAACGGAATCGGTTGTGGCATACATGTATAAAGTAGACGATATATCATATACACGAAAATGTGTTCAGCTTGCTAAAGGTTATGTTCTGAGCATGTCATCACACAACTAGATGCGAGAAAGTGTGCTCATTAATTATTGAACCCTGCTCCTCAACATGCAAAGCCAAACTGTAGCTGGAATCTGCGTTCACGCTTACCCAGTTGTGAAATAATGGGTGTCGGCTGAAATTTTGATTTGATCAAATATTGAGTTCTTCCGATTGGATCAAGCTATTGAGAAACTGTTGACCGAGTTTCAAACAGATTGGATCCAGATGAGACGCCGAGCTACTCGGCGTCTCATCTGGATCCAAGCTGTTTGCAAATGCGAGTCGGGTCGTTAATAACGAGAGAAGGGTTAATTCAAATGTAAACGACATTCACAATGCATCTGACTTAGTGTCAGGCGGTGCAGTTCAGTCATTATTACACGGCCCTTTGCTACCTCAAAATCCTCGGAAAAAATCCAACTTTCATGACGTAATACAGTAAAATACCCTTCAACGCAACCACCTAAAAAAGACGTTTTCTGCCGAGTCGTAAATGCAGGTGTTAGCTTAATGCAGGAAGAAATTTATTCAGAAAGCTCCAACAGGAGCTTTCAGCATTACTTTCTTCATGCATTAAGCAACCATCTGCTTTAAAATCCGCCCATGTCTATTCAATATGTAGTCGCCTAACCCTTTCCCTCATATTGACTTTTGACGACTCTCTAAATGTTGCTTTGTGAAACCATTGTGATAAATAGAGCATTTGCTCCTATAGGAGCAAATGCTCTATTTATCACAATGGTTTCAAACTACAATATTCTAAAATTTTCCTTTGGATCTAAAAATAGCCTATGAGGTAATGGGTTAAGAGAAGTTCTAAAGTAGTTATCGCCTATTGCGAGAAGTGACTCGCGTTTGCAAACAGCTTGGATGAAGACAAGGCGCCGATCAGGATCCAAACTATTTGACACTCGGTCAATGTATGTAGCTCCTCTAAAGTCTAATTAGATATAAAAAAAAAAAAGTAATCCAAATTGCTTTAAATTAAAATTTGAGCGGATATTTTATTTTTGTTTGCAGCGGGGGAAGGATGAAACGAATTTAGAATTGAAGACACATTTGGGTATTAAACACGTTGAATGCTGTTTTTTTTTGTTTTCAAATTGGGATTGACATCAACGCCATTAAGTTTGAAGAGCTTACATTGGCTTGCTTATTTTGAATGACAAACACTACATACGCCCATCCTGTAGGATCCTGTAGGATCACTCTGGCGTGGGTCTACATTGTTTGCAAATCACATTGCAATGATTTTCCAGAGCCAAAGGGTAAAAGACATATTGATACTTCCGTAGTATGTTGTTAACCATTCTCTTGTTGAATTTTAAAATACATTTCTCCTTCTTTACCCATGCCCTGTTGTATAATTACATATACCTTAACCGTGTACAAGTATTTCACTGCTGTGGAATGCACTGGCTGCACAATCAATTTGTAAATAGTGCAGACCCTGATGAGACAGCTCCTGCAGGAGCTGTCTCATCTGGGTCTTCACTATTTACAGGTAGGTATATTGACGTGAATAGCAAGCGAAGGGTTAAGTAACTTTCGTTTTTTATCAACCCTTTCGCTATTTAATATTCATATAAGAAAGTATGACATCATGAATATTTATTCTCTGTATTTTTATAATGTTTTATAATGTAACATTTTCTATGATTTTTGTTTTGTTTTGACAAACACTATAGAATCAGATCTATAGCATACCAAAAGCAGACCCTGATCAGATGATTCCTATAAGAGCATTCTGATCCGAGCGACTCCGTTTGCAAATGTGTTGAAAATGCGTTTATATGAAGGAAAGCGTTAAGATTAGTGTAAAAATAATGATTTTGTGAATATTATTTAGATGAGTTGTTATAAAAGCATTATTAACAATGGATTTTAACATGACAGAAACTCTAGAATCATATCATTCAACGACGAACTGTGTTCTAATAAAACGATACATCAATGAGATTGTTTCGAATATAATATTTCTGCAATAAGTCATACGTGTATGTTTTCAAAATATGTGCACACTACAAGTGTGGACAATGTTAGGTCCATAACAGTTGCATGATATACTTTCTTAACCCTTTCGCTGCCAATGCCTGATCTGTGAATACCTATGCAAACAGTTTGGATCCAGATGAGACGCCGAGTAACTCGGCGTCTCATCTGGATCCAAACTGTTTGTTACTGTTACTATGTTTTTGAAACAAAAATGAAGAAAATAAAAAAAATGAAATTTTGTAGCAGACGACAAAGTTAGCAGACGACAGAATCTGGCAGCGAAAGGGTTAAAGAGAGCATGCTGACTTCAACCCTTTCCTTCATATAAACGCCTCTTCATTCATTTGCAAACAGAGAACACCCAGATTAGACGGCTCCTACAGGAGTCGTCTGATTAGAGTCTACTGTGTTTGCTTATGGTATAATAAAGATCCAATGCTACAGTTTCTGACTGAGGCAAAACATTTTATGTACATTTGCCATTATAAAAGTTAGCTAATAAATATTCATGACATCATTATTTCTTACATGAATATTGAACAGGGAAAGGGTTAACCAATAGTGTAGCGGTTTATTGTGAATATTTAACCCCCTACTCCACAGATAAGCAAATTAACGCATTTGCAAACAGAGTATTCCCACATCTGACGTCTCCTGTAGGGTCTCTGCTAGGAGTGTGCTTATGAAACAATACATATGTCCGTAATTAAATCACGCGGTCTTACTGTCTTGTGATCTGAATTACACAACATCTCAATTCCGAATAGTGGTCTAATACATGATGCATTACTTGGCTGAAATATTTCATTTCTTAAATGATAACGTAAAAGTTTTATCTTAAGTGTGTAATATACAAATATATTACATGTACACCACGTAATGATACTCACATAAAATCAAACATAAGACATCAAATTAATATAACTTACTTCTTCATGCTTTATTATGTATAAAAGTCCTTTCCGCCAATACTGTCAAGAAACAAGTTTCTTTCAAATAAGCTAAATCTTTACCTGATGAATATTCATGTGAAATATAATGACGTCATGAAATTAATTCTATTTGATGACCATTTACAATGGCATGCATACGCACACCGGGCAGAACCTGGCCAGACAGCTCAGTCAGACGTCGTCTGTTGTTGGTCTGCTCTGTTTGCAAATGCATCTAAATGCCTCTCTGTCAAGTAAAGGGTTAACCCTTTCCTTCTTATAAACGCCTTTCACGCATTTTCAAACAGAGTAGACCCCGATCATGGTCTGTTCTGTTTGCTTATGAAATTATAATAGATATGACTACAGTTTCTTCTAACACCAAACATGTATACATACACCATTCTAATAAATAAGCTAATAAATATTCATGATATCATTATTTCTTACATGAATATTCAACATGTAAAGGGAAACGTATCCAAAGCCTTAAGAATTAACCTAAGCAGAACCCAACACAGTTCAAATATCTCCGCCAGTCACTTCAGAATTGACGGTTGTCAAGAAAACTGCTTAAAAATTCATCAAAGAACAAAATTCCACTCTCACATACCATTAACTTGATTGTGAAGAAATTACTAGGGTTAGTGATTTTAGCACGGATGTCGTGTATTGTTAATACAATGAAACTCATCTAAACTGCACACTCAGATGAATATTAATGTCGGTTTTGAAGACAGGTGGCAGTTTAACGCAGGTTGACACTCATGCAGAAAGCTAACAAACGATTTTTTTCATGACCACATTGCATTAATCAGTAACCTGCCTAAAACATGTCTGATTTCTTCTTTAGTACATGTTCTGACTATCGAGGTTGAACTGTATGTATACAGTAGAGCATGTCTCAATCGGACATTTATCTATTGAACATATCATTCTTAAAAAGCAGGTGGTTGCTTAATGCAGGGCAAAAGTAATGCAGAAAGCTCCTATAGGAGCTTTCTGCATTACTTTTGACCTGCATTAAGCTACCACCTGTCTTAGTGACGCATAAGTAGACCTCTTTTTGATGGACGTTTAAGACAGGTTCTAGCGTATATACACACCTACACTTTGAATATATACATAGATTAGTTAACATCAATCGCACCTTTAATTAATAAAACAAACTAACATTTATAGCAAAGAATGTTATGTAAAGAAAGACATTTAATGTACATTTACAGATTGTCAAAATATTAGACGATACCTAGATATGTATACTACAAACGTTTATCACTAACTTTTGTTCAGTAATCTTTATTTTAGTGATATTACTTATATGGATAGATTACAAAATATACCGTTTGAGCAAATTATCAGTTTTAAAAGAATATGTCTTTTATTATAAAGATAGATTTTTAACATGTTGATGTTAGGTGTACAGTAGCAAATGCCTAAAGCGGTCATTCATTTATTGTACATCTATAGGAGTCTTAAAAAGCAGGTGCTTGTTAAATACAGGGCAAGCGTAATACAGAAAACTCCTATAACAGCTTTTTGAATTACATTTGGCCTGCATTAAGCTACCATCTGCCATGCAGGTCTATAATTAGACCTCTTTTTGATGGCCGCTTAAGACAAGATCTACTGTGTCAAGTGTTAACCATAATTCAACAGTAAATAATACCACAGCAGAAAAAACTTTAATGGTCGCTTGGCTCGCTCAGTGTCGATGCCTTTGTATGGTTTGTGTTCAAATATTTGCACTCAGTGATTCCGGAAATTAATTTAGATTTATAAATGGTAGAAGAAGGATACTTGGTGAGTGGGTAGCTTTTGGTGCCTTTGCAACTGTGCAGACCCAGA
Source organism: Azorinus chamasolen (assembly GCA_963576725.1). NCBI lineage: Eukaryota > Metazoa > Mollusca > Bivalvia > Cardiida > Solecurtidae > Azorinus > Azorinus chamasolen. Next base: position 30,757,234 of record OY755252.1, read on the forward strand.
CCAGAATCTGCTCTGTTTGTTTATGAAATTGTATGGACCTAACTCAACCGTTTCTGCCATGGCAATGCTATATACAATATAACACATGTTGATAAATATTCAGTATGACATTATTTCTTACAAAATTATTGATAAAGACGGTAAGCAAAATTAGAGGCTACCTCACGGTTCTCAACTTCATATGTTAGAATTCATCCATTTGTGTTTCTACCAACTCCAACCTGGGTTTAGAGATGGGGTACATTTGTAGCATGGGTCCAGATTAGACGCTACTCAGTAGTATCTCAAAGGCTTCAACGATTCAGAAGAAAGTAAAACATTGCGACATATCGCAATTGAAACAGCCGTTCTTTTTAACCCTTTACTTCATGAATATTCATGTAAGAAATAATGACGACATGAATATTAATAAGATTATTTTTTATAAACGCAGGACATTTTGGCTCAGACAGAAGCTGTAGAATCAGATCTATATTACACTATAAGCAAACAGAGCATACCCTGATCTGGGACTACCCTGTTTGCAAATGCGTGAAAATGCGCTAACATAAGCCTTTACTTCATGAATATTTGCAAATAGAATACAATGTAGTATAGTTTCCGCTTTGGAAAAAAGTTAATGTGTAAATATATAATTTTAAAATTTAATCTAGTTAATATTTATGATGTCATCATATCTTTCATGACTATTCATGGAGTATAGCAGTCGCCTGATCAGGGTCTGCTCTGTTTGCTCATGAAATAATATAGATGTTAGGCAGAGACTGTAGAATGGGATCTATTTTATACCATAAGCAAACAGAGCAAACCCAGATCAGACGGCTCCTATAGGAGCCGTCTGTTCTGGGTCTACTCTGTTTGCAAAGGCGTAGAAAGGCGTATTTATGGAGGAAAGGGTTAAGAAACCCCGTCCAGATCTTATTTAGGAACCCGTTCATTTGTTCATGGTGAGGATGCCCAGCGATCCAAATATTTGCTAGTATAAGACAATACCATCGATGGGTTTAGAAAAACAGTGGATACCCTGATCAGAGGGCTCCTTCAGGAATCCTCTGATCTGGGTCTACCCTGTTTGCCTAAGTCCTTTAAGGGACATTGAGCACTAACTCGTTAACATATAAATTCGTTTCTCTGCTGTTTGTTAACGTTTTTTGTCTGGCAGCTACTGCCTACATGTAACAGCTAGAACGAGCCCTTGGTCAAGGGAGGTAACAAACGTAGCCTTTAACAGTACATAAGCAGTAGCTTCTCTTGTATTATTCTCAAAACCATTACGTCTACAAATGCACGTAGGCAAAATGGTATAGGCCAAAAAAGGCTTATAAGAACACCAAGCTCGGGACCAGCACTGTTTGCTACACTAGGTATTCGTAGTTATTGTATTTATTTTCATTGTGAGTTGCATTTTGCACAATGGTTCATTGTTGTATAACGATAGAACCCATTATGAATACCGGTATTTCTAATGCGAAACAGTGCAAAGCTCATACAATTTACAAATGTTAGTAAATTATTGTTTTGCTTTTGTTTGTTTGCTATTTGTTTGTTTGTTGTTGTTTTTTCAAATTTCAATACCTACTGAATATTCATGGAAAATATTTTATAATGAAATATGGAAGGTGGACCAATGTGGTCATTTTAGAAAGTAAAGAAAAAGACCTACCAAATTCCATTAGCAAACAGAGCAGACCCAGATTAGACAGCTCCTATAGGGGCCGTCTGGTCTGGGTCTACTCTGTTTTCAAATGTGTGAAAATGTGTTTATATGAGAGAAAGGGTTGACTGGTTTCCCGCTTTCAAAGAGTAAATATACATTTATTTAAAAAAGTGGGACGAGGTTTTTCTGTCTTTGAATAAAAAAAAAATCGAACGTGATAAAAAGCTGTTACGAGTCATTTTCGGCTATCCAGCTTTCTGGAAACCTCTGTCTTCAGTTGACCGTCAGACATCCAATCAACCTCATAGTAGAGATAATTAAGTTCTGCCATTTGTGTGAAACAATTCGATTCCCTTTCGTATCGATCACCAAATAAACCGAACCAGCTTACCTTGGATTTCATCGTAGTATTACTTCTTGGAAATAAAGTAACAGTTCTCCATAACGACCACTCAAACGATTTCTATTTGTGGGGTTTTAAGACTAGTGGAAGCTTAATGCAATGTGTTGGCGATAATATAGGCGGGGTTTTTTTTGCCGTATTTTCATCCTGCATTAGACAACCAACTGCTTTTAATTTTATTAAGTTTTAGCCATATCAATATACTTTCATAAGCACACTGAGTAGACCAGAATTGGAGAGCTCCTACAGAAGCTGCCTGAACAGGATCTACTCTGTTTACAAGGCGTCCAATGGCATATGTACCAGACAGAGGATTCGCGCCGTCCTAATTGCCCCTTTGTGAAACAAATTAAGTTAATATACACGTATATGCATCAGTCATTTGATAATATTGTGATCTTAACCCTTTTTTTACAGATGACTTTTTGGCACCTTTACGAGCAGAGTAGACCCAGATAAGACGACTGTTGTAGGAGCAGTCTGGTCAGACTCTACTCTGTTTACTTATGGAATAAAAATGATATGACATACAGTTTCTGATTTGACAAAGAAACGTTTTAATTGACCCTAATAAAAATCCAGGCGATAAATATTTATGAGGCATACGTTTTTGTATAATTAACCCTTTCCCTATGAATATAAACGTGTTTTCACGCATTTGCAAACAGAGTAGACCCAGATCAGACGGCTCAGGAGCCGTCTGATCAGGATCTGCTCTGTTTGCTAAAGGCATTTGATAAATCTGTTTCTTTACTTTCTAAAAATGGCTATAATGTTCCACCTTCCATATTTCATTATAACTATTTTGTCCATTAACAGCCAGTAGGTATTGAAATTTGGACTGAACATAGAACAGGGAAAGTATTAATCACGAGGGAAATGGTTAACGTGTCTATAATTTTATTTTTGTCCATGATAGCAGCGGCAAGGTAGGTGTTAGACATGGTCGATACCCCTCTCGTGAATGATTGATAAATCTTCTCTGATGAATTATACAAAATCAACCTTGTAGCAGATATATTTCCATTGGAACATCTTTCACGTCCATACATATCTTAGTCACTTCGTTTAACAGAGGCGCTTTGTTGGAATACATGTACAAGCATTTCAAACATAGAAAATGGCAGATTCTTATAGAAATGTTGATCTATACCGTTTTGTAAAATTCATGAAATCTGGTTTCCAGCATCTTCAAGATTGACAGAGAACGGAAATCAATATGACAGGAAGTCAATGGGGTAATTCCAATCCTTTGTTATGCAAAACACCCAGTGTCTGACTTTAAGGCTATAAGGCTGGCTCTACAGGTACAGCAAGCGTAACATTTTCCGTACTTGATATTATGTAAAAAAAATAAATTAAAAACAAATAATAGCATCATGAATATTTTTCTTAACTGACTTTTTTTATAATGTCATATGCATACATGAATTTTGTTATTGTTAGAACATGTAGAATCAGATCCATTTACAATTCCATAGGTAAACAGAGGAGACCCTGATCAGATAGCTCCTATACGTACCATCTGGTTGGGTTTACTCTGTTTATAAATGCATGAAAAAAAAAGACCGAGTGTCAAACAGTCTGGACCCAGATGAGACGCCGAGTTACTCGGCGTCTCATCTGGATCCGAACTATTTGCATAGGTAATCAGGTATTCACCGTTAGCGTGCAAACAGTTAATTAGCTGAAGTTTTATTATGACCTTGTGAATAAGGTAACTTTATAGTTTATACCAAGGCATACACTGTAGAATCAGGTCCACAGTAGGACCGGTCTTAAGTGGCCATACAATTATTTAATATAGGAGTAGGTAGCTGCTTAATGCAGGACAAAAGTAATGTAAAATGTTCCTATGGGAGCTTTTTACATTGCGTTTGGCAGTCTTTAACTCTTTTGACGCCAAATTTAAAAGTGTCGTCTGCAATAATAATTATTTCATATTAAATATAATTCTAAACTAAATAATAAAGGTATGTTAGTAAAGCATTTTTTTAAAAAATATATATGTATGCTTGGGCTAAAAAAACAACAGAAAACAGTGAAGTCCCTGGTCAGATGCCGCCTTGAAAAGGCGGCATCTGACCTGGGACTAAACTGTTTTCAATGGTGCCGACAGGTGACATTGGCACCGAAAGAGTTAAGTGACCACCTGCCTTATAGACCCATAATTAGACCTCTTTTTGATGGCCGCTAAATAGAGGTTCTACTGTTTTTCATCAGCAAACAAAGCATACCCTGATCGGACGGTTCATACAGGGGCCATCTGATCTGGGTCTACTTGGTTTTCGAAAGCGTAGAAAGACGTGACTATCAAGTAAAGGGCTCAAGGGGGATGGGGTTAAAATCTACATGTGACCCCGGCACGCTTGACCTTTTTACAACGGGTGGGGTAATTACGCTTTGCGATAACCCGAGTATGAACTTAAGGTGGCGTTCCATATATCGATACCGTTTTGCCCCAGTGTTACCAAATAAAGAAATATGGAAATGAGCTGCATGATATCAATGCGGCTATTTAAACCTAGTTAGATCCACCACCGTTATATTAAATGAGCGATACACTGACAGAATATGTTACGCATACAAAGTGCGTTTCACTATTTAACTCATACAACGCTGACTTTTCAATTCGACTATTCCAAAATTCAAACAGGTCAATCTTACGGTGAATATTTAGGGATTTTTCTGAAGAAAAGTGTAATATTATGTCAAACAGTGCAGACCCTGATGAGAGGGCTCCTCTAGGAGACCTCTCATCTGGGTATACACTGTTTGCAAAGGACATTAGTGATTCGTGCCCAGCACTGTAAAGGACACTGAGCACTGCAATTCACTGACATATGATAACTTGCAAAGAGGTTCGATCAGAAAGAGACGCCGCGTTACTCGGCGTATAATGAGGATCCAAACTGTTTCATGTTGTGATTATGTTTGTAAAACAAACAAGGAAGAACAACTAAAATGCTCTGGGCTTGGTTACAGGTTTTGTTAACAGAGAACACACCTTTGCTGCAATATGCTTTGCTTTACCATTTTCTCATGATGAATATTCATGTAAGAAATAATGAAATCATGAATATGTATTACATGTAGCTGAATATTTATAATGACATATGATCATACGATTAGTTGGCCAAAATGTAGAATCAGATCTATACACTGTGCAATTAAATAGATACACAGAATAGGCCCTGATCAGACAGCTCCTACAGAAGGAAGAACATGGAATGTGGAACATTGTAACCATTTTAGAAAGTAAAGAAACAGATATATCAAATTCCATTGGCAAACAGAGCAGACCTTGATCAGACGGCCCATATAGGAACTGTTTGATCTGGGCCTTCTCTGTTTGCAGATGCGTGGAAAGGAGTTCATATGGAGGAAAGGGTTAAGATTTTACAGCATACGATAAAACTATGCGGACGACAATTACAGTAAAACCTCTCTATAACGACCACAAAATTACATCAAGTAATTTGTGTTAAAGGCAGGTGGATGCTTAAAGCAAGGTGAAAGTAAAACAGAGCGCTCCTATGGGAGCGTTATGTTTTACTTTCACCTTGCTTTAAGCAACCACCTGCCCAAAATACCAATACTAATTAACACAATTAAGTGGTCGTTATAGAGAGGTTTTACTGTACTTAGCGTTAAATAAATTGGTGAATAGAGGTCATGGTGTAAAGTTTGTTCTATGAATCTTCTGTAGACTACGGCCTGTAATTACGGGCTTTATAAAGTGTATACAATGTACATACATGTATACAGGTTGAATGTTCCTTATAAATCAATTCTAACCTTTTACCTGGTGAATAATTAAAACAGGCTTTTCCCTTTCTGAATGGTAATTAACCATAAAAATTGTATCAAAATTTATCACCGTAGAAAATGATTGTTATGACAAACAGTGCAGACTCTGATCAAAATGGTTCCCTAGGAGGCCATTTGATCTGAGTCTAAACTGTTTACAAAGGTATTGTGTACTGGTTCCCACACATTAAATGTTAAATATATTTGTTTATTGTGCTTCAATTTTATCAACATGAAAATGGCATCGAGTGTCACGATGATTTAATCTCTACATAACAAAGCACAGAGGGCGCCTTATCTTAACACTAGGCTAGCTGAATAGCATTGATTGTCGTCTGCAAAAATTGTCGTCTGCTAATATAATTCATATAAAATTTGATTAATATTTAGTATGATCTTGGTCTACTCTGTTAGCGAGGGTGTTTTAATGCGTCTGTATCAGTTAAAGGGCTGAAAGGAGGGAAATGTGTTTCAGCTTTAAAATCTCGCCTGCAAGGATACATGTATACATGAGCCCTTGAGTCTGAGATTATTCTCAAGTATCTGATTGGTCAGATTCTGAGCAAGCTCAGAATCTAACCAATCAGATGCTTGAGAATGATCTCTCAGATTCAAACAAAATGTTTTATAACTCCAGGGCATGGTGCCTGTGTTGTTCTTTACCCGATATAGACAACTATTGATGTGTTTGCAAGCAGAGTAGACCCAGATAAGACGGTCCCCATTGGTGCTGTCTGATCTTGGTCTGCTCTGTTTTGATTGTGTGCTTAAATACTTATGTACATGTATGTCCGATTTTATGGTTTCTGCATTGACCAAAACGGCTATATTCATATGCCATTGTAAACAGCAAATAAACATCCACACAATCACGCAGTCTTATGGCTTACATCAGTATTCTTTGTGTAAACGGAATTTATTTAACTCTTTCGCTGCCAATGCCGGATCTGTGATTACCTATGCAAACAGTTTGGATCCAGATGAGACGCCGAGTAACGGCGTCTCATCAGTATCCAAACTGTTTGTTACTGTTACTATGTTTTTGAAACAAAAATGAAGAAAATAAAAAGAATGAAAATTTGTAACAGACGACAAAGTAAGCAGACGACAGAGTTTAGCAGCGAAAGGGTTAATGAATATCAAACGGCAGGTTGACAGTTAAGAGGCTGATACGTGGCTTAGTTAGCAGGAGTCTAATCTGCACCCATACTCTTTGAAAATGATGAAAATGACAGTTTTAGATCTAATCAGATCCCTGTTCTATGTTTATTCCAAATTTCAATACCTGAATAATCATGGACAAATTAGCTACAGTGAAATATGGAAGGTCGACCATTGTAGCCATTTTAGAAAGTAAAGAAGTAGATCTATCAAATTCCATTCCATTAGAAAACAGAGCAGGCCCTGACCAGACGGCTCCTATAGGAGTCGTCTGATCTTGGTCTACTCTGTTTGCAAATGCGTGAAAACACGTTTATATGAGGGAAAGGGTTAACCCATGAAATGTTGAACATTCAAGGTGGATCGACTCTTCGATGTTCAACTATAGAGTATAATCAGTATGAACGACTTGATAATGATATTGAATGACAAACTGCGCAGACCCTGATCAAAGGAAGGTTGCTCTAGATGCCATGTGATATGGGTCTTCACTGTTTGCAAATGCCAGTTGACTCGTTTCCCACAATCACAAGGCTAAGGACGTGTAAAAGATAAACAGTCCTGAAATTGTCGTCTATTTCAACAGTGTCGTCTGCTGTAACAAGTTTAACATAACGAACGCGCGCGATTGTTATAAAATGACGAGTTATGTGGATCTGCATGGCCACGCTTGTCTTTTGAAATATCGTTAAGTCTGATCAGGATCTCATATGAGCAAACATCCGGGTTCTTTTGGATATAACATTCATAAGGTCAGATTTTAAATACAAGAGGGGTATTCACTGGACTAGTTGATTTTGGATGTAGCCTTTGAAACGCTTATCCCTTGTAATAGCACATGTCAAATAGACAGAGCCCAAAACAAACAATAATGCCCAACAACCCTTAAACGTCACCCAATGCGCCGTCTGCTAAATCAAAATCGTCTGTTTTAAGCTCGAGCGCAGACATTTTTTGTCTCTTCGAATCGAATATGAATATGTAAGTCGAATCAAGTCGAGTTTCAATTTAAAGGCAAATACCTGGAATATCTAATCTTGGTCTAACCTGTTTTCCAAGTTGGCATTATACACATATGGATTTATAAAAGAAACAAGGCCAAAAGTTAAACAATGCCTTTATCATTTACAAGCTTCCGATTGTGTGGAGTTGGAGAGGAGATTTGTTTAGAGTGTTAGATTTTGTGTGCCTATCATCTTACAAGTGTGGAGATTGTTCTGTCCAAATTTAACCCTTTACTCCATAAATACGCCTTGCTACGCCTTTACAAACAGAGTAGACCCAGATCAGACGGCTCCTATATCTGATCTGGGTCTGCTCTGTTTGCTTTTGATATAATATAGATCTGATTCTTAAACTTCTGTCACGATAAAGAATTATTTTGTTCATAGTGAAATTATTAAAAAGTCATTGCATTAATATCCATGAGGTCATTATTTCATGCCTGAATATTCATGGAATAAAGGGTGAAAATTTACCCCTATCCTTCTGGGAATTTTTTTTTTATGTCTGCTCAAACTCCATTCTGTTTCATTTTTACTTACATCAGATTCGTTCAAGCTTTTGAGAAACTTTTGACCGAGTGTAAAACAGTTTAGATACAGATGAGAAGCCAGGTCGCGATTGGCAGTTATGGATTAAAAAACGGACAATGTGAATTTGGAAGAGACTTGCATTACAGAAATGTCAAAACAAATTCTTCATCATATTTCATGTTGCAAAATCAAGAACGTGTTTTTTTCTCCTATTTCTGTTCTAAATAAACAAACTGAATCACATCAATTCAATATAGGTATATACATGTATATATAAATATATTTTCTCTGTGTACGTCTTTTCTCATCTCCAATGGTCTAATTGCCCCTTTATAATAGTTTAAACTTTTTATTGGTAATAAAACGCGGAATGTTGAACCTTAATTCAGCAGTAATTAACATTACAGCAGAACCCCCTACAGCGGCCAAGGATTCAATATACGTTGTGATCTATTACCTAGCCCCATGAATATTCATGTAAGAAAAACTGAATGTATGAATATTAATTAACGGGCCTTTTATAATGGTTTCATGAAGAATGTCATATTTATTCAATACAGAACGAAACACTGATACAGATGATTCCTTGTGAGCGTTCTGCGTTATTTTTTGCCATACATTACCTGTCTAAAATTGAATATTCAAATAAGAATGGATTATATGATGAATATTAATTCGCTGATTTTTTATAATCGCATATTAAAACGTGAATGTTTAACTATAATAGAAACTGTAGAATCAAATATGTATACTTTCACAAGCAAACAGAGCAGACCCTGAGCAGACGGCTACAACAGCAGCCCTCTGATTTGGGGTCTACTCGGTTTGCAAAGACGTCATAATGTATCTTTATCATGTAAATGGGTCAATGGTCGCTTTATCGAGGTTTTACAACATAATCAAATAAAATTTTGAAACTCTTCCTTCAGCTGGTGAATATTCATTCAAGAAATAAGGACTTCATGAATGATAAAAAATGCATTTTTTACAATAGCAAACTTTGATCTACGAGGGGTGTTCCAAAAATAATGTCACTTGCATCGGTGCTCATATAGCGGAAGTGCTTTTGTTCATTTTAATTTGCTCTGCCCTTCAAAATACTCTCCGCCAGCCAGAATACACCTTTTTAGCCGGTCAATCCATTTTTGGAAGCATTTTTCATACTCTTCAATGGGGACACCCATCAGACACTGATAAACAGCAGATCCAATGGCATTTCTCGAATTGTATCTCCTTCCAGATAAATGATATTTAAGTTTTGGAAAGAGAAAATAGTCGCAGGGGGGCAAGTCTGGCGAATACGGAGGGTGCGGAAGGACGGTAACCTTCTCTGACTCCAAAAAGTCAGTCACAATACGTGCCTTGTGAGCGGGTGCATTATCATGCAAAAGTCGGACATACTTAAGTCCTGTTTTGGGGCGGCTACTTTTGTAGTAGTTCTTCAATTTTCTCAGAACAACGTTTTTATAGAACTTGCCTGTGACCGTTCTGCCTTTTGGCACCGGGATTTGAATAGCTGGACCCTTATTAGTGAAAAAAATAGCATACAAAACCTTCTTTACCGTTCGTATTCGTTTGGCAATACTTGGGCGTCTGGCATTTTTAGTGGCCCATATTCGGTTGGAAACCTTCCGCTTTGGTTCAAAATAATACACCCAGGTCTCATCACCAGTGACTATATTATCAAAAGCCTTTTTACTATATTTTGGGTACATTTTGAGAAGTTTTTTTGCCATTGTTACACGCGTCTTCTTTTGCTCATCCGTTAACAAATGGGGTATCCATCTTGCATTTATCTTTCTAACTTTTAGGTGTTTCTTCAAAATTGCATGAACTCTTGCTAACGACAAGTTTGTCATTCGAGCCAATTGTCTTACGGTGAATCGAGCATGCGTTTTGAGGATATTTCGGATTTTTTCTATGTTACCTTTGGTCGTAGTTGTTGCAGGACGACCTGGGCGAGCAGCATCTTTCAGTTGCTGCTGCCCAGCACTAAATTTAGCTACCCACCTACAAACAGTCCTGTGGGACATTTGGCCCTCCCCATAAATGTCACACACCTCGCGGTGAATATCTACAGCCTTTATGCCGAGTAATGACCTACCTTTTATATAGGCCCTAATTTCAAGAACATTTTCAGCTCGTTTTCCTGTCATTTTGTGTATAGTCTAACGAATAGTCTATGAAACGATGTACACTGTAAGTGAACGTGTGGACGAGATATTTACCTGTGTCACGAGCCAGTGATCACTCAATCGACACGAGGTGGTTTTGTGCATGAATTGCACGATTTCCGCGAAATAAAGCACAGATGACATTATTTATGGAACACCCCTCGTATATTATTCTATACGCAAACAGGGTTGATCCTGATCAGACAGCTGTCTGATCAGGGTCTACTCTGTTTGCTACTGCGTAAACATGTGTTTGTAACAAGTAAAATATCTATACAGAATGAACTAGTGGTCATATCCTTTTGCAGATATATTTGTAAATCATCTATTCAAAGCCTTGTGAACGACGTGTGAAGATTTGATGTATAAATATGGCCAATAAAACATGTTTAAACAAATAATGGTCTATGTTCTTCTAATTTATATTCAACCTGTATTAATGCCCCGTTGGTCTGAAATGGCGTTGCCTACAGTTGTTTCAAATACATTGTACAGTAAAACCTGTCTTAAGCGGCCATCTAAACGAGGTATAATTATGGCGCTATAAGGCAAGTGGTAGCTTAATGCAGGTCAATAGTAATGCACAAAGATCCTATAGGAACTTTCTGCTCTACGTTTGTCCTGTATTAAGCAACCACCTGCTTTTAAGACTCCTATGTTCAATAAACTAATGGCTGCTAAAGACAGATTCTACTGTACTGTACATGTACTAGTACTCGTATGTATTACTCCGACCCTGTTCAATATTAATGTAAAAACAAATGACATCATATATATCTATTAGCTGAGATTATTATCATATAAAATTTTCAATGGACGTGTTAGCTCTGACAAAAGCTGTAGAATTAGATTTATAGTTGGTCATGTTAAAAGCAAACAGAGCAGACCCTGATCAGACGGCTCCTATAGGAGCCGTCTGATCTGGGTCTACTCTTTTTGGAAATGCGTGAAAAGGCATTTATATGAAGGAAAGGGTTAATTCTCTTATCAATTACTCCGAGCTGTGAACCTATTAGTATAAAGGAGAGATCTACATATTGTTTGCATAGTAGATAAAGTAGGAAATATGTATTGTTTAATTTGGATAAAACCACTCAGTTTTGTCAGAAAGTTGTTTATAATAATGTATTAAATAGCAGTAGTTAAGATACTGTATATAGATTCATGTATCTAGAATTTATTTATAGATGGGATGGAATAAAAACTAGAGTATGATGATTGTAGTGTATTAATCAACTACGTTGATTGTAGTCTAATAATAAAATAATTATGGCATACGTATGACTTGGGCATGTTCACTGTAGTGTATAGAAATTGTATGGTGTAATTGCAGTGTATATAGAATGTGTGGTGTAATTTGAATACGTTAACTGTGCTGTATATATAGAATTATGGTGTAATTTGAGTACGTCGTTTGTAGTGTATATAGAATGTATGGTGGAATTAGGGTACGTTCATTGTAGTGTTTATAGAATGTATGGTATAATTTGAGTACGTTCATTGTAGTGTATATGTATATAGAATGTGTAGTGGTATTTGAGTACGTTCTCTGTAGTACATATAAAATTATGGTGTTATATAGAATTGTAATGTCATTGTAATGTATATAGAATGTATGTTGAAATTTGAGTTCGTTCGTTGTAGCGTACATGTATATAGAAGTTGTGGTGTAATTTGAGTACGTACGGTGTTGTATATTTAAAATGAATGGTATGCTTAAAAATATGTTCGTTGAAGTGTATATAGAATGTATGGTGTTATTTGAGTGCGTACATTGTAGTGTAGATAGATCGTATGGTGTAATTAGAGAACGTACAGTGTTGTGTATATAAGATGATGTACTTAGAATTATGTTTGTTGTAGTATATATAGATTGTATGGTATAATTTGAGTGCGTTCGTTGTAGTGTATTTAAAATGTATGGTGTAATTTAAGTGCGTTCGTTGAAGTGTATATAGAATGTATGGTGTAATTTGAGTTCGTTCGTTGTAGTGTGCATGTATATAGAAGTTGTGGTGTAATTAGAGTACGTACAGTGTTGTGTTTATAAGATGATGTTCATTGTAGTGTATATAGAAGGTATAGTGTTATTTGAGTGCGTTCGTTGTAGTGTATTTATAATGTATAGTGTATTTTGAGTGCGTTCGTTGTAGTTTACATGTGTATACATGTACATGTATATAGAATGTATGGTGTAATTTGAGTGCGTTCGTTGTAGTGTATATAGAAAGTATGGTGTTATTTGAGTGCGTTCGTTGTAGTATATAGAAGGTATGGTGTTATTTGAGTGCGTTCGTTGTGGTGTATATATAAGGTATTGTGTAGTGCGTTCGCTGTACTAGTGTATACAGAAGACATGATGTAATTTGAATGCGTCCATTGTAATGTATATAGCAGGTAGGATGTTATTTGAGTGCGTTCGTTGTAATGTATATAGCAAGTATGGTGTTATCTGAGTGCGTTCGTTGTAATGTATATAGAATGCATGGTGTAATTTGAGTGCGTTCGTTGTAGTGTATATAGAAGGTATGGTGTAATTTGAGTGCGTTCATTGTAATGTATGTAGCAGGTATGGTGTTATTTGAGTGCGTTCGTTGTAGGGTATATAGAATGTATGGTGTAATTTGAGTGCGTTCGTTGTAATGTATGTAGCAGGTATGGTGTTATTTGAGTGCGTTCGTTGTGGTGTATATAGAATGTATGGTGTTATTTGAGTGCGTTCATTGTAGTGTATATAGAAGATATGGTGTAATTTGAGTGCGTTCATTGTAGTGTATATAGAATGTATGGTTTTATTTGAGTGCGTTCGTTGTAATGTATATAGAATGTGTGGTGTAATTTGAGTGCGTTCGTTGTAATGTATATAGAATGTGTGGTGTAATTTGAGTGCGTTCGTTGTATTGTATATAGAATGTGTGGTGTAATTTGAGTGCGTTCGTTGTAATGTATGTTGAATGTATGGCGTACTTAATGCATGTGTGTTTACTTTAACTTGTATATAAAATAAGGGTATGGACTCTGTGTAAATAAAATATAAACCATGAATAGAATAACTAGAATATATAACTTACAGATCGTATGTTTAAATCTTGTAATTTAATATACATGTAGTTGATATAAAAATTATAATACATGTATGTTCATTACCATGCATGTTCTGTATTTAGAATGTATACGCTCATTTTAATGTATGTTCTACTATTAGAGTGGGTTTGTATTCCTTGCGACGTATATAAAGCATGCAGGATATATGTGTGTAACTCTTTACTCCATAGAGACGTCTTTTAACGCCTCTGCAAACAGAGTAGACCCTGATCAGATAGCTCCTGTAAGAGTCATCTGATAAATGTGTATGCTTTGTTTGCTTATACATGATATAGATCTGATTCCACAGTTTCTGCCATAGCCTAAACCGCCCGTCTTTATAGCCAGGTCATTATCAAAAGAATAGCTTATTAAAACATACATGTATTTATTTCTTACATGAATATTTATATAGTAAATGGTTGAAGAATATATATATTAGCATATGTTATAGAATAATTGGAATTGATCAATTATCATGTTTACAAAAACAAAAGTTAATGACATACCTCTTTCGAGTCGCTAACATATAACTTGCCGGTCCATCCATAATTTAATAGTTCCTTGGCGTTTCTATGTTATTCCTTTGCCTTTAAGATAACAAACTTCCCTCAGCAACGCCGCTCTTCGCCTAACACACACTATCCAATACCAGAATCTGCAGTCAGCTTCTCATCCCAGTAAACAGACAACCATTAGATATGGATATATATATATATTTTAGGGTCAAATTATATCCTTGTTTATCTATATACAAACCAAAACTGGTTAGCGATATTGTGTTTTAATCCACAAGGCTAACTTATTCTTTACGATTATCCTCTTTTGAAATTTTCCGATATCTAAGTCAGTACGGATTAGCGTAAAAGACAGCCCCACATGGACACGGGGATATTGTTTCTTTCTTGTAGGTTACGTTGAGACAAATAACATTATAGCACAATCAGCTTAATCCATCCCTCATATAAACGCTTTTGCACGCATTGCAAACAGAACAGACCCAGAGCAGATGACTCCAGAATCAGCCGTCCGATCAGGGCCTGCTCTGTTTGATTATAACATGAAATAGATATGATTCTACATTTTTGTCCAAGTAACATATTAGCCTAAAAAATTACATTATAAAAATTATTCATGATGCCATTATTTCTTACATGAATATTGAACGGGCAAAAAGTTAAACCTTTATGGGTTTAATTTTATTATTTGATTTGGCTTGTATTAAATAGTATGTAAATTAATCATATTGATAGCTCGTAATTGAAGAAGTATTGTGATATTTAAATATGGTATTTACCAAGCTTTCTTAAAATATTGTTCTTGTCTTTGCAAAGAGAGTAGACCCAGGTCAGACAACGCAAAGTCTGCTTTGTTTGCATATGGAATTGGAATAGAACTGACTGACTCTACATGTTGTACCAATACCAACACAACCTTGTGTACATTAGCTATTACGTACACAGGTGACTGGTTTAAGTAGGATGAACGTCATATGACAAATCTGATCGTATAACTAATTATAGTAGAGCCTGTCTTAACCCTTCGCTTGCTATTCGCGTCAATATACCTACCTGTAAATAGTGAAGACCCAGATGAGACAGCTCCTGCAGGAGCTGTCACATCAGGGTCTGCACTATTTACAAGTTGATTGTGCAACCAGTGCACTCCACAGCAGTGATTGCACAGCGAAATACTTGTACACAGTGAAGATATATGTAATTATACAACAGGGCATATGTAAAGAAGGAGAAATGTATTTTAAAATTCAGCAAGCGAAGGGTTAAACGGCCATGAAGAACGTGCCAAAGTATGGGTATGTAAGGCAGGTGGTAGCCTAATGCAGGTACAACATAATACAGAAAGCTCCTTTCTGCATTACCTTGTCTTGCATTAAGTAATCATCTGCTTTTTAAGACTCCTTAAATAATTGAATGGCCTTATAAGACAGGTTCTTCTGTAGAAATATGGTAAAGCCTCTCTATAACGACCACTAAATTACATCAAGTATTTCGTGTTAAAGGCAGGTGGCCGCTTAGAGCAAGGTGAAAATAAAACAGAACGCTCCTATAGGAGCGTTCTGTTTTACTTTCACATTGCTTTAAGCAGCCACCTGTCCCAAATACCAACTAATTAACACAATTTAGTGGTCGTTACAGAGAGGTTTTACTGTATGCCAATGTGCACATCGCCGACCAGATGACTGGGAAACTTGAACAACACTGGACCATACACACAGTGTAGATCCAGATGAGCGTCCGGGTCTGAGCAAGGCATCTTACTGGGTATTCACATTTGACACTGCCAAGGGATTGAGATACTGATGTACAGCTATCTTACATCAGGATAGAGCAGGGTCTACAATCCCAATATTTTAGTGTTCTGTTTTCCTGTGACGCCGACTGAAGTTATATTCCATAGAGGGATGAAACTGCAAAAAGTATCGTCTTCCCAAATTTGGATCTGGTACAATTTTGCTCAAGACTTTTTTAGAAACTATTTTACGAGTGTCAAACAGATTGGATCCTGATGAGACGCCAAGATAATCAGCGTCTCATCTGGATCCAATCTGTTTTGCATACGCGAGTCAAGTCATGGAAAGCGAGATAAGGGTAAACCCCTACTGGCCAAGTTATTGCCTTTTTTTGCTGTACGCATAATCGATATATAATATCAGTTTTCTAAAACATATTGATAAAGGTCACGAAAGGTTATCTTTCAACTGAGGTAATCCATTTAGTGACAGAATAGTTCAGTACTCAACGCATCCGTTTCTTACCAATGCGGCATCAATCGGAAATGTTCGTTTAATTCCGGCAAGACCGATCAGAACTCGGGTTAATTTTGGTAGGAGCTGCAGAAATCTCCCCTACCACCACCACCATCACCACCTCCACCACTACTACTAATAGTTTAGTAGTAGTAGGAGTAGGGGGAGGGGGGTAGTAGTAGTAGTAGTAGTAGTAGTAGTAGTAGTAGTAGTAGTAGTACATGTAGTAGTAGTAGTAGTTGCAAATATTGATCCAGTTGTGTATCTCCCTCTTCGTTTTCTCCTTCTCCTTCTTCTGGTCTCTTGGACTAGTTAGACAGTACATATTATGTTTTTGAAAAATAGACTCATGTAGGGTCCGTCTGATCAAGGTTTACTCTGTTTGCTTGTGGAATTATATACAAACAGCCAATTTAATTGTATGATGTCATTTTTCCTTATATGAATATTCATGCGGAAAATAGTTAAGCCGTCATTTCTTCTTATCATTATTACAGAATTATTTCTTATTAGTTATCAATACGCCGTACCTTTCTATTCAGGACATGCTTAGACATGTCCGAACAGGTTAATTCTAGACGGCCAACACACGGACAAACGCTTTGTATGACTGGCGATAGCTTCGCATTTTACATCAGAGGATCAATCATAGTGATATTCTCTATTTGTAACGTGTTTTAAAAATGCCTAACAACTACATAAATATTTTGTTTGCATGCTGAAAAGAAACCCAATCGAGTAAACTTCGAAGAAGACACAAGTTTCTTGTATTTGGTATCGAAGACCCGATGCTATTCGTAAATGTATTAGTATTTATTCGGGTTGTGATTTAGTTTCATAAACTGTTCGACAAAGCCCGATAATATTCGAAAAAGGCCGATAATATTTTGTTGTAGAACAAAACGTATAGGTGTCGATGAAAACGGTTATGTTTTATCACAAAGACACTGATCGATAAGAGTTCCATAATTATGATTGAACATAACACTACCAAGTTTTATGATGTTATTGAAAATATGTGTTTATTGTAGGACTTTTCACTGTATTCACAATACAGTAAAACGTCTCTATAACGACCAATTAATTGTGTTAATTAGTTGATATTTTGGGCAGGTGGTTGCTTAAAGCAAGGTGAAAGTAAAACAGAACGCTCCTATAGGAGCGTTCTGTTTTACTTTCACCTTGTTTTAAGCATCCAGCTGCCTTTAAAACAAAATACTTGATGTAATTTAGTGGTCGTTATAGATATGTTTAACTACATTTTGTACAAAGCGGCAAGGCGGTACGGGTTTTACAATTAAACCCACACGCCCTTGTGGGCTCACCGGAGTGCCGTATTATCTGCCCTATGTGCACATGTCCATTAATTTAACATGTAACGAATTCAATCAAAGCAGGGGTATATTAATAACTTATCGTCGTACACACACATACATTCGACTTAGCGATGTTGACAGACGATTAAAACTCGAAAGAATGTTTGAAAATTGATTAGCTCCCCTGACTTGAATTTAAACCCTCACCCGCTGCACCAAAAATAAGGAATGCTCATTTGTTTATCCAGAACAATTTTGACTTCTTAAAATTTAAGCAGATGTTTGAAAACTGTTACCCGGAGGTCAAACAGTTTGGATCTTGATGAGACGCCGAAACATTCGGCGTATCATCTGGATTAAAGTTGTTTGTGTGCGAGGACAAGTCGCAAATAGCGAAATGAGGGTTAAAACCGTACTGGCCCAGTTCTTGCCTTTTATGTTCTATAATCGATATATAATTAATGTTTTCTAAAACGTGTTGTCATATATAAGTGATTTCCCTACCAAGAACATATTCTCAAAGGTCATGTGCATATAAATGTACAACGATTTAACCCCTTACTCCATAAATACGCATGTACACGCCTTTGCGAACAGAGTACATGTACACCCAGATCAGACGGCTCCTGTATGGCGCCGTCTGGCCAGGGTCTGTATTTCTGCTATGGCGAACATTTCCTGTTTTCATATGCCATTATAAAAATGAATCTAATTAACGTGCATGTCATCATTATTTCTTATCTGTATATTCAAGTGATTTTATCCTAGATGATTTTCAAATACATCTGAATAGGAAATGGTAACCCTGTACATTACTAAAGCGAATGCATAATTATTTAGAACAGAGAGTTTCGAATCACGTGTACTGTTTGATGTCCTTTGTTGTTTGTTTGTATATATTGTAAATACTCACGTGATATTATATATATTTTCATGTGAACTAGACGATGTACTTATGTATAAGTCTTAATAAAATATCTGTTCTGTTCTGTTCTGTTCTGTTCTGTTACATGCCTTGATAAGATCGTGATGTAGCGATATTAACCCTTCGCTTGCTGAATTTTAAAATACATGTCTCCTTCTTTACCCATGCCCTGTTATATAATTACATATATCTTCACTGTCTACAAGTTAACCGCTGTGCAATCACTGCTGTGGAGTGCACTTGTTGCACAATCAACTTGTAAATAGTGCAGACCCTGATGAGACAGCTCCTGCAGGAGCTGTCTCATCTGGGTCTTCCCTATTTACAGGTAGGTATATTGACGTGAATAGCAAGCGAAGGGTTAATATACAGTAAAACCTCTCTAAACCGGACCTTCAAATAAGTATTAGGCCTGGTCTGTAAGACAGATGGCAACTTAATGTAGGATGAAAGTAATACAGAAAGCACATAGAGGAGCTTTATGCATGATTTTCATCCTGCATTAAGCAGGCATCTGCCTGAAGTATCTAAATTGTTCTCAACTGGAATTCCGGTTCAGAGAGATTTTACTGTATACTCTATTACTTATATTATAAGGGCCATGCTTTGCCAAAATTGCATGCACTATTACATGCACTGATAAGGCTATGCTGCATCAAATTCAATGTATCATTACTTGAATTGTTAGGGTCATGCTGTACCAAATCAAAATGTATCATCACATGCATTGATATGACTGTGCTGTACTAAATACTAAATCAAAATGTATCATCACATACATTATTACTTGCATTATTCGTGTCAGACTGTACTAAATTACATGTATCATTGCTTGAATAATTATGCTGGTCAACTTGCAAGCAGCATTGCTTGCGTTATTTTTAATTATTAGGATAATGTTGTACAAAATGGTCTGTATTGGAACTTGTATTGTTAACCCTTTCCCTGCCAATGCCGGATCTGTGATTACCTATGCAAACAGTTTGAATCCAGATGAGACGCCGAGTAACTCGGCGTCTCATCAGGATCCAAACTGTTTGTTACTGTTACTATGTTTTTGAAACAAAAATGAAGAAAATCAAAAGAATGAAAATTTGTAGCAGACGACAAAGTTAGCAGACGACAGAGTTAGCAGACGACAGAGTTTGGCAGCGAAAGGGTTAAGGCTCTGCTGTACTAATTCACAGTTTTCTTCTATAGATAAGACATTTCATCACTAAATAGCCGCAAACGCGATACAGGTAAGTAACACATAGACATCGTAACCAGAGGTGTAAATAACAAACCGGCTTATTCCCTACATGACCCTAAAGAACAATAGCGTTAAAGAAACAAAAACAGGCTTTATCTTTTTGTCAAAGTTTCAAACAGTTCTGAATTCCTGTCAACGCATTTGTCCAAACTAATCAACATCGTCAAAACCTGTAACAAAACTCGGAGATACCATAGTACTTGAACCAAAACGTTAAGACTCGGAGATTGTCGGAGATTGCTTTGTACATTGGTCCGGACTTGTTTTCATCACTTACAGAGTATTTGATTGGCGGGACTGAATGTTTAATTACGTCATAACTCATATAACTGTATCACAGTCATTTGTATTTAAACATTACATCTTTCATTTAACATACATACGTTTCGGTTTCTAACTACTGTTAGAGTTCAAGACATTTTTCTTAAAGTAACAAGCTGTTGTGACGGAAAATAGAGGGAATATACCGAAGATCGTTCATTACCAACATGGCGAGATATAGCTGGTCTATTTTCGAATTGTGTGAGTTTGGATATCCTATCATGGACTTTTCTTGTGCAGAGTTGCAATTAGGTTTAGATTGTTTGCACGGTGAATTTAGGTCGGCGACTTGTGATATTTGCCAGGAAGATTTACAATTTCGCGGTCAGCCTCATTTCTGTGATGGCGGATTAGTATCAACGCTAAATGTTCAACTATCTGAGTATTACCCAGAATGCCACAAATGCGCATGCGTGTTAGTACATCCGAGCCAGCCACACAGATGTCCGGACGATACTTCACAGGAAGTACATGGAAGTGAACAATATTCAGAATGCAACAAGTGCGCATGTCGCGTGTTGATACACCAGAACCAACTGCACAGATGCCCAGACGAGTCATCACAAGAGGTAACCGAATGCGAACAGAGTTCAAATGTGTCTGAGAATCTAACCTATGTCAGACAAAGGTTGTGATATTATATTTGAAACAGAGATGTGTCAGACAAAGGCTGTGATATTGTACATGCATTTGAAACACAGAAATATCTCAAACAAAGGCTGTGATATTATAACTGAAACATTAAGATATGACGGTCAATGGTTGTGATATATTTGAAACATGGAGATCTGTCGGACAATGGCTGTGATAGCAGTATCAGCCACTAAATAAGCACGCTCGCCAGCATCAGTCATCCAAATCAAAGGTGATTTGAATAGATTGTTAGAACATGTTCACACGTTGATGAAATATGACTTAATGTAGTTTAAGCAGTGTACATACAGTAATGTTTCTCTAATATGGACGCTCAAAAGAAGTACATGTATAACTCTGGAGTTTTATAACAGGTAGTAGCTTAATGCAGGACAAAGTTGCGCAGAAAGCTCATATAGGAGCTCTCTGGATTACACCTTCCCTACATTAAGCAACAACCCGCTTCTAAAGGCTACTATGTTAATGAATACAGTAAAAATACTCTAAACCGGAATTCGAGATGAGAAGAATTTAGATACTTGTTAGATAGGTTGCTGCTCCTAGAGGAGCTTTCTGCGTGACTTTCACCCTGCATCAAGCTACCATCTGTCTCCAAGACCGATATTTATACTAGCTTTAACGTCCGGTTTAGAGGAATTCTACTGTAATATGGTCGCTTTAGCGAAACTATACTGTATCACTAAATGAAGGAAGAAGTCTTGTTAGAATTTCAGTAAACTACGTGTAGAGAAAATAATTATTGGTGTCACAATATATGGCAAACGTTCTCTATAACGACCACTTCAAAGAAACTAGTTCTGAGTCTTAAACGCAGACTGTAACTTAATGTAGGGCGAACCTATTATAATTTCATAAGCAAACAGAGAAGACTCTGATAAGACTTCTCATATCTGGGTCTACTCTGTGACGCGAAAAAAACGTTTATACGAGGGAAGGGGTTTTACAAGATGGTCTTCCTTGTACTTTTATATATACCTAATACCCATACAAGGGAGACTACTCGAGCATGTTGTACCATTTGCCACATGGATATTCATGTGAGAAATAATGGCAACATAAATAGCGATCAGCTGAATGTTTGTGTTTATAAATGTTTGTCCATGGCAAACCTTGTAGACTCATATCTATATCATTCCATAAGAAAACAGCGCAGACCAACACCAGAAAGATCATGGAGTCATTCACCAGACAAAGCACAAAACAATATATGAACCTAAGATGTATATTGGCAATAGCAGAAACTGTAGAATCAGATCTATATCACCCCATAAGAATCAGAGCAAACCCTTATCAAAAGGCTTCTGCATGATCCGTCTGATATAGATCTACCCTGTTTGCAACTTGCAAGAGTGTGTGATTAGGGTCTGCTCTGTTTACTTATGGTATAATATATATCTGGTTCTATGCTTATAAAACTTTTAGTTGAGTCCTAGTTCGTTCTCAAGTTTTTGATAGGTCAGAGTTGAGCCTTTGGCTCAAATCCGACCAATCAAAAGCTTGAGAACTCAAATCTTACCAATCAAAAGTTTTATAAGCATGGACCCTGATGCTGCAGTTTCTCCCTGAGCCAAAACATCCTGTGTACAGATGCCATTATAAACTTCAGCTAATGAATATTCATGATGTTATTACGGTATTTCTTACATGAATATTAAACAGGGAAAGGGTTAAGAATGCTTTTTAACGAATAGCTCCTTTGTTTTCCCCAATTGAACCCCATGTTGTTACTTGTAACCAATCTTTAGAATCGTTTTTTTTTCAAGACGATTCCAAAGTGTTGTCAAAACAAAGGGTTTGGTCGAGAAATGACGAGTGTAGTGCAGTAGAACCTGTTCTAAGCGACCATTCATGTATTGTTCATAGGAGTATTAAAAAGCATGAAACGAAGTTCCCTCATTAATAATTATGACCTAAATGGTTAATGAACTCATATGGATTTATTCAAACGCATGTGGTTTCCATATGCATAAGGATATACGGGAGCTGGCTGCATAACTTTCGTGCTGCATTGAGGGGTCATCTGTCTCACATACCCAACATTAGACATTTTTTATTGGTCGTTGTGGTGAGCTCTTAGTGTCTGTAGAATTGCCTATAAATGTATATTGGTTACAGTAATAAAATCTAGAGCTCTAGACAAGATACGTAAATTAAAACAGTTTCAAGAGTAACTTCTTTATTCTTTTGAGATCACTCTTATTTCTTTTGAGACGATTTTAGTAGTTAGTACTCACCTTTATCTGTCACGAGCTCTGGAATCTATATGTTGCTTGATACATGACAAAGGTAGTGTAGAAAGCTTCTATAGGAGCTTTCTGCATTACTTTTGACCTACATTAAACTACCACCTGCCTTACAGACCCTTAATTAAACCTATTTTTGAGGACCGCTTATGACAGGTTTCTACTGTACAATATCAAAACATTTTTGCAGCTCTATATACATGTAAGTATATACATGTATTACGAAACATGAATTGTACATTGATTGCTAATCGCATTATCTATCTATAGAGAAGAATTAACTTACTGAGAAGATTACAACGACTTTGTTGTTTATGTGTTCCTATCAACAGTACAACGCGACACTCTCGTGCTTAATACTTTAATCTTTAATCCGAAGATTATCCTCTTGATCAGTGAATTTGACTTCATACTGTTTTTGTTATCAAAACTAAATTTCGCAATATTTAAATGAGTAAGCAATTATTGAATCAAATACATTCAGTAAAGAGAGCTTGGTATTTTTCAAAGAACGAAACAGATAAGATTTTTCTTCATTTTTATGCATGTGAGGTCAGAGATACTTCGACTGTTAGATGAAGTGTCTGTGTTATGATTTGCATAAAACGTATAGAATTATTATCTGTTTCTTCTTGCAGTTGAGCTGTATGTGGTCTTACATGCGTAATACATGTACATGTAGCGAAGTCCTATACTAGTCCTTTACAAACAAGAGCAGTTAGGTAAACATACAGATAAGCGATTAAATGTAAAGGAATAAGATTTCTAAGAAATTCCTCCGCCGATTTTAGAACAAAAAGTAGACAAACATAACACATTAACTCTCCACTCCATAAATACGCCTTTTCTACGCCTTTGCAAACATAGTAGACCCAGATCAGACGGCTCCTGTAGGAGCCATCTGATCGATCAGGGTCTGCTCTGTTTACTTATGGAATAATATAGACAGGAGTCTACAGTTTCTGCCATGGCTAAAAGTTTTAATGTACAATGGCTAGTATAACAATTAATCTAATTAATATTCATGATATCATTGTTTCTTACGTGAATACAATGTATTCAAGGAGCAAAGGGTAAAAATGCCGACGACTTTATAACCCTATTATTATTTATTATTATTATTATTTATTAACCCTGTTCACACTATGTATCAATTCGTCTGTGAAAAAAATATCTGCCACAATTCTAAAAGTTAACGTTTGCGTCTGGTTCTTCAAATATTCTGTCAGACAGTCGAACAGGTACATTGTAGGATCCCGATTACACGTCCAGTCAATGGCCGTTCCACACTGATCGTAACTATAATAGAACCTGTCTTAAGCGGCCATTAAAAAGAGGTATACTTATAGGTCTGTAAGGCAGGTGGTAGCTTAATACAGGTCATAAGCAATGCAGAAAGCTCCTATAGGAGCTTTCTGCATTACGTTTGCCTTGCATTAAACAACCACCTGTCTTTTAAGTTTCCCTGTGTGTAATAAATGAATGGCCGCTTAAGACTAGTTCTACTGTAATCACGAGTCCGCCACTAGCAGGCAGGTAGAGAAATTAAGGGTTGATTGTCGTTTACCTTCTTTACAATGGCTGCTTTACCCTTTACTCCATGAATATTCATGTAAGAAAAACAATGCAATGGAACCATGAATATTCATTATATTGTTTTATAATGGTAATGGACATGCGATTTTTTACCATAGTAGAAACTACCGAATCATATCTATATTATTTAATAAGCAAACAGAGCAGACCTTGATCAGATGGTCCCTAAAAAGGTTGTATGACCTGGGTCTACTCTAGTTGCAAAGGAATTTAAATGTTTACATGCGCGTTTAAAGGCGCATTTATGGAGTAAAGAGTTAAGTACAGAAGGCTTGATGTATAAACCCTTTACTTAAACCATTCCCTCATAGGCTACTTTTAGATCCTACCACTTTGAATAAATCTACCAAAAAGGAGCATTTACTAGAGAAAAGGAAACTTTTAGAATTGTGTAGTGTTGAAACCATTGTAATAAATAGAGCATTAGAGAGCCGTCTTAAGGCGTCAATATGAGAGAATGGGTTAGTAGCCACCTGGGTCCATGCTTATAAAGCTTTTAGTTGAGTCTGAGTTTCGTTCTCAGGCTTTTGATTGGTCAGATTTGAGTTCTCAAGCTTTTCATTGGTCAGATTTGAGCCAAAGGCTCAAATCTGACCAATCAAAAGCTTGAGAACGATCTCAGACTCAACTAAAAGCTTTATAAGCATGGACACTGCTTACAAAGACACCAGTGTTTATTCATTAACCCCTTACCCACATAGAGATGTCTATGGAAATAGAGTAATCCCAGATCACACTGACCCAGTGACAGTTGGCTGATCAGGGTCTGCTCTGTTTGCATATGGAATAATATAGATCTGATTCTAGTTTCATTCACGGCCAACACTTCGCATGTACATAATGCCATTGTAACACTTCAGCCGATTAATACATGTACACATACAGTAATTAACCCTCCCCTGTTGAATATTCATGTAAGCATACTGACGTCATGAATATATATTACCTGGTTTTTTATAATGGCATTATGTACGTATGAAGTTTTTAGTATTGGTTGAAACTGTACAGTCAGAAGCATTATAATTGCATAAGCAAACAGAACAGACACTGATCAGACGGCTCCTACAGGAGCCGTCTGATCTTGGTTTACTCTGTTTGCAATTGCGTAAGAAAAGGGGCGTTTATATGAAGGAAAGGGTTAACTCTCACATAGAACATTCATCATATAAAGGTTTAGGATAGAAGGTAAAGTAATGTGGGACAAAGTCATGCAGAATGTTCCCTGTGTTACGTTCGTTTTACATTAGCCCTTTCCTTCACGAATATTCATTTCAGAAATAATTACACCATGAATATTCATCAGCCCTTTTTTAAATTGCATATGTACACATGTACACAGGGTTTTATTTGCGTATTGGTAGAAACGATATTTAGATCTTTTATAAGTCCATAAGCAAAGCAAACTGAGCCGACACTGATTAGATGGCTCCTACAGGGGCCTTTGATCTGGATATTCTGTGTTTTCATGGGTGTAAACAAAACGTTTATATGGTGGAAATGGTTAGGCAGACACCTGCTTTTGAAGACATCCGTGATTACCATTGCAAACAGTCTGAATCCAGATGAGATGCCAACAACTCGACATCTGACAAGGATCCAAACTGTTTGACACCCTGGTTGCATTTGGTGAACAGTGATTATAGCTTGAATTCTGAAAAACTAGTGGGTGAAATATTGTGTAAAATTAATTTGCTGAGCAGGCTAAAGGTTAATTAGTTGGTTGATGTTGAGATGGTTTTACTTCTATAAGATAGTGACAGTGATAAAGATACAATCCCCCTCTAAACCCGAAGTTCATTTTAGTATAAATATCAGTATTGGGGAGAGGTGGCAGCTTAATGCAGGGTGAAAGTCATGACTTTCACCATGCATCAAGCAGTCACCTGCCTAAAAGTATCTAAATTCTTCTACAGTAGAATCCCGGTTTAGAGGGAGTTTAGTGTATATTAAAGTAAATGTTATAAAAGTAAAATATGCAATAGTTCATACACCGAGGACGCAGACATAACCCAAATCTTATAATCATATTATATTCAAGTGGAATCCAAAGTGCTTAAATCGTGGTTGCTACCGTGTTAACGAACTTATTGTTGACGATGGACGGACGGACGAGTAGATGGACAAATGGACGACGGACGTCAAATTGCACCTCAAAGCTCACCACGAGCACGATGTGCCCAATTGAGATAAAATAACAACAACCAAATATTACTTTTATTCAAAGCATAATTGCATTTTAATAAATAAAACAGTTTAACCCCTTACTCCATAGATACGCTTTTAACGCATTTGCAAACAGAGCAGAGCCAGATGATCAGACGGTCCCTGTAGTCACCGCCTGATCAGGGTCTGCTCTATTTGCTTACAGAAAACATATTGATCTGATTCTACAGTTTCTGCCATGCCCGAAAGCTCCTGTGTACATATATCAATATATATATACAAAATCAACAAATTAATATTTATGACGTCATTATTTCTTACATGATTATGCATGAAGCAAAGGGTTACTGTACACATTAAAATCGAGTATTTTGCATAATCTTACAATTCTTACGTCTACAATTCTTTACATCTAGGCGGATATTTTGCATAATCTTACAATTCTTCACATCTAGGCGAATATTTTTCATAATCTTACAATTCCTTACATATAGGCGGATATTTTGCATTTCTTTTCTATAAAACACGTTTACTCAACACTTTACTCCATGAATATTCATGTAAGAAATTATGACATCATACTATACATGTAGTAGACACTGTAGAACCATATCTATATTATTTCATAAACAAACAGAACAGACCCAGATCGGACGGCTCCTATAGGAGCCGTCTGGTCTGGCTCTACTCTGTTTGCAAAGGCGTACAAATGCGTATTTATGGAGTAAAGCGTTAAATAATGACGCGAGTGCCTATATCTAAAAGAAAACTTTAGTAAAGACTACAAGTACAGAAAAAAGGATATTTTATTTATCACAGAAAACGTTGCAAAGTTGAGTAAAAACTTTCTGTTTGTAAAATCTATTTGTTAGCAAATGCTTAAAAAGCCAAAACATGTCACATCAAAAATGCAATCGTCATTTGTACTACCATTATCAGCGAGCCGGAACTCAATTGTCCATAAGTCATGTATATATTTAGTCTTATATAATTCATGTATGTCATGTTTTAACCTTAGGCCTGTATTAACCTTTAACCTGCTGTAAAACTGGTGTCTCCTTAAACCCTTTTCCAGATCTATATTTATTCCAAATTTCAATACCTCCTTAATATTCAAGAACAAACCAAGTTATAATGAGATATGGAAGGCGCAACACTGTAGCCATTTTAGAAACTAAAGAAACATATATATCACATTCCATTAGCAAACAGAGCAGACCCTGATCAGACGGATCCTATAGGAACCGTCTGATCTGGGTCTACTCTGTTTGAAAATGCGTGAAAACATGTTTATATGAAGGAAAGGGTTAAACTCCCATTTATTTCAGTTTTATTTACTTCAGATTTGTTCAAGCTTTTGAGAAACGTTTGACCGAGTGTCAAATAGCTTGGATCCTGATGAGACGCCCAGTCATTCGGCGTCTCATCTGGATCTAAGCTGTTTGCAAATACCAACAATGTTGCGATTAGCAAGCAACTGCTCTATTTATCACAATGGTTTTAAAAAGTGACTTTTACCGAGGCGTATAAAGACGTCAATTTGAGGGAATGGGTTACCAAACTTGCCGAAAGGCGTCACGCGTGTATAGGCGTCATACGTACACGACACATATAGACGTCACGCGTGTATAGGAGTCATGCGTGTATAGACGTCACGCGTGTATAAGCGTCACGCCTGTATTCGAGAGTCGTAGTTTAACCTCTAACTTTACAGAGGCAATTTGATGACTTTGCAAACAGAGAAGATCCAAATGAGATAACTCCTATAGGAGATGTCTGACCAGGTACGCTGTGTTTGTTCATGGGATTACAAATGTATCTGTTTCTACAGCTCCTGTCAAGGATAAAACACTGGTTTCATAAACATGTACCATCAAGGTAATGAATATCCATGATTTCATTATTTTCTACATGAATTTTCATCAGGAAAAGGATTAAAAAAGTTTGTGTCTCATGTAGACAGGTGTTAATTCGAAACTCTTATAATTAGCAGGACCGATATGTAAAAAATAATTGAAAACAGTAACTAAAAAAACATTACATGACATGACATGACATGACACAAGTAAGTGGTTTGTATTTGCAACTGAATAAAGTTTTGAATTGACCCTTTCCTTTATACAAACACCTTTTCACGAATCTGCAAATAGAGTAGACCCAGATCAGACGGTTCATACAGGATCTGCACTGTTTGCTAGTCGAATTTGATAGATATGTTTCTTATCTGTTTCTTTCATTTCTAAAATGGGTATTATGTTCCACCGTAGGTATTTCATTAAAACTATTTTGTCCATGAATATTCAGTAAACATTGGACTTTGGAATAAACATAGAACAGGGAAAGGGTTAAAGTTAGTTTTACTTGTAAACTATTGCTTGTTGAACAAATATATCTAGTTCTAGCTGAGCTTTAGAAATGGCAGTTTCTAATATCATAAACTATTTACCCTGTGATTGAAGACAATAAAATGTACTAAATAATGTTCAGAGTCAGTTCACTGTTTCGATCTAAAACACTGAAACTAATGTAGAACTTGCCTTAAGCTGTCATTCATTTGTTGAGCAGGTGGTTGCTTAATACAGGAAAAACAATTCAGAAAGCTCCTATAGGAGCTTTCAGTATTACTTTGGACTGATATGCACCATGCTACCACCGCCTTACAGGCCCATAATAATATCTCTTTTTAATGGCCGTTTAACCCTTTCCCTCATACAAAAGTGTTTTCCCGCATTTGCAAACAGAGTAGACCCAGATCAGACGGCTCCTAGAGGAGCCGTCTGATCAGGATCTGCTCTGTTTGCTAATAGAATTTGATAGATCTGTTTCTTTGCTTTCTAAAATGTCTACAATGTTCCACCTTCCATATTTCTTTATAACTATTTTGTAAATGAATATTCAGTAGGTATTGAAATTTGGAATAAACATAGAACAGGGAAAGGGTTAATGACCGCTTAAGACAGGTTCTTCTGTATTGTCTCCGAAAATAAGTCATCACATCAAATATAAAACACAATGCACTTTTGACGAATATGACCATTATCGAAATGGACACTTCCCAATGATTCGTGATGTAATAAGATGTGATTAAATTAAATGCAGTTTTCTATTAAATGCATAGATCTTTCAAGAACCAATCAATGCAATATCGATTTTAACAACATTCTGATATTGCATCTGTAATACGTATTTAAGTTCAGCACTACAGGAATCGTTCTATTCCTATTTCATACGTAAAGAACCGAACTTTGCCGATGAGCATCAAATGACTGTACTTCTATCCGACAATCCACAATCTGTCCAGGTTGTTTCGTGTGATAAAACGATAAAGCATGTCATTATTGTCATTTCGTTGTAATATTTTGATCTCCTCAATTTTATTTTGATTCTGATTTCTTTCCCTTTACAAGAAAATTTAGCACTTCTTATTAAAACCACAGTAGCGCCTCTCTTTCTCAACCACTAAATGAATTAACCCTTTCCTTCATATTAACGCCTTTTCACACATTTACAAACAGAGAAAACCCAGACCAGACGACTCCTATAGGAGCCGTCTGATCTGGGTCTACTCTGTTTGCAGATGCGTCAAAATGCGCTTATATCAGGGAAAGGGTTAATGCAGAAAGAACGTAATGCACAAAGCTCATGTGGGAGTTTCCTGCATAACTGCCGTCCTACCTTACACCATATTTACGCGTCTGTAGAAGTCACGTTTTGAAACCATTGTGTGAGCAAATGCTCTATTTATCACAATGGTTTCAAAACTACAAATTTCTAAATTGTACCTTTTCTCTAGTAAATGCGCCTTTTCGGTAGATTTAATCAAAGATGTAGGATTTAAAAATAACCTAAGAGGGAATGGATTAAACTACCACCTGCCATAAAATACAATAACTATATAGAGGCGTAACTGCAGTTTTAATGTAATTACTGCAAGGACACGGTCGATGTTGAAAAAACAATTGCCTTCTTTGTGCATTACGCTCGATGGTCTCGCATCGATGAAAATACACCGGAAGTGCGAACATGTTGTCGAATTCTATTATCCGAGAAGCCTCAAACAAATCTCGGTATAACTCTGACATACGTTAAGACGGAACATCTTGTTCTTTCAAAGCATTGTCCACTGATTCTGCTTCGTAATGAAGCCACTTTTCAAACGTCTTTAAATTGGGGTTTAATCGCTTTGTCAATCGAATGTCACGAATCACATCAGTCTTTTGGTAATATTCAAACATGGCTGCAAGATCTTGACAACCAGGGAAATCGAACGCCTCAAAGTCCTTGACTCGTACCTATGAAAAGAAATATGAGAAAAAAGAAGACGATTATACATTTTGGAAGGAAACAGATAAATAAGACCAGTTCGGGTAAAAGGTCTAGAAAGTATTGATGTAATAGTGTATACAGTAGAACCTGTCTTAAGCGGCCATTCATTTATTGAACATATGAATCTTAAAGACAGGTGGTTGCTAAACACACTCCCTTCTACTTTTTGCACCTTTGTAAAACTCATTTTTAAACCATTGTGATAAACAGAGCATTTGCTCCATAGGAGCAAATGCTCTATTTATCACAATGGTTTCAAAACTACAAAATTCTAAAAGTCCCCTTTTCTAAAGTTAATGCTCTTTTTCGGTAGATTAGTTCAAAGAGGTTGGGTCTAAAAATAGTCTAGGATGGAATGGGTTCATGCAGGGTAAATGTAATGCAGAAAACTATTGGGGTTTTCGGTATTACTTTTGACCTGTATTAAGCTACCACCTGCCTAACAGACCCGTAATTAGACCTCTTTTTATGTCCGCTTAACCCTTCGCTTGCTATTCACGTCAATATACCTACCTGTAAATAGTGAAGACCCAGATGAGACAGCTCCTGCATGAGCTGTCTCATCAGGGTCTGCACTATTTACAAGTTGATTGTGCAACCAGTACACTCCGCAGCAGTGATTGCACAGCGAAATAATTGTACACAGTGAAGATATATGTAATTATACAACAGGACATGGGTACAGAAGGAGAAATGTATTTTAAAATTTAGCAAGAGAAGGGTTAAGACAGGTTCTACTTATAATCTGCTAATGGAGTCGATACATTTGACGATCTTGAAATTACAGAAAAGCCTTTCCAAAGAGTTATAAATCTAGTTCTTAAAGGCAGGTACTGTAGTAGCTAGCTTAGGAATGGAAAGAAATGTATTCTCCCATACTAGCAGTCTGCATTAAGCAACAACCTTTTTTTCAAATCTCCTATGTTTATTTAATAACCATTTCCTTCATATAAACACCTTTTCCCTGCCTTTACAAACAGAGTAGATCCAGATCAGATGGTTCCTGTAGGAGTCGTCTGATCATGGTCTGCTCTGCTCGCTTATGAAATTAAATTTACATGGATCTGATCCTCTACTTTTTGTTTAAACCAACAATTCCCCGTTTCTTATTTACCTTATTAGAATTGAGTTAATGAATATTATAAAACTGACCCATTCATGTATAAATTTTCATTAAAGAAAGGTTTAAGCAGTCACATTAGAGATGTTTTACTGTATAATACTCTTCTAGGGCCATGGACTGATCCCCCTTGTGATCCACGAACTGATCCCTTGTGAATAGGACACATTACCTTAACCCTTTCCTCCATGAATATTAATTCAAGATAGTATTACTGCATGAATACTCATGGACTGAATGTTCACATTTTACATATTAGTTAACCCTTTACTCAATAAATACACCTTTCTTGATATGCCCTTTAAATAAACCCTTCCGGCGCCAAATTTCTAATTGTCGTCTGCAATCCAAGTTTGGTAATTCATTCGGTAAAATAAAGAAATGCGATGAATAAATTCAAATTTCAAAGGACGAAAGCACAGATTCAGAAATAGTGTTTGAGACAAAAAAGTGAAGTCCCTGATCAGACGCCGCCTTGAAAAGGCGGCGTCTGATCTGGGACTGCACTATTTGTCGTGGTGCATTTATATGCGACATTGGCGGTGAAAGGGTTAAAGAATCTGTTAACCGCTCTATTTCATGGTATACCGACATCATGCACATGTATTCAATTAACTTTTATAATGGCACATTATCATCTGTAAGAACAGATCTACATGTATATCGAATTACGAACAAAAGGAATTTTGTAAAATGGCAGAAACTGGCTATCTGCAACACTGAGTGTTATATTTAATGTGTACCCCATGTGTAATACTACTTACATTCGGATAAATAAACTTTTTGTTATAGATGTACTTTCCCAAAGCACGTGCTATTCCTTCGTTTGTCAGTCGATCCCCTCCGAGCGACAATGTTTTCCGAGAATAATAGCGAGGACGATAGAAAACATTTAGTGCACATGCGCCAACGTCAGTCACTGAGATCATGTCTAATTGGTGCGACTCCATCGGTAGTGCTGGCAACAGAAATATATTGGTGTAAGGAATATTCAAATGAATTGAATTTGTTCATTCCATTTAGATCCCTTAGTATGCTTATGGTGACGTGGCAGATATTGTCAAACAGCTTGGGTCCACATGAGATGCCGAGTAACTCGGCATCTCATCAGGATCAAGGTTGTTTGAAACTCGGTCAAATCAGAAGTAAAAACTGCAACTCATTAGAGATGTTGTTGTTACAGCAAGTTAAAGGGTTAACCCTTCGCTTGCTGTTCGCGTCAATATACCTACCTGTAAATAGTGAAGACCCAGATGAGACAGCTCCTGCAGGAGCTGTCTCATTAGGGTCTGCACTATTTACAAGTTGATTTGCAACCAGTGCACTCCACAGCAGTGATTGCACAGCGAAATACTTGTACACAGTGAAGATATATGTAATTATACAACAGGGCATGGGTAAAGAAGGAGAAATATTGTTTTAAAATTGAGCAAGTTAAAGAGTTAAGACGGTATCCAAAATGCAAGTTTTAGAAGAAAAAAAACCTACTAACTAGAGTTCAAATTCTTTAATCAGGGATAATTAACGCATACAGAATATCTGTGTTTGACGCCTCACAGGACAGATAGAACCATGAACATTTTTACCCAGCTCAGCTGCGGAACCATCATCATCAAGGTATATTTTCAAAGATCTATCACATACAAAACTTAAAGTGCAATACACCATCACATATAAATAATATTTCTCTCTCTCTCTCCTCCCCTCTCCTCTCCTCCTCTTCTCTTCTCTTCTCTCCTCTCCTCTCCTCTCCTCTTCTCTCCCCTTCCCTCCCCCCTCCCCTAGGAGGATTCTGCACTTGCACAAACTTCGAAGTGCATATACAGTAAAACCCCTCTAAACCAGACCATTAATTTCGTATAAATATCGGTCTTGGAGTCGGGTGGTAGCTTAATACAGGAGGAGCTTTCTGCATGACTTTCATCCTGCATTAAGCAGCCACATGCCTAAAAGTATCAAACTTCTTCTCGACCAGAATTCTGGGTTAGAGGGATTCTACCGTATCTGCTGCATAAAATTGCATGTACCTTCAATATTCACTTACCAACTGCATAAAATTACTTTCAGCATTCACTTACCTACTGCATATACCCCATGTTTCACTTTGTGCGGTCGAAATAAAGAAGAAAAATTCTCGTACCAGAAAGGAAGTCTTAATATCGTATAGTTTATCCCTGAAAAACAGAAAACACGTGATTAACCCATTACCTATTTTTAGATCCAGCCTCTTTGAATAAAAAAGAAGCATCTAGAATTAAAAAGGAAAGTTTTAGAATTGTGTAGTTTTTAAACCATTGTCATAAATAGAGCATTTGCTCCTATGGAGCAAATGCTCTATTTATTACATTGGTTTCAAAAACGTGTTTTACAGAGGCGTCAAAATGAGGGAGTGTGTTAATATTCTCAGAGATTAGAAATGTTCCAATAATAACATTATCTGACGTTTGACTTTCATCAGACCAAACGAGTTCGATCCGTAGCTATATGTCTTCATAACGTAATATAGTCCATCCTTATTTATTGTTAGAGTACACACAGTTTGAAAGGTCACGAGAGGATTTTCAATGACAAACAGTGTAGACCCTGATCAAAGGACTCCTCTAGGGGCCATCAGGTCTGGGCATACACTTTTTGCATATGATAGTGTCCTCGTTTCCCCGCATCCAAAGGGTTACAGTAAACCGACTCTAAACCGGAATTCTAGTAGTATTTGGATACCTTTAGGCAGATAGCTGCTTAATTCAGAGTGAAAGTCATGCAGAAAGCTATTTATACTAGATTTAACGTCCGGTTTAGAGGGGGTTTACTGTAATTAATTTCGGAGTACATGTACAGTGAACCCTCCTTACAACGGAGACGTTGGCTTCCAGACATTTTGCTGGTATAACGAGGTTGCCGTTATAACGAGTTTAAATATGAAAGGAGTCATATGGTCAGTTTTAAACTAGTACCAACATGTGAACGCTTAATTCAGAACACAAGAAAAGCAAAAAGCTCCCAAAGGGAAGTGCAAACTTTGAAAATCTAGTGTTCTGCATTAAGCGATCACTTGTCTTATTGGCAATGCACCTATTTATTCAGTGGTTGTTTAACAGACTTAACGGTTATTCTGTTTCAATGCATACTGTCGGTATACCGAGGGTGCCATTGTAACGAATGCCGGTATAATAAGGGTTCACTGTAGTATAAAAGTGATTTGATTTTACACAGTTTAACCTTGCACCTGCCAAACAGGTTGAATCCAGGCTGTTTGAGACCCAGTCAATCATCTGTGAAAGACTCCAATGAATCGGACGTGAAAATTGTAATATATCAGAGTCTGAGCAGACATAGAGTTTTCAGATGGATAAATGACTGTTCGGCACATTAACGTTTTGGAAGGGAATCAGGGAAACCATCCAGTCTACGAGAGCTACAGATCAAGGTGCGTACCGAAATACTAAAATCGAACTTTCTCCACCAAACCATATACTGTACACTCTTTAGAACGCATCGAGTGATTACTTTTGTGGGTTTTAGAAGAAAACGTAATCCAGGAATTGCTAAAGGCAGTATATAGTGAGAAAGACTGGGTCTGAATCCGCTTATGCATTCTTTAAAACGATTCGTATAAATCTATCAGGAACGACAACTCCGGTAGACAACTGTCAATCTGAGCCTCTCGGTCATGATCGATCATGTCGGACTTAGCCAAGGATTTCCGATTCGACAACGGTCTTTGGATGAGACGAGACTACTTACCTACTTCTCTGAGATACTCCTCAATAGCTGCCTTACTGTCAAGATGGCCACAGTCTTTGCCGATAGCTTTCCGTACATTTTCAGACCCGTTGAAAACCACGTGAGTCAAACCCTTGTGAACAGCAGCATCGATAGCATTAAGGCCCTGTGTAAGGGAGACAATCGTGTCATAAGATAAGGATCAAGGGCAAATAACCCTTTACTCCATATATACGCTTTTCTACGGCTTAACAAACAAAGTACAACCTAGAGCAGGCGGTTCTTATAGGAGACGTCTGATCAGGGTCTACTCTGTTTGCTTACGATGTAGAATAGATCTAATTGTACACGTTTAGCCTTGGTTAAATATTCATATATTCATGGATTATTTTTAACCCTTTCACTGCCAATGCCGGATCTGTGATTACCTATTCAAACAAATTGGATCCAAATGAGACGCCGAGTAACTCGGCGTCTCAACAGGATCCAAAACTGTTTGTTACTGTTACATGTTTTTGAAACAAAAATGAAGAAAATCAAAAGAATGAAAATTTGTAGCAGACGACAAAGTTAGCAGACGACAGAGTTTGGCAGCGAAAGGGTTAAATACCCTCAAATACTATGCATGACGTCATTACTTCTTACGCGAATATTCATGGAGTAAATGGATAAGGGAGATTTAGTTCGGATCTGTAATTTCGTGACTTTAGTGGGCTAAAACTTAGGTTAACCTTATAGAATACAATAAACAAGAAACATACAACTGAGGCTTCAATCACCGGTATACTACCATAGTTTGCGGACATTTTTAAACAGTTTAGATCCAGAGGAGACGTCGAATAACTCGGCGTCTCATCAGGATACAAGCTGTTTGATAGTCGGTCCATAGCTTCTCAAAAGCTTGATCGAGTGCGGAGTCGTCGAAATTGCACCAGACCCAAGTGTGAGCAGACGTTTTACAGGGTTGATAGCATAAATGGTTTGGAATGAAGAAGGGAGTTAACTCTTTCGCCGTCAATGTCGGTCTATGGTTAGTACTGATTACCTATGCAAACAGTTTTGATCCAGATGAAACGCCGAGTAACTCGGCGTTTCATCAGGATCCAAACTGTTTGCTATTGTGGTAATGTTTTTGAAAGAAATTGGGAGAAACTTGAACAAACAAAACTTGTACACATGATGGGATTCGATCTCACGCAGCAAGTCTCCTAATTTAATGGAGCAGCTCGTTAGACCACTCGGCCACATAATCTGACGCAATTTTTCTGCGACAATACTCATATCATATTAAACTTATCTAACGAGCAAATTTCGCTTTCTAGCGAAAATTTATATTTTCTAAAAAAAATGTTTTTTAAAAACATTCGCCTGTTCGTTGGTTTTAAACACATGTAGAAAAAGACAAAAATAGCGCTAATCGCAACTACTTGTCGTATTCCGTCAGGGTTAGGAATAAACTTCGTAGAAATAGCTGAGGTGTACCTAGTGAGGAAATTCGGAACGCATCTATCTATATTCCAAACCCGGACCGAATAAGACGAGTAGTTACGAATGAAACGAAAGTTTCCGTTGAACAGAGCTAAGTTATAGACTATATTGACAGTTACCTAAAAGCCGTAATTAATTGCAGGTACGAAAACAAATCATTTAATAACAGTAGATAGTGCAAATTTTATATCCCTTTCGCTTTTCTTTTTGTGTCTTTTTGATTTTTTTCATGTTTTATGATCGGACTTGAGATTATTGGGGGAACTAAAGTATACCCCCCCCCCTCCCCCGTCTCAACATGGACGGGGGGCTTGGCCTCCGGCTCCTACGCCCATATTTTAATGGGATTACCTCTGATAGTTTTCCGAACTTTGCCGGAGATAGGCGATGTGATACGACTGGACAACTCCATAATTATGGTGACAACTTACCCGCACTATTTCCTTCTCCTTGTTCCTATCTTCCCAAAAATGGGTGGTCAAAAACATAGCATCAGCGCCCTCTAGCGCCTTCTCAAGACTAGCGATATCATTCTGATTGGCTGTCACAATCACCGCCCCTGCAATTTCAATAGCAATAAACACTTAATATTTTTTAAGATGCCGTTTGGCGCTTTTGCAAATAGTGTAGATCAAGATCACACAGCTCCAATATGAGCAGTCTGAGCAGGGTCTGTTCTGTGTCTTTATGAAATTATGTACATGCGTATAGATCTGATTCTATAGCGTCCGTATTCCATAATGGCCAAAACAACCATGTGTTCATATACAAGTACAGTGAACCCTCGTTACAACGGAGGTGTTTGTTTCTAGACATTTTGCCGGTATAACGAAGTTGCCGTTATAACGAGTTTAAATATGAACGGAACCATATGGCCAGTTTTGAACTAATACCAACAGGTGAACGCTTAATGCAGAACACAAGAAGTGCAAAAAGCTCCCACAGGGAGCTTTTTGCACTTCTTGTGTTCTGCATTAAGCGATCACCTGTCTTATTGGCATTGCACCTATTTATTCAGTGGTTGTTTAAAAGAATTAACGGTAATTTGTTTCAATGCATACTGTCGGTATAACGAGGGTGCCATTGTAACGAATGCCGGTATAATGAGGGTTCACTGTACCATAATAAAAATCAGCTAAGTAGTATCCATGATGTCATTATTTCTGACATTAATATTCATGAGAAAAAGGTTTAACACTTTCCCTGTTCCATGTTTATGTAAGAAATAACGATTCAATAAATATCTATTAGCTGAATTTTAAAAATGTAAAATTTTCAAGGCATGTTTTTACTTTGATAGAAACTATAGAAACAGATTTATATTATGTCAAAAGCAAACGGAGCAGACCCTGATCAGACGGCTCCCATGGGTCTACTCTGTTTGCAAATGCGAGAAATGCATTTATATGAAAAGAAAGAGTCAAAGCTGATGCCAACGCTTGCCAAGACTCAAACTTTCATTTTTATCTGTAGTCCTTGTAATAGTGAGTAGGTGTGCTGAACGTGATAAATTTATTTTGAAAAACAATGATGATTTTCAGCCCTGGTTATAGCACAGTGAAAATTCTCTGTAATTATTGCTTAACCCGTTACTTCATAAATACACCTTTCTACACCTTTGCAAACGGAGTAGACCCAGAGCAGACGGCTCCTATAGGAGTCGTCTGATCAGGGTCTGCTCCGTCTGCTTATGATATAATATAGATATGATTCTACAATTTCTGCCATGACCAAAAGTTCCCGTGTCAATGTGCTATTATAACAAACTAATCTCATTAATATTCATGACGTCATTGTTTCTTGGGGGAAATGGTTAAATAAATATTCTGACATGTGCAGCTTAATGCAGGACAAACGTTATGGAGTTACATGTACTTTCGTTATGTATTCAGAAATACAAAATGTACAGTGTTCCTGTAGACTGACACATTTATACAAATTATCTCTTTCCTTCATAAAAACGTCTTCTTTCCACGCCTTTACAAACATAGTGGGCGACCAGACATCTCCTGCAGGAGCTGTCTGATCTGTATCTACTATGTTTGCTTATGGAATAATATACATGTGAATCTGATTTTACAGTTTTTGCAATGGGTAAATGGCCTGGTCTCATATGCCATTATAACAGTTCATCTTATTAATATTCATTTCTTACATGAATATTCAAGAAGTAAACGGTTTACGATGTTTAGTTGTATTTACACGAGAAGTTGTTCAGCATATTTATGTTTGGAACATACATGTAACTGACATTATTCACGGAAACAAAAGAAGCTAAAAATAGAATAGTTCGCATGCCAAAATGTTACAGTAAAAACACCACGACGCACCTGCTGCTGTTCTTTAGCCTACCCAGCAAGTATGTCGCCTATCATACCACGTCTCCTGGTTCAGGTTTTGAAACAAACTTTCTTTCATTACTTTTTTTTGCAAAAACGTAAATCAGAGTGCCAAAGGGTTGCTAGGCGTCTCACCTGGTTTGCAAATGTATCATACATATCCTGGTATCGTTCTGGGAGTGAACCATTTCCCTGTTCTATATTTCTTCTAAATTTCAATATCTACTGAATATTCAAGGACAAAACAGTTATAATGAAATACCGGTATGGAAGGTGGAACATTATAGTCATTTTAGAAAGTAAAGAAACATATTTCTATCAAATTTCATTAGCAAACAGAGCAGACCCTGCTCAGACGGCTCATATAGGAGTCATCTGATCTGGGTCTACTCTGTTTGCAGCTGCATGAAAATGCGTTTATATGAAAGAGGGGGTTTGCTTAATGCAGGATAAAAATAATGCAAAAATCTTGCTACATTACTTTCAATCTGCATTAAGCTACAACGAGTCTATAAGACCCAGACTCAGACATATTTTCCCTCGTATATAAACGCTTTTACACGCCTTTTCAAACAGAGTATGTCCAGATCAGACGGCTCTTGTAGCAATCGTCTGATCAGGGTCTGTGCTGTTTGCTTCTGCAGTTATTTTTAACTTATCATACAAGATTTATCTACGCCCAAAATTTACCTTATAACATAAAGTTAATGAATATTCATGAAGTGATCAATTCATGTTTATCAGGGAAAGGGTTAACCCTTCTCTTGCTATTCACGTCAATATACCTACCTGTAAATAGTGAAGACCCAGATGAGACAGCTCCTGCATGAGCTGTCTCATCAGGGTCTGCACTATTTACAAGTTGATTGTGCAACACGTGCACTCCACAGCAGTCATTGCACAGAGAAATAATTGTACACAGTGAAGATATATGTAATTATATAACAGGGCATGGGTAAAAAGGAGAAATGTATTTTAAAATTCAGCAAGCGAAAGGTTAAGATATAAGTTACTATATTTCAATAGACTATGCATAATCGGCACGAGGCTGAAGCCTCGCATCTATATGGAATCAATGTTGTCTCCTATAGGAGCCGTCTGGTCAGTATCTGCTCTGTTTCCTTACCATATAATATAGATATTATGCTATAGTTTCTGCCAAGGCCAAGCAATCCTGTACCCATGTACTATTATAACAATTAATCTAATTAATATTCATGATGCCATTATTTCTTTCATAATATTTATGGAGTAAAGAGCAATGAAATTTACCGAATCGGACCTGATAGTTACAGAATGGGACCTGTTTCAGAATTTATCAGACAAATTATGTTCCCGTTTGCCTAATTTAACTTAATTAGCTATACTAATATAACATGCATCACATGTTATTGCAAACCTATCGGTTTATGTTTTAGATTTTTTAAATGTCTGGATAGCTTGTTCACTTATGATTGAATTAATTTAAATTCAAAAGTTAAAGGTTTCAATAAAAATTAACGTAACTTGAGTTTTCCGTTCGGTGTAACAATCCAGAATTTTAACCATTTACTCCGTAAATACGCCTTTTTACGCCTTTGCAAATATAGTAGACCCAGACCAGACGGCTCCTACAGGAGTCGTCTGATAAGGGTCTGATCTGTTTGCTTATGATAAAATATAGATAATCTGGTTCTACAGTGTCTGCTATTGCCACACATTCTTGTGTCCATGTGTTATTATAACTGTTAATCTAATTAATATTCATGATGTCAATATTTCTTACATGAATATTCATGGAGTAAAAGATTAAATGGTTAATAATGTTGGTGTACGTGTAACATTGAGTGTCTACTTTGGCTGTGAAGCTACATTGTGTCCAAAATAGAAGTTTCAGTGAGACTCATGAGGAAGTTGCACTGCAAACTTGAACTAAAATTATCACAACTATGACGAGATAATCCATGTACATGCATTTGTTTGTTCGTCTGTTGTTTGTTTGTGTTGATTAACACAACCAAACAACAGACGAACAAACAAATCCATGAATTTGCTCCTATATTGCTCATAAAGTCGTCAATATGAGGGAATGGGTTAAGGGAAGAGGTAACCCACGTGCTGGAAGACACTTTCACACACTGGTTATGTTTTTAAAAATGAAACTGAAGGAAATTCCACTTTGAAACCTGAAGCAAATGCATATGGCGATGAAAAGGTTTAAATGGAACGATATGCATGGAATATAATAAAATGATATGAAAACTAATCATATTTTAAATACCTTCTTCCGCTAATTTCCGTGCTTTTTCGCTGGACGGTCGTCTTGTCACCGCACGCACCCGGAAGTGAAGCGGATCATCCAATAAGGCTCTAGCAACGGCCCCACCAAGAAGGCCCGTGGCTCCAAACACAACCACAGTTCGTGGTTCGTCGTCAGAAAACTCCGAACTCGTTCCACAACCCATACTAGAAAAATACAGATAATACTGCATGATGGGTAAATTAAACTTCTTTATAAATGTTCTCCACCAAACCCTGTGTTCTGACCACTCTTTGGAAACGTCTCTTCGGGACGATTTCTAAAGAGTCGTCACAATATAGGGTTTAGTGGAGAAAGGCCAATCTTAGTATTTGCGTACGCACCTTTATTTGTTGCTCTGAAACACTTTTCAACCAAATCCTTTCTCGTTGTGGCTCATTAGATTCTAATGAGTAGAAGCAAGAAATACTTTATAGGAGAAATATAAAAAAAATACATAAATTTCCTCATTGTATCTCTTGTCTACATCAATGGATATAATTGTGTTACACTTTCTTCTACCACTTGCAAATATTAGTCATTATCTCGCTATTCTCGTACACTCGCTATTCTCGTACAACTCGTACAGACAAACAACCTTAACCCTTTGTATGCGGGGAAACAAATGTATCAGTCAATTGCAAACAGTGTAGACCCAGATCAGAGGGCTCCTGTAGGAG
This sequence comes from Azorinus chamasolen, assembly GCA_963576725.1. Lineage (NCBI taxonomy): Eukaryota > Metazoa > Mollusca > Bivalvia > Cardiida > Solecurtidae > Azorinus > Azorinus chamasolen. The sequence continues at coordinate 30,800,246 of OY755252.1, forward strand.
CCCTCTGATCAGGGTCTGCACTGTTTGCCATAAAACTCATCTTCTACAATGGAAATGTTGTTTTGATGGTCTGCTTCATGGATATTCATAGAAGGGGGAGTAAATTTTATAATACAGCATACAGTGTGATCATCTAGATGAGACGCCAAATAACTCTGAGATTCATCAGGATTCAAACTATTTGACACACAGTTAATAGTTACTCAAAAGCTCGATCGGATCAGAAGTGGCCAAAACTGCACTCTGCTTTTATCTATTCATGAAGGGGTACACACGAGTTAAGAGTCAAAATATATATGGACGGGGTGACATTTTGGGTCGTATGGGTGGATTTTGGGTCGTACGGGTGACATTCGGGTCGTATGGGTGACATTTAGGTCGTATGCTATATAAAGTTTAGTCGTATGGGTGACATTTTGGGTGTTATGGGTGACATTTGGGTCGTACGGGTGACATTCGGGTCCTATTGGTGACATTTGGGTCGAATGCTAGAAAGTTGAGTTGTATGGGTGACATTTGGAAAAGACTATACTGACATCCAACAAGAAAGGATTTGGCAAAGAAAGCAAAATATAGTTGACCTAGACTTCCTACACATTCCGTTTACCTTAGTATACATCTTTGACCGAGGTAGTGAGTCCAAAGCTTGGTACAGTAAAACCCCTCTAGACCGGAAGTCTAGTAGAGAAGAATTTAGATATTTTTAGGTAGGTGGCTGCTTAATGCTTTCTGTATGACTTTCACCCTACATTAAGCTGCCACATGTACCCGAGACCGATATTTATATTAAATTGAACATCCGGTTTAGAGAGGTTTTGCTGTTCTACAGTAGTGGAATTCCCCACTTATCCGTTACAACCCTCAATCAACTATCTTACGAAAAGACATGAGTATCTTTAAAAGCAAGCGCTTGCTTAATGCAGGGCGAAAGTAATGCAGAAAACACCTGTGGGAGCTTTCTGATTAACTTTCGTTAAGCATTAAGCTACCGACTGCCTTTAATCCCTTCCTTGTTCTATACTTATTCCAAATTTCAATACCTTATGAATATTCAAGGACAAAATAGTTATAATGAAATATGGAAGGTGGTGCATTGTAGCCATTTTAGAAACTAAAGAAACAAATCTTTCAAATTCCATTAGCAAACATAGCAGACTGATCAGACGGCTCCTATAGCAGTCGTCTGATCTGGGTCTTCTCTGTTTGCAAATGCGCGAAAACACGTTTGTATAAATGAAAGGGTTAAGACTCAGAATAAGGCCTTGGTTATCACTTAAGAGGGATGTTGCAAATTTATAATCAGAAGCTGACAGCAATTTACGTTACAGGACGGCTAACGAGGGTATGTTTAATTATTTATTTTCAGCTCGAGTACATCATTAGCAGTAAAAAGACATTAGTATAGATTCTATCCAGGTGCCGAGTAATTGGACTAATTAGTGACATGTTTTGTCTCTAAACTGCCAGGGGCCGGTCACAATGTAATACTAACTTACAGCATAACGAGTAATATTCCTACTACAGTAAAGTCTCTCTAGAGCGACCACTCAAAAGAAGTTGATAGATGTAATGAATATTAATTAGATTAACTGTTATGCAGTGGCTCCCTCTCTACAACAACATCCTTTGGGATACGAATATCGTATGTGTTGTTCAGAGGGAGTTGTTATAGGGAGGGAAAATCAAACATAATTAACTTGTTTGGAGATTCCCAGATAGGGTGTATTTCGAGAACTAAAACCATTATGCCTCTATCAAACCCTATGTTGTGACCACTCTTTAGAATCGTCACAAAGTGACGATTCTAACGAGTGGTCACAACATAGGGTTTGATGGAGGCATAAAGAAAATACGACGGAAAAAGGTTGTTTCTGGAGCCTTGTTGTTTCGGAAACAGTGACATGCGTTGTTGTAAGGAGGGAATCGTTATTGAGAGGGTCGTTGTAGGGAGGGAGCACTGTAATAGGACATGGACACAGGAATTCTTGACCATGGCAGAAACTGTAGAATCCTGTCTATAAGCAAACATATACCATAAGCAAACAGAGCAGACCCTGATCAGACAGTCTAGATCAATTTCAGTTTCAGCTTTATTTCAAACTTATGCTTTGTTATGCTTTATGCAAGAAGCATTAACATCTAAATATAGCATACAGTAATACAGTCACACTGAAGGAAAACGGCTATCAACGTATGGAAATAGCATATTCTATACAAAAAGAATAAAGAGAAAATAATATTGCTTACAGATAACCTTTTTTATCTCCTCAGAAACGAAACGAGGGATAATAAGAGGGTCCCAAGAGGTTGTATCACATATTAAAGATAGGAAAATAAACACTAGCACTATGTAGTAGTTGTAATTTTCGTGCATCTTATAGTCCTATACACTTTACGTGACTAACACCTCTCACGCAATGGAATGTTTCCACGAAACATGTGTCTATTATCGGGATGTCATTGGTTTGAGTGTTTGACAATCTGTCTGTCTGTCTTTAACCCATTCGCGCATACTGACGCCTTTTGACGCCTCTGTAAAAGTCATTTTTAAACCATTGTGATAAATAAAGCATTTGCTCCAAATAAAATTCCAAAAACAAATCCTGTTCTCAAGTAAATGCTCCTTTTCAGTAGATGTATTCTAGAATGGGTCTAAAACAGTGTATGACGGAATGGGTTAAACCAGGGTTCTTGCGAGGGCGAAAAAGTGGGTAATTTTCCCCCATCAAAATGAGAAATGTCCCCATTTTTACTGTCATGGGGACAAGTGTTTCAAAAAATGTCAGTTCTTACCAGAATAGTCCAAGGTAGACAGATCAGATTGAGATCAAATCAAACTGTGAATATGATCAGAGAAAATATTTACATGTTAAGGAAATTAGTCATAGATCCACAGATTCATAAACATAGCATTTTCTCAATGAATAATGGTTAAAACAATGTTTTCACACTTGTCGGTGTCTCACAGATTTTGAAAATGTCTCTACTTTCTAACTGTCAATGGGACACATGTCTCAAACATTTTCAATCCTCGCCAGAACCCTGGTTAAACCTTGCCCTCATATATACGACTTTTGGCATATTTACAAACATAGTAGACCAAGATCAGACAGCTCGACTACTGTTACATATAAATACTGTTTGGTGTTGTATAGACGGTTAAGACTTCATGCGTTTCCTATTCAAATCATGTCTCATTAACCCATTCCCTCATAAGCTATTTTTAGATCCAAGCTCTTTGAATAAATCTACGGAAAAGGAGCATTAACTACAGAAAAGGAAAATTTCAGAATTTTGTAGTTTAAAACCATTGTGATAAATAGAGCATTTGCTCCTATAGAGCTTATGCTCTATTTATCACAATGGTTTCAACAGGTGACTTGCAGAGGTGTCAAAAGGCGTCAATATCAGGGAATAGGTTAACTCTGGCACCTGATCTGGGACGACTCTGTTTGCTTATGGCATAATATATATCTGATATTGACGTTTCTGTCACAGCCCAAGCTTCCATTGTTATCTGTGAACTTATAAAACAGTCCGTGAATATTCACACAGCCAGATATTCTTAAAATAATACTTATGGGGGAGATGGGTATTTGTTAATATCCTGAAAAGCAGGTACAGTAAAATCCCTCTAATGCGACCACTTAATGAACAAACATAACTGTCTTCATAAGCAGGTGGCTGCTTAATGCAGGACGAAAGTTATGCAGAAAGCTCCAATAGGAGCTTTCTGCATAACTTCCGTCCTGCATTAAGCTACCACCTGCCTTTGCCACTATGACTTATGCCCCTTTTTGGTGGTTGCATTAGAGGGGGTTTACTGTATATCGAATATCAATTGAATAAACGTAAAAAGACAAAACGTCCATGTGGTTGATATTGAACAACCGATAGTATTAGTAATTATTCGGGTCCTGATAGACGGCTACTACAGACGTAGCTTGATCTGGATCTACTCTGTTTGCAAATGTGTTAAAATGTGTACCTACGGTGGGAATTATTGACCCTTCACTCCATACATGTAAATACGCTTTTCACGCCTTTCCAGAGTAGACCCAACCCAGATGGTCCCTGCAGGAGCCGTCTGATCAGGGTCTGCTCTGTTTGGTTAAATTACACATGTAGTATAGATTTGATTCTACAGTTTCTGTAATGGCCAAATTCCCCAGTATCCATGTGCTATTATAACAATTGATTCAATGGTGTCATTATTTCTTACATGAATATTATTGGAATAAAGGGTTATTAACCATGTTTAACGAAGTTAACGAAAATTAGAACATGTTTTATTATTAAAAAGCAGTCAAAGTTGATCTAATAAAATACCTTAACCCTTTACCTGATAGAAGCGGCTTTAAGCGAGTTTAATATATTCCTCCGCTGAAGAAAATAGTTCCAATTTTTAAAATATTGAACATATAGCATCATAAATAGTTTCTATATTCTAGGAGGTGGTAGCTTAAAGCAGGCTGAAAGTAAAGCAGAATGCGCATTAAGGCGCATTCTGCTTTACTTTCAACCTGCTTTAAGTGGTCACCTGTCTTGAAAAATAGAAACAGGCTATTGGGTAAAGGGTTAAGTTCTCAATCCTACCCTATCCTTACTGCTCTACAGTATCTACCAATGCGAAACAATTCTGTGTACACATGCCATTATAAAATGTAGCTAATAAATATTCATTATTTCATTATTTCTTATAAGAATATTAAACAGGGAAATGGTTAGCCGCTTAACTAAATGCATTAGCAAACAGAGTAGATCCATATCCGATAACCTCTGAATATGAGCCGTCTGATCAGTGTCTGTTCTGAATGATTTTGAAATTACAGTAGAACCCCTCTAATGCGACCACTAAATGAATAACCATAGCTGCCTTTATAAGCAGGTGGTTGCTTAATGCAGGGCAAAAGTAATGCAGAAAGCTCCTCTAGGAGCTTTCTGCATTACTTTTGTCCTGCATTAAGCTACCACCTGTATATGGCACCCAGAATTATACCTCTTTTAGGTGGTCGCATTAGCGGGGTTTTACTGTATATACATTAGAACCTGTTTGGAGCGGCCTTTTATTTATTGAACATACGAGTCTAAAACAGGTGGGTGCTTAATGCATGGTAACAGTAATGCAGAAAGCTCATATATGAGCTTTCTATGTATTTTTACCTACATTAAGTTATTACATGTATCTGTCTTACAGACCTTCTACTGTAGACCGGGTTAGACTTGGTTCTACTGTCGACCTGGTTCTACGTTAGACCAGGCTCTACTGTAGGCCTGGTTCTTCCGTATACCTGGTTAGACCTGGTTCTACAGTATACCTGGTTCTACTGTAGACCTGGTTCTTCTGTAGACCTGGTTAGATCTGGTTCTACTGTAGACATGGTTCTACTGTAGACCTGGTTCTACTGTAGACCTGGTTCTACTGTAGACCTGGTTAGACCTGGTTCTACTGTAGACCTGGTTAGACCTGGTTCTACTGTAGACCTGGTTCTTCTGTAGACCTGGTTAGACCTGGTTCTTCTGTAGACCTGATTCTTCTGTAGACCTAGTTAGACCTGGTTCTACTGTAGACCAGGTTAGACTGTAGACATGGTTAGACCTGGTTCCTACTGTAGACTTGGTCTACAATTGCTGTCAATATAACCATTCACCTCATTAATATTCATAGTCAATACATGTATAATGAATATTCATCAGGTAACAGGGGTTAAAGACCATCTTGTTTTTTTTCAGCCAGCGGGAGGTTCGATTGGACAGTAAATCCCCTCTAAACCGGAATTTTAGAAGAGAAGAATTTAGATACTGATCGGCAAGTGGCTACTTAATGCAGGATGGAAGTCATGCAGAAAGCTCCTATGGGAGCTCCTATGGGAGCTTTCTACATGACTTTCACCTAACATTAAGCTAGCTTAGTCACCTGTCGCTAATACCAATATTTATACTAAATTTAACATCCGGTTTAGAGGGGTTTTACTGTACACAAACATAAGAGAGTCCGGTCAGTCTGTCACTACGTATATTTTGGATTAGACTGGACAACTACCTGTACTTGTTTTCAGCGCGTCCGTAGCAACCAAACATTCTCCATAGCAACGAGTATCCTACCCATATTGCGTAAGAATTGTCACAAACGTGTTTTAAGTCCTTTGTCTTTATATCACAACTAGGTTTCCGAATTCCGTACAAATTCTGATCCAGGGAGGAACACTCTGACCCACATCAAACTCTTCTACAATTAACCCTGTGTACGAAGATTTTCACCACATCACATTGTCTTTGATAACAGTCTCTTATAAAACTCGGTCCATTAATATCTAAAGAGCCCGTTCAACATTGTAATCCGACAGGCATGTATGTATGTATGTCTTATATTCGATTTCAATTCCTGTCTTCAATGCACTACGACAGGCGATCTAGCAATTGTATCGCACAAATAATACACGTATTTCTGTTTTGGAGTCCCAATAAACACAGCGACAGTGAGAGAGAGGCGAGACAAACTTATCGGTATTGATTATTCTGATCAGTTGGTGCAGTATTGTATTGACGTTTTGTAAGATCAATATCGTGTGTGAGAGATTTGCGGGTAGTATATACACTAGAATGTGTATAGATAGGTCTCACACAAGTATACAAATATTGTACTCGTAGGAGAATGAACCTCTAGTGTTAATGCATGTTTAATTCAGATTATGAAGTAGACTTTCTGTCAAATAGTTTGAAAGATATGCGCACTAACTAGGGTGTCAAACAGTTTGGATCCTGATGACGAATCAAAACGTTCACAAGGGTCATTACAAGGTCCCCAAAAGCGTGTCAAAGGTCAAACAATTGTAAATCTTAATCCCGATTTAAATTATTAGTCTAATCGATCACAAAGGGCAGAACTGACAGAGAAAAGTATTGCAGTAACCGTACACCCGATGACTCCAGCATTATGAATATTAATTACTTTTCGTTTTAACCCTTCGCTTGCTATTCACGTCAATATACCTACCTGTAAATAGTGAAGACCCAGATGAGACAGCTCCTGCAGGAGCTGTCTCATCAGGGTCTGCACTATTTACAAGTTGATTGTGCAACCAGTGCACTCCACAGCAGTGATTGCACAGCGAAATACTTGTACACAGTGAAGATATATGTAATTATACAACAGGGCATGGGTAAAGAAGGAGAAATGCTTTTTAAAATTCAGGAAGAGAATGGTTAAAACTATATAAGAATTGCAGTACCACTGTTAACAGGGCAGACCTGATCAGAAGCTCCTGCATCAGATATCTTATCTGGGTCTACCCTACGTGTAATGACAGGATTATCAAAGAAATGATTAAGTACAGTTTCTGAATGAAAATGCTCGTCTGTCCGCCTATATGTCCGTCTCCCTGTAAACAGGCAGACGGTGCTATGGAAAGAGAGTTTATGCAATCTGTTATTTGTTCGACTGTTCGTCTGTCTACAGTAGACTCTGGTTAAGCGGCCATCAAAAAGAGGTCTGATTATGGGTCTGTAAGACAGTCGGTAGCTTAATGCAGGTCAGAAATAATGCAGAAGACTCCTATAGAAACTTTCTGCAATACTTTTGATCTTCAAGAAGCAAGTACGGTGTACATCAAACCCCATGCTTTTTAAGACTCCTATATTCAATAAATAAATGACCACTTAACCTTCATAAAAACGCATTTTCCCGCATTTGCAAACAGAGTAGATTCAGATCAGACGGCCCCTATAGGAGCCGTCTGATCTGGGTCTGCTCTGTTTGCCAAAGTAATTTAAAAAATCTGTTTCTTTACTTTCTAAAATTGCTACCATGTTCCATCGTCCATATTTCATTATAACTATACAGTAAGACCACTAAATTACATCAGGTATTTTGTGTTAAAGGCAGGTGGCTGCTTAAAGCAAGGTGACAGTAAAACAGAACGCTCCTATAGGAGCGTTCTGTTTTACTTTCACCTTGCTTTCAGCAACCACATGCCCTAAACACCTAACAACTAATTAACACAGTTTAATGGCCGTTATAGAGAGGTTTTATTGTAGTACGGAAATTTGAAATAAACGTAGAACAAGACAAGGGTTAAGACAGACTCTACTGTATTTATTTCGTACACCTGACGATCTGTCTATCACTAATGTATAGGCGAACCCATCATAACCGGTGCAAACCATGTAGACCCAGAACAGATACCCAATAACCCGACGTCACATCAGAGTCAAAATCTAACTGACAATCTGATCGTTATTTCGGATTGAAAATAATGAAGAACCCCAGCTTTGAGACATGGGACAGACGGTAATCTTAAAATACGAAATGTATTTGACAGCGAATGGACTACTTGCCTAATACTGGTTTGAAAAGGCGCAGACCTCAACTTAAGAAACGAAACGTCGTACTAATAGGTTCGGTGTAAATCTCTAAACGTCTCGCTCTGCGTTTGAAGAGTTTGCGTTCTGAACGTTTAAAACTGAAACTGTGGGTTCGAATTCCCCCGACTTCGAACTGTTCATGCCAGGAGTGTTTCAAGTGACTTGCAGCAGATCGGTGGTTCTAACAATTTGCTTAACCCTTTCCCTGTTCTATGTTTATTACAAATTTCAATACCTACTGAATATTCATGTACAAAATAGTTATAATTAAATATCAAAGGTGGAACATTGTAGCCATTTTAGAAACCAAAGAAACAGATCTATCAAATTATATAAGCAAACAGAGCATACCCTGATTAGACGGTTCCTCTAGGAGCCGTCTGATCTGGGTCTACTCTGTTTGCAAATGCGTGAAAACACGTTTATATGAGGGAAAGGGTTATCCCTTTACTGGATGAATATCCATGTGAGACTCCGTCTATGAATAATAATCATTTACCCCATGAATACCCATGAAAGAAATAATGACATCATGAATATGAATTAGATTTTTAGATATAATAGCATATGGACACAAGATGTTTGGACACGTAGACTCATATTTATACTGTACATATGCGAACAGGACAGACCCGTATCAGGCGTCCCCTACAGGGTCCGTCTTAATCGGGTCTACGCTGTTTGCAAAAGCGTAGAAAGGCGTATTAATATAATAATAATATAAATTTGATTCCACCTGTTCAAGCCAAAGCTAAAGTGCTAATTAATATTCATAATGGCATTATTTCTTATTCGCTTAAAGTCTCAAAGAACAACGTGTTGGTCCGTTCTTTGAACTGTCTCCATGTTGTCTGGATCCTTACGTCAAATAAATGACATTTGCAGTGTTTTTCATCTGATCTTAATCCAACTCACTTACAATGTATGATATAATATAGGTATGACACTACAGTCTCTGCCACTGTTAAACATCCCTGAATCCATGCGCTATAATAACAATTAATCTAATTAAGTATTCATGATGTCATTATCTCTTTCATGAATATTCATGAAGTAAGGGGTCTAAGGATGACACTTCTGTGTCACCTGTCCATCAGTCTGCATATCTTCTAAAAAACATGTACATTAATGTATATATTTATATATCATATAGACATGACTCTACAGTTTATGTCACAGCCAAAAGGTGTTGTGCTCATCTGTCATTATAAAAGATAAACTAATTAATATTCATGATCTCATTATTTCTTTCATGAATAGTCACGAAGTAAGGGGTTATGCTACCATTAATAGAAATCTAATTATGGATATTTAAGGCACGTGGTAGCTTAATGCAGGACTTCTACTTCTTTTTATTGTTCTTGTTGTTGTTCTTCTTCTCATTCTTGTTCTTCTTTTTGTTATTCTTCTTGTTCTTCTTATTATTATTCTTTTTTCTTATTCTTCTCAACCTGTGACGGTCGACGCTTTAACCCTTACCCTCATATAAACGTGTTTTAACGCATTTGCAAACAGAGTAGACCCAGATCAGACGGCTCCTAGAGGAGCCATCTGATCAGGGTCTGCTCTGTTTGCTTATAGAATTTGACAGATCTGTTTCTTTGCTTTCTAAAATGTCTACAATGTTCCACTTTCCATATTTCTTTATATCTATTTTGCTAATGAATATTCAGTAGGTATTGAAATTTGGCCTAAATACAGAACAGGGAAAGGGTTAAGAGTAGTTTTATTCTTGTATTCTTCTTTTGAAAGTTTACAATATCAAACCTCTTCAACAAAATATCTATATAAGTCACGTGACCTTATTCTAAGGAGGGCATAATTAACTAAAGGAAATTATACAGCTTAATCAATAAGACCACGGGATCCAAAAATTGAAATGTTTGAAGACTTTTGAAAGAGTCAGATATAGTCGCAGACAGACATAATTTTTCGCAGTTCAAGTTGGCTTGCACTCGTATTGACTTCATTCGTATCTTCAGTTGTTGGTAAGTTTCATTTTAATTCAATTTGATCTGTATTGTTTGAATGCGGAAAATGTGCACACTGTCAGCCCTTTGATCAGGGTCTGCTCCGTCTGTCATTTTAACCCTTTACTACATTGTAAGCCTTTCCACGCATTTGCAAACAAAGTAGACCCAGATGAGATGGCTCCTATAGGAGCCATCTGATCTGGGTCTACTATGTTTGCTTCAGGAATAATATAGATCGGATTCTACAGTTTCTAATTGAGCAAACATAAAGTCAGTTTTACAAATTACTCTAATTAATATGCATGTCATCATTTCTTGCATGAATATCATCATTTCTTGCATGAATATTCATGGAGTAAAGGGTTAAATGATCTACCAAATATAAAATGCCATACTGAATGTATTTCACCTGTTAAACACTGATGACCACTCCACTTTGGTCCTCTATGAACACTCTGATCTGGGTCTACACTGTTTGCTAATGGATTTGTTTCTTTACTTTCTAAAATGGCTACAATGTTCCACCTTCCATATTTCATTATGACTTTTTCTTCCAATAATATTCAGTAGGTATTGAACTTTGGGATAAACATAGAACAAGGGAAAGGTTAAAGGGGTTATTGCTATTTGAGAATAATGAAACAGTGTATCTTCAGATCATTCCAAACCTTCATATCATTATGATTCAAACCAATCGCCGCTAGATCTAGCGAGTTAAGAACCTACACTGTGTGCAAATTTGTAGTCTAAAATAATGTATTGTCGAATGTCAGTGGTGTCTCTAACTAGTGGCCGGACTGGCTCTACACTGTTTTCAAAACGCCCGACTGCCGCCAGCCATGTGATACGACCTGTACATTGTGTAGGTTTATAAAGTTTAACCACTTTACACCAACCACCCAGGTGAAGTATAATTCTGGGTTATGTAGACAAGCTGTAGCTTATTGCAGGTCGAAATTAATGCATCTAGCTCCCGAGCGAACGGTCTCCATTAATGGTGTACTGCGTTAAGCGACAACCTGTTTTTAACCCTTTCCTTGTTCTAAGTTTATTCCAAATTTCAGTACCTACTGAATATTATAGTATATGGATAAAATAGTTAATGAAATATGGAAGGTGGAACATTATAGCCGTTTTAGAAAGTAAAGAAATAGATGTATCAATTTTCATTGGCAAACAGAGCATACCCTAATCAGACGGCTCCTATAGGAACCGTCTGATCTGGGTCTACTCTGTTTGCAAATGAGTGAAAACACCTTTATGCAAGGGAGTGGGGTTTTAGTGGTCGCTATAGAGAGGTTCTACTGTTGTTGTTTTTTTCATATTTCTGATTTCTAAACGAGTTTGCTTTATTATGTATGATAACCGAGTTAATTTTCAGTTTGACTTCTTGTTTTGATCGCTGGGGGTTGGGAAGGGATGAAAGGAAAATAAAGTACTAGAATACCATGCATTTACTGAAACTCTTACATGTTTCCTCGTGACCCCATAATCAAGATATAGGCAAACAGTGTAGACCCAGATCAGATGAGTCTATGAACAGTCTGTGCCGTTTACATAACCAGCTGGTGTTAATGCCTAACATCAGTATATATTTTGTTTCGGCGTCCCCTCATCGTGACAAATACATGGACTCCAACTTAAATTTGGACGACTTAATCATTCATAATATGGGAATAAGTGAGTTTGTAAAACCCCTGGCCTTCATACAAACGATAGTTCATGCCTTTGCAAACAGAGTAGACCACGATCAGGCGGCTCCTATAGGAGCCGTCCGATCTGGGACTGCTCTGTTTGTCTATGAAATTATAATAGGTTTGGCTTTTCTATTTCTTCCTATAACAAACATATGCCGTTATAACAATCGTCAAATAAATATTCATGATTTCATTATTTCTTATATTAATTTTCAGCAGGGAAAGAGCAAACTACTTTGAACATATATGAATTCAATTGGAACTTTTGGACAACGGACGCTTAACCCTTCACTCAATAAATACGCAATTCTACGTCTTTGCAAACAGAGTAGCTCTAGATCAGATGGCTCCTTTAAGAGCCGTCCGATCAGGATCTGCTCTATTTGCTTGTGGATTTATTTAGATCTGATTCTTTAGTTTCTGCCATGACAACAATTTCCTATGTTCATTTGCCATTATAAAAAAATGATCTAATCAATATTCATGGATTTATAATTTCTTGCATGAATATTCATGGAGTAAAGGGTTAAACCTGTTTGAAGCATGAAAAGTAATTTGTGAAATATTAATATAATCAGTGCAGACTGGTTATGCCATTTGAGCCATTTAACTCCCATATTTATTATGTTAGGTAAACCAGTCCAAATTAATATTTAAAAACCACCCACTGTTCAAGGCGAAGAGGTCCTGCAAAAGAAATATGTCTTAGTGACAACCTTTCACATTGATGGGTATAGCAATCAGAGCAGACTCTGATCAGAGGAATCTGGTCTGGGTCAACACCGTTTGCACAAGTCACATGTATTGGATTGACAGTGTTTATGATCTAATTGAGAGACTTTCTTTCTGCACGAATTATCTAATACACATGTATACGCTAATCTAAAGACAGAAAAAAATATTTGCGAAATAAATAGTTCCGACTGTAATCTTGGTGTCCCTTGATCAGGATCTACACTGTTTGTCTATGTCACACGGGCGTTATGAACTAATGAATTAATATTTTAAATATTGGAAACGAGTTAGGTTTGTATTTGCAAATGTTATAACTTGTAAATATTTTTATCATATTGTCCATTTACAACCAATAGCACAAACCGTGCAGATCTTTTGTCATTCACTAGCACGATACACCCGTTCATACTGAATGAATCCAGTAGTTAACACTTTACTTGCTATTCACGTCAATATACCTACCTGTAAATAGTGAAGACCCAGATGAGACAGCTCCTGCAGGAGCTGTCTCATCAGGGTCTGCAATATTTACAAGTTGATTGTGCAACCAGTGCACTCCACAGCAGTGATTGCACAGCGAAATACTTGTACACAGTGAAGATATATGTAATTATACAACAGGGCATGGGTAAAGAAGGAGAAGTGTATTTTAAAATTCAGCAAGAATGGTTAACACTTTACTCTATGACTCAAACCTTGGTAAACATTAGTACGTAATTACTAGTATTTTATATCGTTATATGAAACGAGTGAGTACATAGCTATACCAAATAGTATAGAACCATGTCTAAGATAATTTATAAGCAACCAGAGTAGGCCTAGATCAGACGGCTCCTGTTGGATCTACTATGTTTACAAAGGCCCCAGAAGGTGTCTCTACTGAGTAAAGAAGTTAAAGTATGATGGAACATTTCACTTTGAATAATTCAGCATACCCAAGGTACAACACTAACCACAGATCTGCACAGGTATGTTACACATAGGCAATCGTTGTTCAGTCTACAGCACACGTAGTAGATAGGGTCTACCAATACGATTTATTACAAGACCTAGTCTCGTTTTTCATTACTTTCTCATCTAAGCGGAATACTACCTTTAGTATGGCATTGCGAGTTTGTATTTATTTTTACAAACTGTATGGATTCGGATGAGACGAATATTCATTCGGCGTCTGATCAGGATCAGTACTGGTATTTTGATCACGTGACTT